>VZTR01031174.1:195375-209771 GCA_013400775.1 Chaetops frenatus
CTTTCTCTTTTTCACACAGACTGACCACAACAGGTGTTTCCTCATGTTTGCAGAACTGTTGTCATCCCCCTTCTCATAATTTGTCAGGTTTAGCTTTTTTCCAAGGAGGGACAGAAATTAAATAGATAGAACACACTTTGAAAACAAAGCAAAATGTCAAATTAGTGCTTTCAAATTATGACTGACTAATCTGTGTTCCTGTTTCAGCCTTGTAGGTGAAAGAGAGGGCACATTTTGCTGATGCATTTTTAGCTACAAATTTTCAATCACCTCTTACTTAGTGCTTTGGTTTTTTCTTCATAGTACTCATCTGATTTTTTGCCAAAGATCAGGCTTGGGAAAAGAACTTTGAAATCTCCCCACCTCATCCCCACTCACAGCCCATCAACACAAGAGGTCCTTAAACCAAACCTCCTCTTCTTGTGGCAGAACTGCTCTATCCATGGTCTGTAACTGGAAAGAAAAGGAATATGACAAGGAATATGATTCTGATGTTTCACTTTGATGTTTTCTAATAACTACTAATGGGATAAAAACAAATTCATTGAGAAGCAGACAAATATGAAGCTTCCCTTTTCAGGAAAATTATGTATTCTGTGTAAAAAACACAAGTTCATCGAAGGAGTCAGGATTTCACTTGAATATGGCAACTGACATACAAGAGGAGAATAAACCAAGTAAAGAGGTTATTTTGCACACCATCTTAGCAGATTTCAAGACTGCATTTTATTTTTCTAAATCTGGCTCATTACAAAAGAGCCATAATACTTTAAAACATGGTTTCCTGAGATGTCCACATAAATTGCATTATAATGGTAATTTAGCAATATCCAGAAATAAGACTATTACAGCAGACAACAACACTCGAGGTTTCCTTTAATTTGGTGGCAGAATTTTAAGACTCAGTTGGGAACCTGAGCAAATTTCTTTCAGAACAGAACTGAAAACATGATCCTGAGTCTGCCCACTGTTCTTGTTAGTAATTTCCTATACTTTCCCGAAGTCTATTTTTCACCTCTTAAACCTCATTTGGAGTTATTGGTTTTTTCCAGTCTTGAGACAATAATAAGATGAAACCAAATAGTTTTCTTCCTTAATAACACTTCTGACCAGACATTAAAGAGAGCAGAGAAGTCCTAGAAGTTCTGTTTGGCTTTCATTATAACAATTACAAATGCTAAAGGATGTTACATGACATTTATATTTATGATAGTTGCAAATGGTCACACAGTAACCTCTTAGGATTTCACACACAAATCACCTATCACTGAAGATGACTTGTCTGACCTTGTGCAGCTTTATTTTCATTAAACTGTTGCAATAAAAAAAAAAATCACACAGGATTATGGTTTTATTTTGTTGTCTCCAAATACCATTCTGCCCACAATGAAAGCATAAACAAATCTTTCAAACAGTAACTGCAAAGTTTTGGTTAGAGTATTTCTCCTGTCCTAGGTATAAACAAATGAATTGAGTTAGCTAAAAATTTTTTTCCTGAGCAAGCTTTACATATCATGACATGAAAACAGTCCTCCAAAAAATCCGTATACGTATCAGCATTGTTAATAATTAAAAAAACCCCCAACCATATCACATAAGATTTCAAAATTCTGGCAGCAAATTTTATATTTTCTTCATATCACCAAGTCATAGATAACAGAATACTTTGAGTTGGAAGGGACCCACTAGGATCATCGAAGTCCAAATCCTGGCCCTGCACAGGGCAGCCCCAAGAATCACACCATGAGCCTTATCAGTAGCTCTGTGAATTATACTAGTTATTACAAATAAAGCAAAATGTTTATAGTCTTTACATTCTAGAATTTATTGGTCAGACATTGCTATCTTCTTTATCTTGATACAAATTTCTAGCTTTCAGTTTGAAATTCAACTCCTACTAAATGCAGTTTTTTGATCAGATACATAATTATGAACTTACAAAAATAAGCACAGTATAACACATCATTTTAGCAGTACAATACTTGGAAGAGTGATAAGCCTCACAACTAGAATAACAATGGAGAGAAATTCCTTATGACTATTTAGAGCAATTAGAAAAAAATTTCAAGCAATAACTTTAATTTACAACTCATTACTTAGGCTGATAAAATGATTAAGCCTTCCATTGAAGTGACCCACCAATTTAAGCAAGCATAGGTTGACACCAGCTGTAACAGTCTGTAATACATTTACTTGCCTTACCTTCTGCATGATATCTACACATTAAAGCAAGTCCTACATGTCATCATTCCACTTTATCATGCAAACACTTACCTCTACCACAAAAGGAGAACAAACCATTTTATTTATTTATTTACAAACAGGTAAGATCTGTGAACAGTAACTTACTCTACAGCTGAGGATCTTTTCTCTTGCTCAAACTAGAGCCTCAGCAAGCATCACCATTTTGTAGAAAACAGGAGAAGACAAGGGTGAGATGAGGGGAAAAAAAAAAATCAGAAGACTAAGTAAATGTTTCTTTTTAGTGTTCACTTAACATAAAAACTAGACAAGGACAGTGAGAAGAATTTAAATTCTTTTTCAATTATTTTTTTCAATTATTTTTTCAGTTATTTTTGGCTTACATTTTTTATCTAAAAGCTCAAAAATTAGAAGTCAACATTTTGTCAAGGTCTGCTAAAACATGCTGTCAACTTATGTCAATTTTTATTGTTTGGAGTACTGTTATTTTTAGAAGAATTATATTTAGGAGTGAGTTAAACTAGCCTGTTCACATTGCACACTACTGCTTAATACTTCTGACAGTAGCTGTTGTCTTTCTTTTATGGCCAACTTAAAAAAAAAACCATTAAGAGAAGTACACTCTTGAGATCAGAGTACAGCTCTAGAAGTTGTTTAATGGCTGAGGGAACGCAACTACTATTTCAAGCAGTAACGTGGATTGCAGAGGTCAGCAAGGGCTGAAGCGAAATGTTCACTTCAATTAGTTTCTAATACCTTAAGTTCAAAATGTTCTGACAAAGAGCAACTTATGAATTCCATGAAATATCCATCATATAGATGTCACAACAGACCATTAAAGTGACTCAAGGCTCTTCAGCTACTAAAAAGCAACAGTCACACAACATCTGCAGAGATCTCTTTCCCTATGACAGCAGCTGTCAATCTGAGGGGTTTTTAATGTTGCACTGAAGCATAATGTCCCCTTACAGATGAGGCTCTCTCTGGGGCCATTTTGGGTAGGCGTGACCGACCATGGATGGCAAACACTGAGGTGAGAAGAAAGGCATTAGATGGCATTCTCCAAGGGAAGGTCATCACTGCCCTTCAGAAAAGCAGCAGTTTTGGGTACCTTCCTTTCTCCACTGAAGGATAGTAAACCTATTGCCTCTGTGCTCCTCATTCTCAGCTCTGTTTTTTGGGTACGCACAGAGGCCCATCTGAGCAGGGATAGTCAAACCAAGGCAGTGTTTCTCAAACTGCAGTAAACAGATACTCAGCAGCTTCAAGGAAAAAGGTTTGAAAATCACTTGTTCTAGAAAAAGTTTGATATACACTCTTATTAGCTGTATCACAGCAGTGAAGGTTTGCAGCACTCCACCAGATTCAGGAAGAGATGCTTAAACATATCAGGCACTGAAAATGGGGGAACAACATTGATAGGTGTTGAATTTTCTGCTCAAAGTCTCTCTGCTGCCTGTAGGAATAGATCGCCTTCATAAATTCATGCTTCATTGCAATAAAAAAGCTGACAGTAAATCAGCACTTACAGAGGTGCTGTATTTAGAAGAGTGAGAGGAAGATACTGTGATTTTAAACTTAATATATACAGGAAACAACATGGTCTTTCTGAGACTGGAGTTCGGGTGAAGGTGAGAAGTTTTTAACCACAATGAAACATGGTTCCACAGCCTATCAATTCTCATTTCCCTACCGAGCCATGATATGACAGTTACTGGTCAGCTTAATTTTTGTCTGTCCCCAAACAGCATTCAAGACTACTATGTTAGAAAAAAAATTAAATTACCCAAACTGCACCTAACCACTTCACTCCATATTGAAATATTAGGAAGAGGGAAGGTGTAAAAAAACCCAAATCACCAGTACTGCTTAGTTTGAGGCATACTTAGTTTTCCTAATAAATACACTAAAAGACACTGACTCCATTTCCACAGACCTAAGTGTATTAGCTTTTATGTAATAGATACAGTTTTTCAGTACTGCACAGACAGCTTTATTTTTACAGAAAACCCCAACCAGCAAAAACAAAAGCACCAAAACAAAACAAACTAAAAAACTCCACCCCACCTTGCTTTGATTTACATGTTATGTCAAGTAACTTTTCATTACATGCAGTTTGGTCAAATCTGACCATACTGTTAAAGCCTAGATCTAATACAACATTCACAGTACAGTACACCTACATGGACAGCTGAAGACAGCTATCTGTTCGTGTCTGGAAATAAGCCAGCACTGCCTCAGCCCCATCATATAGCCCATGACAGTATGAACTGTCAGAGACAAAGCCTCTTTTAACCTCTTCCAGAATACTGACACACAGTATGATACAAATCTATGAATGACAGTAAAGACAAGTAAACTTCATATTCCATCCCCTTCCTAGTTTTCATCTGTCAGTTTTAAACCTATAGGCAACCTTCTCTATCCACTGAAGATTAACACAGCTGCTTACATTCATTCCTTAAAAAATGAAGCAGCTGTCCTTATTTTCTCCTACAAAATGTGGCCAGGAGACAGGGTACCCATCTTTGATATTAGGTCTGTCCCCTACAAAGCAGAAGCATCTTCCTGGGTTTTCTGGGAGTTCAAAAGCATATCTCCTACTTCTGTGGGGGACAACACATATATTAAAAATACATTACAGACAAACATAAATTGGAATACTATTCACCTTCCCTTTGCCATTGTTCCGCTAAGCACAAAACAATTCAAGATTCACAAGAGCAGAAAAAGATCAAACATTAGCGTATGACTCAGCAGTTAGGACACACAATACATCCTCCAGATTTTAAAACAGATCTGCACGTCACTTATTAAATCTTATCTCAGAGGCTTGCATAATTCTAGCCAAAATTCATACATGCCCTACAGTGAGACCACCAGGTACCAGGTATGAATTTTCATTAAGAAAGTTCAGAAAAGAACTCCATGCCAATTTGAACAACAATATTATTATTATAATTATATCCAAGTGTTTCATTGTCTGTTTTAGGCATTTGAAAATGCCTCCACTTTTTGAAGAGCTGTAATTCTGTGCACTTAACATGCATTTTCTTTCTACAAGGCTCCAGATATTTCAACATTCCAAGTCACACACAATATATTATTTTTCTGAAGTGTTTCTTTTGAATCAAAGTAGCGTTTCCAAGTACAGGTGAATCAGGCTTCTCTACAATCCTTTCAACAACAGTGTCCAAATGGTTGCTCTTGTTTCAACATGAAATCAAAACCATCTATCATTTTGTCTGCAACTTCAGCTAAGAGGTAGCTGAGCACTCTAAAAATAAAGCTAACAGATGTGTCTTGGGACTTAAATGGACATAGTATATTGAAAATTAACCTAAACTGCTAACCTGCAAAAATGGCATACATGCAAAGCTACAAGGAAAAAAACCCCAAACATTAAAAGCTTCATGTTGGAAGTCAGACTTTTGAGGAAGGTGAGAAATCAAGTTAAAAAGTCTTATAGTGCATGTTTGAAAGTGGTGCAACATGATCACACAAATTCCTGAAAAAATGAGACATAAAACAGATAGAGAACGACCTGTCCTTAAAAGTCTCTCAGCCTGATAGAAAGTTACCATCAAGCAGAGTCCTTAGCTCTCTCTAGCAAACATGCATCAAAACAAAAACTGACCAAAAAACAGAACAGTACCTTAATATCCAACATGTTTTATGACTGCATTACACAGCTCTTAAGGCTTTTTTTCCAACTTTCTCTATTTTAAAACCACACCTTTATCTCTTTACTTAATAAAATTAAGCTTTTTTTCTAAAAAGATTCTTTCTGTAATGACACAGTTTCAAAGAAAAAAATTACTGTTAGTAAAGAAGCTCATTATAATAAAGGATGGACTAGAATATCTATAATCAGCACATGGTTTAGGGTTCCAAAAATCTGAAACACTTTTTACCACATTCAGGCTCAAAAATCAGCCTTGGTAGCCAGTGCTCCATTTGCAAGCACTGAGCTACTGGAAAGCACTTATGTTTCTGAAAATGCTCAGACACAGAAGATGACCCGTTTAGATTGTTTCTATATACAAATGGCTTTGCTTTTCAATGTATTCCCAGGAACAATGAAAGATAAAATTACAGGGCTGTTTTATGTGACAGAGCAAGAGACTGAAAATATTAAAAGTAACAAGTACTTTTCTCTACCAGTAAGTTATTCTATATGAAACTTCTTACCAAGTTTTACTTCAGGACAACACTCATCATTAAGCAGCTACTTCCCATGGAAACTCTCTAATATCTAGGCAGAGAGCATGGTGTCAGAAGTTATCAGAAGTTCAAAATTAAGAAAAATTTTAGGTACAGGAGAAATACAAACCTGCCCAGAGCTTAAAGATATGTACTTAACCTGTCACCCCAGAACAAAATAATGTGTTGACCAGCTGAGTAGTGACAGGTATGGAAGAGAAGTCCAATTCTCCTCCCACAAGAACTGGACCTCTTGTAAACCTATAGTATAAAGAAAAATCTTTCTCCTTGCTAATAAAACTTCTTTCATTTTCTCGCCAAAGAAATAGAATCTTTATAGTCAGAAGCAGAATGGATAGAAATCTAGCTAAATCTGCTAGACACAGATAACTCCCAATATCTGACTTCCATTACTGGAATCATCATAGCTAGTAGACAATATATTCTTTTTGAACTGAATTGTACAGAATCTCTTCCTGTAGCATGAAAGTTGCTGAAGGCAGATTTGCTTGAAGTTCATTCGCCTGGGAAACAAAAACTGTTAACTTCTTTTTAACTCAGGGATTTTTTTTTTGTTAGTAGACCACTCATGCTAGCCAGAGCCACAGAATGCATTCTGTTGTCTTGCCTGGGGACAGACGGCATGGTTTCCAGTAGGTAGCCACACTGGAAGCTTCCACGGCACAACAATCTTAGATCTTCAAGACTGTGAAGTAACATCAGTTCACTCAGCATATGACTGATGTGTATGTATTCTGCCATATAATGCCATTCTTCAGTGCAGTGTAGGGCTCTGCATCACCTCATATGTGTTGCATAGGGTTTGATCCATTTTCACAAGAGCAAATTCAGATCAAACTGCAATGCTTTCATTACCACCTCTACACCAGTGTAAGCCACCTACCACTTCTCCTGAACTAACTGTAAGATAATTTTACCTCCTGCTGTGAAGATCATCTAATCATAGGACATTCGAGGTTGCCCAAAACAGGATCAGCCAGAGCAGTTTGCTCAGAGTACTATGATGTAACAAATACCACTGTCCTGTATTACTACCAGAGACCAACATTTGCCATACTGGGTAGCTGGGTGGCGTAGGAGTGAACTTTCCTTCCCCATGAAGAATTAGACAATTTTTGAAAACCCTTTGTTTCTGAAAAGATGCTTACAAATAAAGAGCAACTATGACAAACTCAACTTGCATTTTTAGTTGCATTCTCAAGCTTGCTAAGTTTCCCAACTGCATATGGAAAGACAGTTGGGAAAGTTTGACAATCACAGCCTTCTCCTTTCATATCAACAAAAGGCAGAACCAGTTGAGAGTTAAAAGACCTCTCTAAGCATTTCTGCATACACATTCGGTGGCTAGTGGCTGAACAAGATTTAACAAGTTAAGCATTTCTTTTTACTGAAAAGCTGACTCTGCATGCCACTTTTACAAGTGCTGGTTGAACTACTTAAGTTCCCACATATTATCAAATTATAAATTACTTGTGATTTTCCTATATATTTTTTTTTAATTAATTGAAGGCCTGCTCCAAAATCACTATGGAAGGTGCTGTCCTATTTTATGATAATGAGAACTTATTGTTTGTTTAACCCCTTATCTGGTACAGCTGATCTGTCAGACAATCTATGTGAACCTGAATGTGCCTGGAAGGTAAAAGATTCTCAAACCACAAAGTAGTCATGTTGGAGAAATATATCTAACAACTCTGATTTTGGCCACTCCACAGCCATTACATCAGAGCTGGCAACCAGGAGCTGCTGGACAAGCCACTTCAACATAGTATTTAGCATAAATACGACCAATAAAGTATCTTAGTGCCAATCACTCTTTCAATTTTCCATAACCTATGCATCTACTATGCACTGCAGATTCTAGACGAAAGAGTTAGTATGAAAGAAGACTCCACACCCAAAAAGGACCCTCAAAAGCTTGCTGGACAGCTTCCCTTCATACATGAATTTTCATTCATGATTTTTCAAACTCCCCATCCCCATGCTACAAGCCATTTCCATATTAAATCTACAGATGCAGACGTTTTGCTTGTTATCCCTCTGTTTTGGACTGTTTCATTTCGTGTAAAATACTTCATTACATCAAACACCCAGAAAATTCTTCCAAAACCCAGAAATTATAACATTTATTTCAGCTACAGAAAACTGAGAATACCTCACTGCAATGAATATTAATTTATTTGAGCAGTCACCTCTGATGAGAAAGGAAAAAGTTCAAATTACTGGTTTCAAGCAAACAAAGCAAGGAGTTTAAGCTGGTTCTGTGTGTTTAAGAGCATTAGTCTAACAGTGAGTAACAGACAGCTCTACAGATACATATATATACCCAGAGAAATACAGGTACATTTAGTGGACACAGTGAAAAAGTCTCAATTCCCTTCTCCTTGGAAAAAATGTATGGCTTCAATAAATTGCTTTTTACTGATTGAAAGTTTTTTGCTTTTATATCTGCTATTGCAGAGCTTAAATTCACATGTATTTTATAGCCCACTCTTCATTTTTTTGATCTTTCATTTCCTTGGGTAAATAATTCCAACCTTTTCATTCCCCTGAAAAACTCTGCCATATCCATATATCAAACTCTTTACAATACTGTGATTTATCTCTTTTAAACTAATAGACAGTTAGTAATGCAATTTGAATATTGGTAAGAACTAATGAATTTGTATACAATGGCAGTTCCTTCTCTGTTTTTTTGTCCACTTCTGATTACAGCTATAATTTGGATAACAATACCTTATCAAACTGTAATAATGCTCAATTTTTTTGTTACATTAATACTGCTAATTTAGAAACTCTTCAGACATATAAATGGAATCTTATTTTCTGCTTCCAAAACACACTGGTTTGCATATACCAACAAGCAGTTTCACAGGTCATCCTGCTGTCCTTTCACAAAGCTTGCTGAGACTTCCCAGGTGACCTTTCCAGTATTTGTGAATTTGATTAAACAGTTTTAAATTCTTAGTAAATAATTCTACTTTATGAATCAAATTCTACAGATGACTAATGAAATATATTGGACAGCTCCTATTCAATATTTAAGAGAAAAAACTGAGCCTCTTATAAGTTAATATTTCCGTTATTTCCTCTCAGAGATTTTTGTGATCCACGAAAATATTTTACCTCTAATATCATGGCTTTTTAATTTAATAGCCTGGTGTGAGGAACCTTCAATTACACCTTTAAAAAGTGTATGCAAATTAGAACGATATTAAAATTTAATCTGCTATACTACTATTGCAATCAAATTAGTGAGGCATATTTGTCATTGCAGAATCAGTACCAACTACTTGTGATTTCACTTAGTACTACTGACTCTACCATCAGTCTTTGTTGTCATCACATACTTCTACCTACAAGCAGTTGTGATAGTAGAGGATGAGAATCACGCGTGCATATTCTTTCATTAAGAGCACCCAACAATTTCCAAACCTGTTCCCTACACAAACATTATGAGATTACTTGCAGAATATTTGTTTGAAACTCTCCTTCAGTAATTTAAAATCTACTTACCAATTTACTACCAAATTTGTTTTTCAAATTTGTGAAAACATGAGACAAATATAGAACAAACACTCTATTTACACTTGCAGGAAATTAATACAACTTACCACAGAGCAGAAAAAAAGAGCAAAAGACAGTACAAAAAAACCACTTTAACAGAATTTAATGCCTTTTACTATATGCCAAAAAACCACACCTGGCTTTAGAATAGATTCCTGTTTTCTAATAAGTTTTAAATGTCATACTGCTAGGGCATTTATATTATTTTACTCCTGCACGGAGTCAGCTGTCAGAAGACTAAATTCATATCACAACCATAGCATCTAACTGAAAAGTCAACAAACAAAAAGGTATAAACTCATTGAAAATAATCCATTTATTTCTGCTCTTTGTGAAGTGCTTTGCTAAAATGTAACTACATATTTATTATTCTGTAGTTCTTCGGATGTATAAGGTAATTTATTACACCAAGAGAATAGCATAAGCAAGCTGTCAATCTAGCTTCCCCCAAAAATACAGGCATGCATTTTCAGAAACGTATACAGTTTTAATGACATTTTCTGTCCTTCAACTGACTAAAAAAAACCACTTTTCAGAGAATTAAGAAATCCAATATAAATTTGTAATTATGCTAATTAGGTTTATATTCCTGGAAGTCTATAATTAGTTTTGCTGCCTCTCCGACACAGTACTCATTCAGCTTGTGCTATAAGATGCAGTTCACAGCACTGCATATGCAGCTGAGTAGTTCGAAGAAGCTGCACAGCTTCCATCCTCTAGGGAAGAGGTGGCTCTGCAACAAACATTATTTAGTTTGCAAAGCCATCTGAAGTAAGTACAACAGTCTAAGTTGCTCCAGTCTTATCCTGTATGATTCTTCCTTTGAAGCCACACCTTGTAAACATGAAATATATAGCATGTAATCTGTGTCAGACAACCTCTAGATCCCTTCCAAAAAACTTAAGAGACTGATTCACAGATGTACTGGAACAGAGAACTCTTTTTGCAATCTGGCGCCTTGGTATCTTTCAGAATCCGGGACATAGTCCAAAATAACAAAAACTAGAAAAGAGGTATTATCACCCTTGCAGCAGTCAGAGGCTTCAAGGTGGTAGAAATAGCAGAGCAGGAGTTATAAACTGTACTTCACTCTCCAAGCAGCTAAATTAGAGTACATTGAGATGCATCAGGCACACAAGCAGGTGCTTATAAAAGGGCCCAATCGAAATGCCGTAGGAGTAACCTGATAAGACTTCCATCATGATACCTTTTCTCAGCAGCCAAAAGCATATGAACAAAGGCAAAAAAACCTCATTTTCTTTTAAATGCTGTATTCCCCACAGACAACAGAACCTCATATTTTAGTTCAAGCCTCTGTCTGATAAGTATCATGACTTTTTTTTTTTTTCCTCCTCCAAACTGCAGACTTACAGATCTTACTGGATGAGAAGTGAGTGTATATGCAAGTGGGCTGATAGCAATTTAAGAGTATTAAAAAACATAGAGAAAAAATAGAATAAGCAGGATTATATGCATCATTTTCTGTGGGGAAGAAAACCAACCAAAAACACAAGGGTGTTGAGATAAAGCACATCCATCATGGAAAGCAACAAAAAAAGAACTATGAAGGAGCAAGTAAAGGGAAAAGAAAGTAGGATAGAATACATTAAAAGCAGAGGGAAACAGATTTCATTATCAACTATAGGGAAGAAAAAGACTGATGTGAAGGAAAATTTGTGAAATGTTGAGTTAAAATTTAATGTATTGTACCCTAGATTGTGAAGCAAGTCAGTCTCATACAGGAAGTGTTGGAGGGGAGTGTTTGATGGATGTTCCTCCACTTGGAAACTGGCTGGCTGAATCTAACCAAATTTGTCAGAGGTGTAGAATTCTCAAAGATACCTGTAAAATGCTAAGTTCATGAAATTAAGATGCTGTGACTGTCCTGACCAAGGAAAAGGATTCAGAATGCATTAACACCCTGTCGGACATTAGATGAGCCACAAAAGGATGAGACTGTACTAAAAAAAAATTCCATTGGAGCTTACAACCACTCTCAAGATTTAAAAAAAAAAAAAACCTGAACAAACCCACACATACCAGAAAAAAAAAGAAAAAAAGGTAAAAGCCAGGCTTCTACTGCTCAAGGAACCATTCTTTTAAAATACTTCTTCCTCTTTCCTTTTACCAGGGGAAAAGACATGCTAATACTTGGTATAGTATTTACCACTAGGAGTAATAACAAACAGGTGTTAAAAGGCCCCCTTGGTATGTAAAAGTGCTGTACAAAGGGAGACAGTTTAATCTTCCTTTGGAAAATAAAAGCAAGAGAAGCCAAGTGACTGCAAGGAAAAGCAGCAGTGAAAAAGCTGGATGGAAAGCAAAGCCAAGCAACCCAAACCACCTTCCACCCACTACTTCAGTCTGCCGTCAGAACCAGCAGCATCCAATGCATAACATTACATATTTTGTGGAACTGAGTTAAAAGAGAACATGCAGAATACACTAATGAATGAGCAGAGCTTTTCAGAAAAGCTGTATCATTCTTTCAGTTTGTTTTATTCTGATGAACCCCTTCTTGAAATTACAAATATGCAGTTAATAGTCAAGATGAGCCAGTATATTAGCTCAACATAAACGACCAGCAGCAACTCCTCAGCTTTTCTGACAAAACCAGGTTTTACAAAGAACATGGTGTATATTAGCCATCTACACTTTTAAAGCATAGTCAAGTCAGTTTTTCATACTCAGAAGTGACATTGGCTTGCTCAAATTAATCTTCGCTAATATTTAAGAAATGAGAAACTTCAGATAGTATTGCCCTGAATGCCTTCTCATGTGCTTGCTTATCTACTACTGCTGGTACCAGAAACGCAGCCAATTTAAACCAGTAAGTGATTTTTGCTTTCTACAACAAAAGCATCTAGAATCCCAGGTGATTACATTTCACTGGCAAGCGAACTTGGATGCTTGGACACAACATAGTTAAACATACTTAAGTCAACTACCAAAGCTTTGTGAACCTGACACTTAAAATTCAAGGATAACAAGGCAGAACTACTTAAATGATTTGCAACACAGTTCTCCATATAGAATATTACAGACTGGTTGCACAAATAGACCTTGAAATTTTTCACTTTTCAGGAAGCACACCTTTCAACTTCAGACAAAACCTATGATCTGCATGCCAAGAGAAAAAGGAATGCATTCATATGGAATCAGTTAACACTTACTGCCAATAAACCAATTGACTGCAGTGAAAGAACCACTTTGGATATTAAGCAGTGATTCATGTGAAGCATCATATAGCTTTCCTTACTTATGGATTCATCACCCATAGATTTAAGATGAAAAACTCAGCTCATTACCGTATGAAATGCTAGTACAATATAGCATATTTCAGCTATTTGAGATGCAAACAAAAGATCTTGGCATTGAAATGTGTGGGACTTTTACCTAAAATCCTGATTCTAGCATACAAAGACATGGCACACCTGTATCTAACAGAACAGATCTTAATGCAGCACCTCGCTCCACTCCACATTATCAACACTTTCTATATGTCCTCTACGTTTATTCTACCCTTTTTTCCAAAAACAAATGAATCCAAGTGATACCTTTTCAAGCTAAGAAAACGAATGTTTCAAATCGTGACTGCTGAAGAGGGTGGAAAATTCAAACTAGAGCATTTAATCAGATTAAATGCCACTGTGTCACAATTAGATGTCACTGTGTGCTCGCTTTAATTCCGAAAGCACATGCGGCCCGAAGGGAAGTCAAGGCACTGTACCGCTCCAGGTGCAAGCGCGTGCAATGCACACACCTGGCGTGACAGCCCGCCCTTGGCCAGCGCTCCCGACTTCCCATTCCTCCGGTCCGCGGGCGCGGCGGGCGCGCAGCAGGGCGGTCGGGAGCGGGCTGGGAGAAGTTGGAACCTACGTGCTTCTCCTCGCTCCCGGCCATCCCCCGCGATCTCCGAGCCCTCCTAACAATGGTAGCAGTGTTCCAGCGGGCAGCTCTGCCCTGGGATCGGACCGAGTGCCCCCTGCGCTCCGACCGCCAGTCCCGCCGCCCGTCCGCACCCCTGCCCTCGCCAGCGCCGGTGCCCGCGGCGGGGACGGACGGGAGGGGAGGGGAGGGGAGGGGAGGGGGCGCCTCTCCCCGCACCTGGCGGCGGTGACGTCACCCCGCCGCCCCCCGCCCGCCCGCGCGCTGACCCCGGCCCCGCTCCGCCGNCGGCCCCCTCCCCTCCTCCGCCTCGCAACACGCCCCCCTCATGCCCCTGCCCGCGGGGGCGGCGGGGAGACGGGGGAAAGCGGCTCCGCGGCGTGCTTCCCTCCTTCCCTCCATCGCTCCCTCCCGCCGCCGCCCCCCGCGCGCGGGCGCGGACAAAGGGGAGGGCACCAACACCTGGCGAGAGCCTGTCCCTTTGTGGGGCAGGCGCGTCCCGCAGCCCCGCCGGC
>VZTR01031174.1:216864-243227 GCA_013400775.1 Chaetops frenatus
TTATGATTCCTGTGCCTTTGAGAGGGGAAGTGATCTAGGTTAATATTTAGCCCTTCACTGAAATCACAGATGCCCTACTCTTTCAGTGTAACTGCTGATCATATCCCATCCCACAGAGCTACCTGTGTCACCCTGTGGCACGTAAGCTACATGATGAATTGTTCACCTTAGGCTTTTAGATAAATCACTCCTGTGACCAAAGGAAAAGCTACAGCACAGCAGAGAGGCGATCTCTTAGATTACCTTATCTCAGTCAGCTCTGCCACACTGCTCCAGTGTTCCTTTCCCTGTTAGCTGGAGCTATGGCAAATGCATCTAGAATGTTAAGGCTGTTGTCAGCATAAAGGGACAGTGTTGTGAGACCTGTATTAACTTTTCTTGCTTTCTGGGTCCTGAAAAGATGAGTTCTGCTGAAATGGTCTTCTGGCAATGCATGCAGTTGTACCCAGAGATATTCACCATGTGCAGAGGTTGCTGATGAGTTCTTTCCTCTCATCCAGAAAAAAAAAAAGCCACAACCAAAATACCTCAATGCCAAGATAGCTTGGCAATTGATGAAATGAAGAGTGAGCTAGGCTAATATTTTTAATGTTTCTGCTACCTACTGGAGTCTCATAACTGGACTTACCAGTACAAAGTGGCACTTGCCAGCTGTTGACCAAGGCATAATTTATCTGCTGCAATTTGAACTCTTGCCATAAACTAACATTTGGCAATATGTTGTGTCAATACTTTATATTCCTATCAAGATTTCATTTTTTAAAAATACTGAGGAAGTAAAGTGGGTAGTTGGACCACATTCAAATCATTATACAGTTTAACACAAAGTGATGTAATGAAAAGATAACCATTATGCACTTCAGCAGCATGTTATGAGATTGTCATTTGATGCCCTAATATATGAAAACGTGAATAAAACTGGAGGTCTTGAGGAGCCTAGCTCTGATAAATATAACATGTGCTTCAATTTCAAGCCTCGGTGGTTTTCACACAGAAAGAATGTGCCTGTGGTGGTCTAGGAGTGAACATATTGTGTGGCTTTCAAGTGACTCAGCACTGTTCCACCAGCAGCGACGTAGAACCAGAATTGCTATAATCCTCTAGCAGAGGATCAGCTTTCATGGCACAATCTGTTTCTTTTCTCAATTACCAAGCAGCATATAATAGAACTTAGCAGGAAGAAAAGAGAAGGAAAAATAGCAGAACTGAAAAATTCTTGGCATTTTTGCAAAACTGGTTGGTTTTTTTGCTTTTCCAGATTAAAGAGCAGGAAAAAGAACTGTCTTAATTTCAAGTAAACTGATCACAGTTTAAATGTCACTAACCATTGATTAGATAAATTTTGTCTTACTATCAATTACATTAGTTATTATTTTATCAAATTTTGAGTTTTGTGGACAAGATGTGAGGTGTAGCTGGAAAAGTAAGCTGTATGATATGACTTGAAAAAGTTCTCTGTGGAAAATGTCCTCATGACATGGAACTGTGAAAGGAGTGTAAGTCTGTAGGTAGCACAGGCTAGGAAGTGGTTTTGGTATATTCCTGTGGGTTTTTTGCTGAATGACTGGATTAGGCCTGCTGTGCTGTTCCCAGGCAAGTTCATGGTGTATGAAAGTCGGGGCTGTGAATGTACCAGTAGCTGTTGTCATCCAAGCCCAGTGAATTGGAAAGGTTGCATGATGAAAAAAATGAGGTCAGGCCGAGAACTGGTAGTGCTGAGGGTTCAAGCAAGATCAGTGCAATGGCTAGATCTGCCTGTTAAAGTAACTGATAACGTGGTGAGAGTAAAGCTTTCTGGTTGGACTTAACAATTCTAAGACAGTGGCCTTAGTAGAAAAACAGTTAATGGGATTGCTGATGTCATGGCTTTGTTTTGGTTTGAGTTTTTTAACACGCTTTTATTTTCCTTTGTTGAGCAGTTTTAAACAAATATAATCAGGTAACAAGCTGAAGATCTTTAGGTACTATTTTTCTTTTCTATGCTCTAGAAAATCAGTTTTTAAAATCTTTTAAATCTTGTATGCATGAGCAAATTTGTAATTGACCTGCTGTTGAATTGGTGAGAAAAAAAGCTGAACATAGCATGTCAGAGAATAGCTAACAATATTAAACAAGTTAAGATTGTGCCATTTTGCTTTTTCAAGATACTATAATACAAAACAACATTGAGTTTATTTGAGGTGATTTCTATTAATGAAGGGACTGCTAAAATTTGATTCTCTGTTGTGCCACTTTCTTCTGTGAGTCACAAATGCTTTTGAATCCTGTTGTAGGTAAGCGCTGACTAAGCAATGATGCTTAGATAGCTTTTTCAGTATGATTATTAGGTACTTGGTCAATATGCTAGCACATTGTGGGTCCTTTTCAATTGCTGTTTTTCTAGAATAAAGATACAGGAAGCAATGACAGTAATATTTCTGGAAAATAACATTCTCTTTCATTAACTGAGGTTCTGCTGATGGGAAAGAGCCTTCATAAAGCTCTGAAGCCAGGTCTTTTTTGGGCACTGCTACCTTATCAGCCATTTTCTTTCTTCTCTGTCTTTTATTGCGGCTGCATGTGCCCTTCTGAATTTTTCCCTGTGAGTTGCTTGAAGTTACTCTTTTGGTTAATCCCTCTTTCTTGTCCTTTCATCTATCAAGTTAAATTTTTGTCACAACAGACTTGCAAATGTGTTTAAGTACTAAAGATGAGTTACGTTTATACCTTTCAGTATAAAAATGTACCTTTTGGAAATAAGGGATTGTTGGATTCTGTGAAAATAATTGTTATACTTAATGTTTGTGCTGATATGTGTTTTTTTTTTCTTTGCAACTGTCTTTCACAATAGTTACTTGTGATTTCTGCCTTCTACCTTTTGTAGAACTCTAGCTTTCATACCTTTATATTAAATTTGTGACCATTTAAATTAGCTCTTTACAAGTCTGCTTTTCAAACATTCTCAGAAAATAAAAGCTTTTCTCCAATCTTGCTGCTGTTTTTAAAATGTGTGCATGAAATCTTAAAAAAAAAAAAAAGGAAATAATTATTCACATGCAAAAATGTGCATATGTCTTAGACAAGTTTCTCAGTGACCGCCTGACATTGGTTTTGCAATCAGTGTTTTTTAAAAATAGAAACTTTGGCCAAGGTGCTCTTCTCTTTCATAATGCTGAAAGTGTCAGCTTGAACTACAGTCCTGATTTGGACTGAAAGAAGGTAATGTCATATATTCAAATATCTCTGTGTGAAAAATGGGTTATTAATATGTCTGTTTTATTTCAGGAAGATGTGGAAACAGGAGTCCACCTTGATCCTGCTATCAAGGAAGTTCAATACAATCCCACTTATGAAACTATGTTTGCACCTGAGGTAAGAAACATTGTTGGTTTTTGGAGCAGAAACACCTTTGGCTTAAAGGGCAGAGGTTCTATAAATTTTGTGTGAATTTCCTATAAGGCAACTTCTTTGGATGCATGCTGCATTTTGAAATATAGTTTGGGCAAACTAAAAAATAGATTCTACCCTAAGTGTGTTGGTATTTTTAGTACTGGAATTTTAATGTTCTGCATAAAGCTCTTCTAAGAAGAGTCTTAAAATGTTTATCAGAATTATAACTACAAAAATTAAAAATTAGGCAGGGAAAATAGCAGTATAAAGATTTGGAGATAAACATGAACTGCATTGAAGTGATCCTTTACTATTTTCACATTTTTGCTATTTACTCATTGTGCTCATTAGAGCAGAATTAACATTTGTAAGACTTGCAGATACAAGACTTTTAAGAGGAGGATTTAACATTAAAATCAAAGTACTTTCAGTTTAATTATTCACATCAGTATTAAGAATTTTAGTAGTTTGAGCTATGCTAAATTTGTATAGTGAAAAACCTTTTAAGACTGAATTTAGACTGCCTGGTGCCATGTGAACCACTTCCATTTTGTTATAACTGACAGGCTATCTCAAAGATAAAAATAGCTGTTCAAGCATTTAACTTTTTTCCATATTTAACTTCTTTGCACAATTGGTCTTCTGTTCAACCAGGGGTTAGCCTTCTAGGTAGACAAACACTGCATCAGTCTCAAATTTCTACATTAGTTATGCTTTATGTTTAGAAAACCTTTTGAGGAACCCCATAAATTGGCCTTTTCATAGCAAGGCTGCACTTTGCAACGTATCAAAGCCATGACATGTGTGAGCAAAAGTACCGATTTAAACTTAACTCCAGTGCTGCTGTGTGTAAATATTTTAGTTAGGGAAACCTAGTGTGTGACAGCTTTGGGTTTTGTCTTCTGAATGCTTGTACTGGTCCCATACTGAATGACAGGATTCTATCAAGTTATCACCAAGTCAAGTAGTCAATATCAACCTGAGCTGCGTGCCAGTAATACAGGCTAGAAAGTTCAATCCTGAAATCAGCTGTTCAGAACAACTGTGTGATTGCCATGTAAAATAACAGATTAAGAAGCTTATTCAGTAGTCAGAAAGAAATTTAAAGTTGAATTGATTTTTTGCATGACCATTTTTGAAAGATAGGTCTCTTTTTTTCTGTGGGTTTTTTCTCAGAAGAAATAAATGCACAAAAATAGGAAATTATTAATTCTTTTTCACCTTGTTTTAATATTTTTTATGAAGTTTGGACCAGAAAACCCATTTAGGACTCAACAAATGGCAGCACCTAGAAACATGCTTTCTGGATATGCAGAACCAGCTCATATCAATGATTTCATGTTTGAACAACAAAGGAGAACATTTGCAACCTATGGTAAGTCCTTAACAGTGGAATTCACCTCCATCTTTATCATACTCAGGTTGGACAAATTATGATCGTCTCGATAGAACAATTAATAGGACTGTACCTTCTGTAAATTGCTTTTTATTAGAATTAATAAAATGGGAAAAGGCTTTTGAATGAGAATCCATATGAATAGAGATCATAGTATTTATTTGGGAGAACTCATTTTGTAATTCCCTTTTGAACTGTAATCCAGTGTATGATCTCCTAGCAAGTCCCTCTTAATTAATCCTTCCATTAGTTGCATCAAGTGTAGAAAACAAATCAAAATTTCACCCTTTTCACATGACTAACTGTAGATCTGTTACACAAATAGATTCTTTCATGTGATTCTGACTCTCTCAAAACCATAAGGAAGCCTTACTGAGTTGTCAGGTTCTTTGGTGGTTGCCTCTTGATACAAACTGAATGAACCAGATTTGCAGAGAAAGGGAATGCATTACTAAAATAGCCTGGGCAAAGACAGACCTAAAGAACTCTGTGTTGCTGGTCAGTGTAGTAACTGCTTTCTTATCTTGAATAATGTTTTGACTTGTAAGTAGTGGCATTATTGGAGTCTTGGGGAAGCTTGAGGTTCAAACACACTTTTTATGAATTGTAAGGAAAACCAATTTTTAAATTTTTTTTTTAGGTAGGAAAAATATGGGAAGATTGTGGATTCTAAACATTCTTTTGGACACATTTGAAAGAACAAAGCTGTCATGTGTTTGCATATAACAATGGTTAATTTTTCTTCTGTGTATCATTGTAAGCTTTTATTTCTATTTTATATCTGATTGCAAGTGCTTGTTCAGATGAAGTATCCTTTATATACTTGAAATTCAGTTTATTAAGCAAGATCTGATACTTCCTGCGTTAACTTAAAATGTCACAACACTCAACTCTTTGCACAACAGATTTGCATCTTTCTGTATTCATATTTACATTCAAAATACTACTTCTTGCAAACTGTTTTGCCTCAAAAATCACCTCCCTAAACAAGTATCCTTAATTTCATTAGGGCTTTATGCATGCCTGAATTCACTTACTGCATTCTGTGGTGCATGAGATTGGGACTTGGTTGCTAACATCTGTGATAGCTAGGTATTACAGTGGAAGAAAATGCATAACACCAGAGACTGTCAGATACTCAACTTTTTTCTGTGTTTAAGTTTCATTAGACAGTTTCTTGCAAATGTTAAAAATTGAAATATATCAATGATAGTTTTTCTCTTACATGGTTTAAGCTAATAGGTACTTTTCACTGAGTTGTTAGGATGTGCAATATAAGCAAAATTTCAGTATTAAGAAAGGGATATCTAGTTTCATAGCATAATTTTAACTTACTTGACTGTAATTCTGGTATTAGAACTTGACAGACAGTGCAAATAGGAGCCTGTATTCAAGATTTGAATAGATAGATTAGATTTTGTTCTGTGAAATTAAATGTAACTTTTTTTAGGTTTGGCATTTGTGTGTGTAAACTAGATACTGGGAAAAAGTGTCTGTAGGCATATAGTGCTTGGTTTGGGTTTTTTTATTTGAAAAGTTTCATTTGGAGAAAGATAAAGCTAGTAAGTCTACTCAAAACTACTTATATTGGTTATGTCATCACTGTATAGCAACTGTCCTGAAAGCTGTATTTCAAATGAGTATAAAAATGTATTTTTAAACTTTGTAACACTGGCAACTGTGCAGCTACCATTCAGCTTTCTAGAAATGTTCAATAGATAATGATCTGGATACAGTGACAATGGAACTATGAAAAGGCTGAGATATAGGCAATTTAAACAGCAAGAATCAGCACTGAGAAGCTGAAGTTCAAGTTAGAAGATGCACCAAGTGAGCATGATATTCTGGCTCAGTAGAAGATCTGTTAAAAACAGCACTCCTTTAACTTTTCAGAAAGTAATCTATTAAAATTTTCAATATTCTCTTTTTCCATTTGGAAGGATGTAATAAATAACTTCTCAGAAAACACCAAGTGTAAAAATGCAAGTAAAATTGATAAGCATAAATCCAAGCCACGTATCTTTTTCAAGACTGACTCATAACCTATTAGAAGAACAGGAATAAACCTCTCTTTTAAAAGCTGCAGATCTTGAGACTTCTGGTCTCTCTTACTCTGTTTAGCACCATTGCACTAAGGCAGGAGGTCTTGAACAAATCTGCAATAGCTGGCAAGTAGATAAGCTGTGACTGTAAATGAAGGACAAGGGTAGTAAATGAATCATGTATCCAGAACAGCTCAACTGTCTCAGTGTCTTTCACCAAAAAAAAGAGACTGCTTTATAATATATATAATCCTGAAAGTTAATACATACTCATTGAGAAACCTGTATATTAATCACCAACAAAACCCAGGAGTTTTTTGGCAGCTTGTCTTCCTTAGCTACTTCTTGTGCAGTGAATATTTACGCTTAGAAGTACATTTTTCTTGTGATGCTTGAATAACTGAGAGCTATCCATGCTGTCATTGACTGACAGTCCTTCCAGCCCTTTATTCCATTAGACAAGTGGGCAGCAATGGGTTTCTAGTGAGGAGTAGAAGAAGGAAGCAAGAAAATACTGATATATCTGAATACTTCCTTTCAATGTGCAGTCTGTCATCCAAGAGCAACGCTTATGTATTTATTAGTTTTCAGATAATTTGTTGGGGGTTTTCTGTTTTTTCTTTCTGACAAACTTTTCCAGCTGCTTCTTGAACCCATACAATTTTTCTAAGTACATAGTTACCTCTTTCAGGCAGCTCTGCAGCTTAGCAGCTCCCTGTGAGAGGAGTTACCTGTTTTGAACTTGTAGAGCTTAACAGCTTCTAGTTTGGTTTCACATCCCCTAGTTTCTTACATTGGAAAACTAAATGAGCAGTCATTTCTTATTCACCATTTCTGTGTCATTCCTTATTTTATAGATCTTGGACATAGCTGCTTCTCAGTCTGCTTTATTTTTTTCCACCTGAATACATCTGATCAATCTTCTTGTTCCTCAGTTGCAGCCTTTTCATGCCTATGGCTGTCCTTGTCTCTCTTCTGTATCTCTTCTAGTTCCACTGTATTGCTCCTAAGATGGAGAGCAAAACTGTGCACAGTGGTTACATGTTAATCTCACTGTGAATTTTTTTTCTGTGAGTAACTTGCTCAAAGCTACTTGCTCCATTTTTCCAGATCATTTATCAATATGTTGAACATTATGGGCCTGAGCATCCACCAGCAACTTTCCTGTGCTGTGCAAACCAACCATTTATTCTTGACAGTGTTTTAATAACTTTTCATCAATTGACCATGTAAGGACCTGTGGGGTTTTTTAAGTGTCTCTGAGGCACCCTGTAACAAGTCTAACTTGGTTTCGTAACGATACCACAGATCAATTAAGCTTTGTTCACTTGCAGGATTCACCTTGGAAATATTCTGGAGGTTTTCTCATTGTAATTTACCTGTAGAGAAAACTGTGGTGTTTGCTCTCCTGCAATATATCATGCTCATCCGAGTGCATACTTATTTTCTGTACTGTAGTTTCTACTCCTTGAATCTTCTTACTGTACAAATGTCTGGCAGGTTGATCTGTAGTTCTCCATATCTCCTCTGAAACATCTTTTGAAAGATGGCATTGTATTTGATGCATTGCTTTTCTGTCGTATTGAGGTGATACTAGGTGAGACTATCTGCACTCTGGTTTGACTTTAGATCTCTTGGGTGACTACCTCTGGTCCTGGTGTTTTGTTACCACTTATTTGACTCTTTAGTTTCCTGGCATTTCGCTTTGAGATAGATACAGTGTCATGTTGCCCATAAAGAAACGTTGTGGCACAGGAGTCTACCTGAGTTCCACCATAATCAACACGTGTTTGATACAATCCTCACAGATGCTCTTTTCAGTTCTTGGTCATCTGTTGGCCTACACGCTGCTGGGTACGCTTTCTGTCACTGCCAGTTTTGACAAAGGACAAATGTTAGTTTTTATATCTTATAAGATTTCCTCACTTTTGAGGGCAGACTGCCTTAGTGTAGTGTTTACTTTGTCTGCTGGAGTTTGGTCTTTGTATTTTCCACATCTGGATGCAACTTCAACTCTTTGAAGAATAGTTTCTTATTTCTAATAGTTTATCTTTACTTACTATTCAGCTGTGCTCACTTCCTTCTGATTGCTTTAAAGTCGTCTTTTATTAGCTGGCAGGCATTAGGTTTTTTTCTCCTACATGATGCCTTTGAAGTGCCCCTGCATTTGAAAAAGGCTTTACCCTTTGGTGCTCACTTTCTTTTTCTTTTAAAAATACTTTCTTAACATAGCCCTCCTGTTTTGAGATTGAAGTCATTGTCATAGATGTTTTTATATCTTCTTTTGCTTTGTCAACAATGTTGGGTTTATACCCCATTATGGTCATTGTTAAAATATGTATCCTTAGAAAGAACATCTTAAAATCAAGTTTCCTGCACTGCTAAACTGGCTGTTTTCATGTGAATCTCTGGCATGACTGCTTCATGTTACAAGTACATCGTGTAAAAATCATCACATCTTGGTGTGAGATTTGTACAGTCTGCTACAAGGAGATGATTAAAATATGTCATTATTACTGTGCTTCTTTCCCTGGCACCTGTTGTTTAATCTCTTTTAACATTTTGTGGTTACTGCATTTTCTGTCTTAATGGTCACTCAGGGAGTTCTGGCAACTGTACTCACCACTACTTGGACCTGGAATTTCCACAGGATCATTTAATGCTCATTAATACTATTAACTTGTTAATCTGATTTGTCTTTAAGCTTTCTATGGCATAGAGCATGTTTTTCTCCACTGGCATGACCATCTTATTTCTGTATTCTTTCTACCTGGTAAAGCCTGTATTCTATCCAATTATATCAGTAGTGTCCTATCAATTATGCTAGTTTATTATTTTAAAACGAGCTATTTCTATATTATTGTGTATTATTTTTAGCCTCTGTCATTTTGCATATGTACTTGGGTTTTCCATTTCCCTGCCCTCACTTTAAATAGGATTCTGTGCTTATTACTGTCCCTGTTACCTGAGGTTTCAGATTTTTGTGCTGCCTTTTCCTTGAGGATATGGGTTTCTAAAGATTGTGTGTCATTGCAAATTGCTTACTTTTCTTCAAGTATTTTTTAAGTATTATATTTCTTTAGGTGTTCTTTAAGTACCCCAACTGTTTTATCAAAGTACTCTTTGAACCTTCTCATTGCATCAGCTTTTTAATTTAAATGAGACCTACCCATCTCAGTAAGGTTCCCTTTATTTCAGCAATTTGGGGAAGTGAAGTTGTCACAGGCACTGGAAATGTTTTCCACATTAGGGTTAAAATCTGCAGTGGCTGAGAGAGCTGGGACTGTTCAGCTTGGAAAAAAGGAGTCCTGTGGGGGAGATCTTATTGCCCTCTACAGCTACCTGAAAGGAGTATGCTGATGGCATAACCCATGAAAAATATGGAATAAAATAGTCCAGGTAGGCATTTTATGATCTTGTGAAAGATCTTCTCCCACTTAAATGGAAAGCCATTAATAATTGCTCTGTGGGAGTCTGACTTTTTTAATTGGTAACCAGTTTTGCATCTGTAGTCCTAGATAATCTACCCTAGTTTGATTCCATTGATGTAAGGCAGTCTTCTAATTTTAATTTCAGCTATTAAGCAAAGGCTGTCTCTCTAGAAAATAAAATTCCCCTTCACAAGCCATGATGATTTAAAATGCTTAACTAGCATTATTTTTTCAATGTTATATTTCTTGGAGCATGTAAAAAATTACTAGGAAGTCATAACATACAGCACAGGTTTATTCTTCTGAATTTGTGCTCTCAGCTGAAGGAATCTCTTTCCTTGAAAATTCCCCTTGAAGTATTGTTTAAAAAAGTCAATATGTGAGCATATATACATTTTCAGAAGCACAATTACAGATTGTTTTTTTACATGCTGCACACAAACTGTTCATGAATTTCATAGCTATTTGAGCATGAGTGCTCATCCTCAAAGTGGACTGCTTCATTCATGCAACATTTGGTATTTTTAAATCTCTTCTTCACAAGATATTAATGTCCTTTTTAATAAGAAATAGTCTTCTCTCCACGAATCTCAAAGCTCTTTATGAGTATTCAGTAACTTGGCTATAGCAGGATTTTGTCATCGCTAACACTGATATTTTAAGTGCCTAAAATAACTGACTTGGAAATAACACTTGTGATTTTTTTTTTTATCTACTCATGTTACATGCAACACCTACAGTCACTATTACCTGTTAACAATTGTAGGCACTTTATTCTCTGTTTATTTGATTCTGCAGAGATGGCAGTGCAGAGTGGGTTAGTTCAGCTGTATTTTTCTGCATACCTGAGCTACCTTGGGTCTATGTGCTGCATTGCACAGTGCAGTATAAACAGGCTTTAATTAGCTGTCTTTCTGGAATCCACATCAAAGTCTTCATTATTTAGCCAACCATTTTCAGGTGCACTGAAGTTATGGATGTAGGTGGAATTGTATCTTTCGTTGCTAAAATGTTGTGGGAAATATCTGCCTCCTAACTAAAACTGAAGGAGACATAGAAGTCAGGGCACATTATGTGGGATACCAGCTGAGTAGGATAAAAGCAAGCTGTCTTTTGCAGCTGCCTTCAGGAGTCCCAGCCAGAAGGAAAATATTCCCTTTCACATATCCAGTAGAAAGTAGAAATTGTTCAGAGCTTTTCTATGAGAATGATGCTGGACCAAATTCAACTCAACTATAAGAAGTCTCCACTTCCACGGGAAACTGTGCTTGGCCCAGGGGCCCTATTCATGGGAATACTGTCCCTCTTTTACAAGTACCAAGCAAATAGAGTCCCAGAGATGGTGTCAATACAGTTGGAGGACAAGTAAACCACTGTATTGATTTTGACATAAATCCAAAGTAATATCTCTGTGCTGTTAACAGAAACCTTATAGCTTGGAAGAGAACTCATTGAAATAGTGGCTTAGTAAAAGCAGGCAGCTAAATTAGGGGAAGTCTGATTGCAGTGTTGGCTCAGTTTGGTTATCCATAGAAGTAAATCCTACTAAGAGTCTAGAATAAATTATTTCATTGTTTAACCTAGGTATAGTGGGAATGTGTATTTCATAAGATGACATTAGCATATATTTCTCTCCCTGTATCATATTCATGGATCATCTGGACATATGTTGTTTCACAGCTAGGTCTTACCAGGTTTGAAACTACAGGGCTGGTCAGCAGGTGGAGTGCTCTGTTTGGATAGGAAGACCTGCTGTGTTCTTGGAACAGCTCTTCTACTAATTTCAATAGTATTTTTTTCCCAGCATCTAAAAAGAAATTAATTGGACCATGTTCTAGGAGAGTAGCCTTTCTGAAAAATATTTTGGGAGACAATCTCCTTTGGCTGTTGGAATGGTGTTGATAGGTTCTCAACTTGTATGCATTTCTGTGTGCCTTTATAAGCCATTGGTCTCCAGAGTGGACTGGATAATCTCCCACTGTTCATGATTGTCTCAGTGAATCAACAAAAATACAGGAACTGGATTGTATGCTGTAGCATTTAGTTCATTGTGTGTGTGTGATTACATTTACTGGTGGTTTAATACCTTTCTTTCTCCTTTTTTTCCATCCTTGATACAGAGAAATTCTCTTTGAGTCCTCAAGAGACATTTTGCCTCTTTAATATTTAATAAAAATTGGTGTTATGTCCACCAGGGTGCAGTATTTCCCAAAAAAAAAAACTGCTATGGTGGTCAGTAAGTGTTCAGTGCACCAACTGTTCCTTGGAAACCAAATGAATTTATTTGTCTGTCTTACAAGATCATGCTATCCTCTTCAGGAGAAGTGGAGAAAAAAGTTATATATATGTATTAAAATTGTAAATATCCTGAATAGCTATGAAATGCTCATTTTAGAAATTATTTATAAGAGTAAATGTAGCAGATTTTGATGTGGTTGGGTGTTTGTTTTGGGGTTTTTTTTTTTTATCAAGGCTCAATAGCCATAGTCAGGAAATGAAGATGTGAATACTTAATTCTTTTAAAAATTAAAGGTCATGACTGCTGCTTATGCATACACATTAGTTAAAGCAACTCCTTTCAAGTTGAAGGAACAAGCTTTCCCAACTCTGGCAGGAGGAGGATTAAGTAGTTTTTGCTGTGGGAGACAGAATACAGTCCTAGAAAACTTAATTTGATTTATTTTTCCCCCATCTCTGTCCTCTGTCTTTCAGCTGTTGCCACCCCAAGACTGCCAAAAATGAGTAGCACTCTCTTTGAGCTAGCAGAAGTAGTGGGCAGAGCAGGAGGCTGCTGCTGAAGCCAGAGGGCTCTGTGTGTGCAGCAGCCACTGGCTGGTTTCCACATGACTTACTGGCTTTGCAAACCAAGGAGCAGTGCCCTGCACTAAAGCAGCATCCATTTAACAGCATGTGTCACTGACATAAAATTTTGAAGTAGTCTTTTCCTTATGCCATGTTACAACAAGAAGAGGTTGCTATGGCGTTTCAAAATCAAATGTTTGCGTTGCAGCAAACTGGCCTGAATTCAGCATTGACCCCGCTTGGAGCAGGGGCATCCATCCTGGGGTTCCTTCCCACCAGATTCTGTGACTTAGTTTCTTGTGATTACTCACCTTTTGTATCTTATGTTATGTATCTTATGTTGTTAACTGTTGCTAATTATATTTATTTGTTTCTTTGTGTTGTGCAAATTTAAGCATCTGATAGCAATATGTACTCAAGGACCTCATGGTACTATTTCGTAGCAATCTTTATACTCAGGCCAAGTGAAAAGTTAATGGGATTCCAAAGTTTCAATCCTTTGTCATCCCCAACTCATTCAGAGTTAACAGGAAAGAATTTGCAGAGGGACAGAGTAGTAAAAGTTGTACAAAACTGAAAAGCTTGAAATAATAGTATTTTTTTTCCTCTTGTTTCAGGTTATGCATTAGATCCCTCTGTAGATAACCCTGAAGCTGCTACCAAATATATTGGTTCTGTAGAAGAAGCTGAAAAAAATCAAGGTAATTAATTCAGAATCTTGCATAAATTACTTGCATCTCTTAACTGTTTTAATTTCTTTTTTGCTAAGAAATGGAATAGGTATTAGCAAAGGAAGGTATTATCGCAGACTTAGTCATGTCCAAAAATACAATAAAGAAAGAGATGTGTTGGAATCTTAATGTAGAGGAGGAAGAGAGATATTGGAATGTTTTGTTTTCTTGAAGTAGCAAATGTTTCAGGCTGTGACAATTCATGACAAATTTCAGAATAGAATTTGCAATGTGCCATTGCATGAATACAATTTATCTGTACAATTTGAAACAGATTTTTGGTCCTCTTAAATTCTGTCTTACCTAACATTGTCATGTGTCTGCATTAGCATACCTGTCGAGCTAATCAACATAACTACTCCTCAGGAGCAAACTGATCACCTTGTGTGCAACCTCTGGCATTCCTGTAGAGAGCTGCATGTTATCTCTGCTTAGCAAAGTTAAGCTCTTGGGGTTATTTGGAAAAGAAAAACCACTGGAAGGTTGCCAAGTGGTAACAGCATGGCATGCCACTGGGAGGATTGACTACCAGAGGCGTGGGGTTTGTAATTAATACTTTGATATGAGATATTTAACACTCAAAAGGACTTGTTTGCATTGGAAAACTGTACCTGTGTAAACTTCATGGTTATGCTTTCCCTGGCATGTCTTTTTCAAACATCCTATTCGCGTGGGTATACAAAGGATTTTTATTTCTATTCCTCAGAATAGATCCAAGCTTATTTCACTCTTTCCTTCCAAAGAAGGAAATTACTAAGATTAGGCCATTAAAAATTTTTTAAACCCTTTTGATAATGGAATTTCATACTTTATTTTAAGAAAATCCTTGAATAATGTGTGATTCCTTCTGATCACTACTTAACTTTTTACATTGCCTATTTTCCCCTTGTTTGTATAAAGCTTCTTTTGTCTCTTTTGCACTTGAGGAGTATTTCCGCTGCTGTTGTTTGAAAATTCTTCTGCATTGTTTGAAAATTGAACATCACTCTATATACAAGCTTGAAAAACTTTAAATGTGCTAAAATAATTACCAACGAGTGTTATTCCTTCCCATATCTATATTGTATAGTGGTTTTGACTCATGAAATTCTGAGGGTACAATATTTGTCAAAAGCTAGTATTTCTATGAAAGAACAAGATGGTGGTTGGAGGGAGATGACTCTGTCAATAGTGACAGACTTTTTAATAGGGCCTGTAGCAATAGAACAAGGGTAATGGTTTTAAGCTAAAAGAGGATAGATTCAGACCAAGTTATAAGGAAGAAATTTTCAGCAGTGTGGTTGGTGAAATACTAGAACAAGTTGCCCAGACAGGTAGTGGGTACCCCATCCCTTGAAATGTTCAGGTTGGACAGGGCTCTGAGCAACCTGATCTAGTTGAAGATGTTGCCGCTCATTGCAAGGTGGTTGGAGTAGGTGACCTTTAAAGGTCACTTTCAACAAAACCATTC
Source organism: Chaetops frenatus (assembly GCA_013400775.1). Classification (NCBI taxonomy): domain Eukaryota; kingdom Metazoa; phylum Chordata; class Aves; order Passeriformes; family Picathartidae; genus Chaetops; species Chaetops frenatus. Next base: position 232,086 of record VZTR01031174.1, read on the forward strand.
TGTAATTCTATGAATTTTTACTAAATTGAAATATACTAAATTGAAGTTGTGGTTGGGGTTTTGGGAGACTTGTCTTATTTTCATTTTAGGACTGGTTTTTTTGAAACTGAGAGGGTTCAGAGGGATCAGAAGCCAAGAAGACTTTACCTTTAAAAACTACACCATTTAAAATATGAAAATTGATGTGTTCATACAGTCTGCAGACGTACTGTTAAAAATGAATGGTACATGCATGATTAAACACTCTAGCAAGCAAGGAAACACAGTTAAAGTGATTGCTCTGTTACTGTGCAAAGTTAGCAGTGTTCATAGCTGGAAAAGTGAGCAATACTTTGGCCAATTTTGCTCAAATACTTTTCCATGTTGTCCTTTTTACTGAAAGGAGTGGTGGTGGTGGCTTTTCCTTTTAAACTGACTATGGTGTCACCTCTGATATATTTTGTGTTAGCAGTTAGTCAGTGTATTGTTTCCTTCTTCAGGTTTAACAGTGTTTGAAACAGGACAGAGGAAAATTGAAAAAAGGAAGAAATTCAAGGAGAATGATGCATCTAATATTGATGGCTTTCTGGGCCCATGGGCGAAGTATGTTGATGAAAAAGAAGTAGCCAAACCGTCTGAAGTAAGTACTGCTTTAACAAAATGGATACAAATTGTTAGTACATGGCAGTGGTTTTAAAAGAGATCCAGTTGCACTAGTTCTTGTCCAAGCACATGCATGCTATGCTTTGAGGTAATAGAAACATTTTGGGTGATATATCCAAATAAGATGTTCCGAATATTCTGCCTTCAATTGTTTGTAACGCTTTTTGGAAATAAAATTAATTCAATCTGTGTCTAGAGTCTGATTAAAAGAAACAGCTTGGAAAAAAAAAAAAAAAAAAGTAGAACTTTTTTGAAAAAAACTGGCAAATGAAAACCCCCTATATCAAACACAAATACACACACCCTGAACCATTGAACCAACAGATATCCTTCTTGTCCAGTCAGTGCTTAGCTTTATCTATGAGTAAAAAGATAATAGGTCTTTTCAGTGTACATAGCTTTCCAAGTCTTTATGGTTTTGATAAGGATATTCCCTTTATTGATGCTGAGAAATATTTGTAATCTCGTTTAGCAAATAAATGTGTTCTAAATAGTGAGTAAACAGTAGTACAGTTCTGGATTTTGTTATGTGATTCTGAATGCTGACTTTTTAAGAGATCATGTTTTGTTTTTTTCCAGGAAGAGCAGAAGGAGTTGGATGAAATAACAGCTAAGAGGCAGAAGAGAGGAAAACTAGAAGATGATAAACCTGGAGAGGAGAAGACTATATTACATGGTAATGGCATCTTCCTGGCTGTTCTCATTTTCTAGCTTGCTGTGTTTTCTTGCCTGCTGTGTTAATTAGTAAGGATGGCAGACAGCCTAGACAGTTTTGCTAAGGCACCTTGATGTTTCTGTATTGGAGATAACAGCACTCACGAGCATAAGCATAAAGGACAGGGAAGGAGATAAACTTGGACTAATTCCACTTTGTACTGTGAAAAGCAGTGTGGAAATGTCACTTTTCAGGGTACTAGTTTTATTTATTTATTTTTAGTGTTACTAGATGCACATATCCCCTTCCTATTCACAGAGCAAACATAATGAAGTTAGGAGTTTGGCTTAGTTTCAGCTTCAGAATTACTGCGGTTTTATGTGTCAGTATTTTCATCAGCAGGTAGTGCTCTGAGTTATGGTTTATGAACAGTTTAGAAAATCACTTGGACTTTACACTTCCTCAATTGTTAATGTAAATGTTCTTGCCATCATACTATGAAAAATTGTCTATCAATTAATTACGCTATGGAAACCTGTAGTATGTGGTACCTTCAAAGAAAATGGTTTGATAAGTAAAATTCAGTAATCTTTTGAAACTCTTATTTCAGCTGTCTGCATACAAAACAGTCCTGTGTTAGAGTGCTTGGTGCAGATAATTTGGTAGACGAGGTTTCTCTTTGTGTACCAGTTTCTACAGCCAGGCTCACATGCACGAGCTGTGAGCATCCTTTCTAAAGTGTGTTGAGGAAGAAGTGGTGGCTGTGAGATAAGCATTGCTGACATTAGAACATTAGAACATTGTTCTGTTTATGTGCAGTAGATCATGACCGTATTTACTGAACAGCAGTGAGCATAACAAACATGAAATTTTAGCCTACAGACCAATTATTTTGCATTGAAGTTTTCATGCTCTCTACCTGAAATTTCACAGTGAAAGACCTTGCCATATAAACGGTAATCTTCTCACATGCAAACGTTCCAGAAGTACTCCATTTTGAAGATGTGTGTAAGCACAGATACTGTGCAAGAGTACAACCTAAACTGCCTTAACAACATTCCAGAAACTGAGAAGTTAATTTAATCAGTGCACAGTTTATTGTCATGGCTGCCCAATGTGCATCTACTCCGAAATAATCCATTTTCATGCACAATGCATCCCTGTGTTTCTGACTGTCCAGTTGCTTCTTAAATTTAGTTAAAGAGCAGCTGTTGGCTGCTGCTGACCAATACTGGTTCATGCTGGCCAAATGAATCTTTTTTTTCCTTGATTTGTAATTCTGTTGTCTGACACAGCATAGAGCTGGCCAGAATGTGAGTTGCAAGCAAATGTCAGGGTTAGAGTTGCACGGTTTAATCTATGTGGAATTAGTGTAAGCAATTTGTGTAAGACTTGCGTGTCTTAGTGTAAGACTTTGCTGAAATGATTTAATTTAACTGATATCAAATAAGATTCCACATCTGTATGAAGAAGCTGGTTTTTCTTACACCCCCTCTCTCACCTCTCCCTCTACAACAGAGCAGCTGTGTTGAGAAAAACCATAATTGTGTGAGTTGTTGAGCCTTTCGAAGATTATAACCTCTTAAAATGTGGATTCTCAGAATTCTGTGTTTACCTTTTCAGTTAAAGAAATGTATGACTATCAGGGGAGATCTTATCTTCATGTCCCTCAAGATGTTGGAGTTAATCTCCGTTCTACAGTACCACCTGAGAAGTGCTATCTTCCAAAGAAACAAATCCATGTGTGGTCTGGACATACAAAGGTAGGAATGTTTGTGAGCATACAGCATAACAACCCATTTAATTTTCTGTCTGCAGCTACTAATTTCTATAAAACTGAAGAATCAATAGAAGGAAAGAGTATTTTCCTCTTTACCATACTCTGCATGTAATTGATTGAGTTACATGCTCACACAAGGTGTTTGCCTGCTCAGTTGCAGTTGTCTAGCTACACAACTAGTTACTGTGTTCACACAGTGACTTCCTGAGCTACCTTAAAGAGAAAAGTATTAATCAGTGACTTCTGTGGGATTTGAAGTTATTTCCTAGGCTACCATGTAAATAACAATAAGGGTAATTCTAGAGATTGGTAAGAATATTTGGGGGTTGAGGGTATTTATAGTAAGAGTACTTATGGGCTATTTTGTATCAAACTTAGGAAGAGTTACATAAGTTTTGTGATTATGGTGCATCAGCATCACAGGTTTCCCAAATGTAGCTAATACCTTTGAGAGGTGTGTCTTGGCAAGAGTTTTCTTTAATGCTGCCTAACATCCACAGCTCCTTCTTGTGTCAGATACAGAAGTGTGTGTATATACACAATTCTGGTATTAAAAAAGTGTTTTGCTGCTCCAGGTTGTATAGCATATACTCAATTCGCTGCTTCTTTTGTCACTGATTTTAAGTATTGCTTGAGGGGGAATATGCTGCACTGCAATGAACAGCACCTTAATAATATTTGGAAGGTGGAAGAAAGGAGGACACAGAGAATGTTTTCAGCTTTTACCCTTTTTTTTCAGTTGAGTCACATCTCTGAGCTCTTCTTAAATGGTTGCTGCATTAAGGAGCTTATAGCTGCAGCTAGCAGGGTTTTCCAGAAGGACATCTCCTCCCCAAAGCTCTAGTCCCTCCTCTGCCTATTATCCTATTACAACAGACTGATGCATAAAATAGCTTTTTCCTTCAAACAGGATGAATAATGATATCGATGAGAGAGGGAAAAGAAAAATGGGCTGACAAATTTAGAAAAGCTAGGGAATATAAGTAGACAATAATAGGGAGGATAAAGTACCCATCTCCAACCAGGAGTGGGAGGGAGGAACTAGATGGCATATGAATAGAGTATCGACATGGAATGGAAAGGAGGGTACCATGAGTACTTGGGAGTTCTTTGGACTTCTGAGGAAGGAGTACCTGGAATACAGACAGCTGTGAAGATGCTGTGCCCAGGAAATCTGAGCTCAGTGGGTAGAAGGCACTGAGCTGGCCAAAACTGGTTTTTGTTTTTTTTTTTTTTAATTCTGTACCTACCTCACCTGAAAAGTTTTATTATGCAGAGACAGTCCCCCAGCCCCCAGTTTGTATGTGCTATGTTTACCACAGTAATGGTCTGGATGTTAAAGGAAGTTATGTATACAGCTGTTAAAGTGAATAATTTTTTTTCCAATAACAATTGTTCAAAATACATCACTGTTTCTAAAATGGAATGTGGGCAGGTTATTTCTCTTCAAGATACAGTATCTGTATATTTTATGAAGATAAGCTTTAGCTTTTTCCTTGGAAAAGAGGGCAAACAAACTGAGGAAACATCTAGATGATCCAATTACTGTTAATTTACGTTCTTATTTACAGGGTGTCAGTGCAGTCCGTTTGTTTCCTCTGTCTGGGCATATTCTGTTGTCTTGCTCTATGGATTGCAAAATTAAGGTGAGTTATTTTTCTGTTTTCATGTATATGTTTTATACCATCCTGGAATACAGACAGTGCATTTTAGGATGTGTAAACCTTTGGTACTTCTACCAAATACCTTTTGTCTGTGTTGCTTTTGTTTTTCTCACTTAATTTTTAAATTACAAATTCATTGTAACAAAGATATAAATAGCACACGAGACTGAGGCTGTTAGAACAGTGTTAGTTGTTTATTAATAGCATTTAGAAGGTCACAAGTTTCTCACATTATTGCCTTTGTTGTTATATTAATCATTTTCTGTGAAGCCTAGTTTTACAACTAACAATAGGTGTCTGCTGAAGTGCTTTAATGAAGCATATGTAGTCTCACTTCAGTCCAGGCTATATCATCAGAAATCTGATGTTTTGGGGTTTTTCTTCAGTAGCAAAACCTTAAGTCATTAAAGCTGGAAGACGGTATGGGAGTTTTAGTTATTCTAAGGGGATTTTGCTAACAAGAAGGTGACAGCATTCTGGTGAATTTCTGGATAGATTGTGATTAATCAGTACATGATATATGTTTGTAATTAATTTCTTTTAAACTGTTGCCATATATGTTTGCACTTAATTTCAGCATCATTACTGTTTAATAATTGACGTATTTCCCCCCCATCCTTTTTTTCCAAGCTATGGGAAGTATATGGTGATCGAAGATGTCTACGAACATTTATTGGTAATAGTCTGTTTTTAAACTGATTTATGTCTAGAACAACTTTCTGGAAGAATATGATTTAGGTTAGCTTATTAATTTGTCATAGAGAGGACTTCTGTGCATCCAAGGCAATGGGTGTTTGGAATGATCTTGGCAGTAAGAAGTGAGAAAGATAAACATTTCATTAAGAACTTTGTCATTCCAAGCAATTTAATATTGATGTGTAACACCTTACAGCCCTTACAACAAAACATTAGTGTACTACAGTCATCAATACTTTACGCAAGACTCCTTTTCAAAGGCAAAATTTTGACATTAAATTGCCCCATCTTCATGTTGAAAACAGCAACCCTCTGTATTTAACCTGCAAGGGCGTCTCATGGTCTGATCCCTCCTTAAATAGGTCATTCCATCTGTGCTGAGTTTTTAGTGCAAAAGCATGGGAAATCTTTTTTAGGTTCAGGTGCAGTTTTTGTTCATGTAACAGGTGCTTTTTAAAGCAGATAGCTGAGAGAGAGAGAAATACAAACTTCTTAGCAGCCTTGAATGCAGAACAAAAGTAGCTGATTCTCCTATTGAAATAGGAACATTTCTAGAACACTGAGTGAATATATGTTGAGTAACAGGAAAGAAGTCTTTTTTCACCTATTATTTCTGATGACAGCAGTGTGGCAAAAAAGGTTTTCTCTCAATAGACTGCTCTTTCTGAACAGTGTGACTGTTTTTCTCCAAAGCTTTTTATTATCAAACCGATTTGCCTGCCATTTTGCTATATTTCAATTACTGTGTCAATATTTAAACTAGAAAGAACTGCAAGTCTGATGTGGTCAGCTGAAAGTATTGAGGCTGAGGGGTAGCAAGGTTAACATCAGATGAAAGTATTCTTAGTTTTCTGATCTAATATTTCCTATATTTTGTACCTTTTTCCTAATTGTAAATGTTTCTCTATTAAATGTGTCACATGTAGTGTTTGTCTCTCCTCTTTTTCATTAGATGTTGCCATTTCTTAGAGTGTTTTAAATTTCTTCTGAAGTTCTGCTTGTGTATCAGTTTATGATGGTTGGTTATGTGCAATGCTTTTTGTTTCCCTCTCCAGTGTCTTAGAGGTGTGAGGGTGTTATGGGGTTTTATTCTCATCATTCTTTAGGAGTTACTTTTTCTTTCTCACTTGAATTATTCTTTACTAGTTCTCATGAAGAACTTCAATAAGTTATTTTCTTCTTCTCTTTGCGTGGTCAGAGCATTTAACTTGAGTAATATGGGTTGGGGTTTTTTAAAATGCCTCAGATGCGCTAGTGCAAAGCCTTGTATATTTTAAATTTTCTGAACAGCTCTTTTGCAGAGCCAAATCCTCCCATTATCAGACGTTTTCTCAATGAACACATTAGTTCTAAGCACGAATGGATGAAAGTTTACCATTGCATTTTTTCTATTTTGTAGGACACAGTAAAGCTGTTCGAGACATCTGTTTTAACAATGCAGGCACTCAGTTCCTTAGTGCTGCCTATGACCGCTATCTAAAACTCTGGGACACTGAAACAGGTAGGCGTGTATTTGTAGGTACTGTTATTTGGCACTATTTTTAATTAATAGTGACTATAAAGATGTCTTAGCATTCAGATTTTTTCCAATTGTCCTTCGTATTGTCTTGTAGTTCACTGTTTAGGCTTTCACTGCAGGGTAATTAGTCTTTTTTTCCCATATGTTTCATTGTTATCTGTAATGGTGCACTTGACACTACCTGTATTTCATATACCTTTGTATTGGAGAAGTTTGATCCTTACTTGTAATGTTAGAACTATTTTCAGCAAAAAGACATCTTGCCAAATCATTTAATTGTGTGTTTACATCTACAGGCATAAAATTACTCTTTACACCTAAATATGCTTAATTTAGAAAAATTATTTCACTTGGTCTTTTACTTAACCTGAACTTGAAGAGCACTCCAAATAAGAAAAGGTGGTGGTAACTGAGCTGCTGGTATAGAGAGCTGAAGGATAGGTCTATGCTCACATGCCTGGGAGATGCTCTGTAACATTCTGCTACAAATAGTTCGTTAAGTTAAAAAAAATACAGGATAGATTTTGTCAGTGTGCTTTTAAACCTGGGTCTCTTCCTAAGATAGGAAGTTTCCATGTTTGAAGAAGACGTTAGCTTTCTGGGTTAGCAGTGACACTAGTCTTATACAGATGACAGCCAGAAAGGTGTAAGTCAAGTCCTCCAGTGTTGAGTCTGAACTGAGACTGAACTCATTTGTTTAGACAGAGCTTTCAGATTAACATGGTTACTGTAAGTTATGGATAACCTGTAATCAGGGTATTTGTGGCTGAAGCTAAGAGGGGTGGTCAGGGCTTTATTTTGCAGTTGGATTACTGTTGCCCTTTCGTAAGGTTAGTATTGAGTTCTTGCCCGAGTTTGTATCTCTTGTTTAAAAGATCTCTGATCTTAAGGAGGTGATGTTTTGCAAAGACAGTGATCAGCTTGTGATATCCTGAACTAGTCATCATGTTCCTGATCTGTCCTGGTGGCATACAGGATGCTGAGCAGTTGTATTGTTTGGAAAGCTGTAGCAAACTTACAGAACAGTTTTATGTGTGCATGTTTATGCAGGTTCATGCACACAAATGTGAAAGAAGGTCTAATCAAAGAGCAGGGTGAATTCTAGCCACTAATTCTCTCAAGTGTTGTCTGCGTTTAATAAAGTGCTTTTCAGTATCTGCAAACAACCAATCAGCCCATAGCACTTCCAACCTGATACACTATAAGAGGGTTTTCTGTTGCAGGGCAATGCATTTCAAGATTCACCAACAGGAAGGTTCCTTATTGTGTCAAGTTCAATCCTGACGAAGATAAACAAAATCTCTTTGTTGCAGGGATGTCAGATAAGAAGATTGTGCAGGTATGTCTACTCAGTATTTATTTCTCTATAAATGCTGGTATTTAGTAGAAAACAGGTTCTTACTCTTACTCTTCTAATTGTAGTGGGATATTCGAAGTGGTGAGATTGTGCAGGAATATGATAGGCATTTGGGAGCTGTCAACACCATTGTGTTTGTGGATGAAAATAGAAGGTTTGTGAGTACATCCGATGACAAGAGTTTAAGAGTCTGGGAATGGTAAGTTTAAAATTTCGAATTTTACCTCAAAGTACATTGTGAGCAAACTGAGAAGAGAGTTCATTTTAAAAGTACACATAGTACATAGGCCACTGGAGCGTACTAGCTAGCTCAGAAAAAGCTTTAAAACCCTGTTCTGACTTAATGCCTGAGATACTTCATTGATTTCCTCTTCCCCAAAGAAAACATAAGACAGCCTATCAGCCTGAAGCACACTGCACTCTGTTAGTGGTCTCTGCTCTCTCCCCTTTCCCCAAGGGAGTATTAGTCCTTAAATTAACTCTTAAAGAAATGTCTACTCTTTTACAATTGGTGTGTGTTGGTTTTGAATGCTTTGAGCTTGGATGTCCATAGTATTATATAATACTTGGCTCATGTTTTAAATAACTAGTTTAGTGTAGCTTTATTCTGGTTTTCTGTTAGTCTGGCATTTTGGTAATCATTGATACACACAGTATAAATACAATAGATGACAGAAAAGGGAGAGTCTGTCCAAGAAAAAATAATACAAAATATTTGAAATGGCTTCCAGGTTTTAACATCTAACCTGTGGAGAAAACAGATCACTCCTATCTGAAATGTTTTTCACAAGGTTCTAGGTAGAAAGATCTTGAACTTCAGACTTTTAAGATTTCTCTAGGATTTGAGAATTTCTTTTTGAAATAATCAGTCCCAAATAGTGAGGTATTCATTTCCTTTGGCTGTTCACACATGCAAAGCTATTGCATAATACAGCCACTAGTTCGACAGCTCTGTGACTAATCAGTTCCTTCCTAGCTGCTTGCTTTTTTCTTTTATTTTTTTCTGTAGCCTAGACAAGACACTCCAATCTGTGGTATTGGAATATTACCCAAGCAGCCAGCTAAATCCTCAGCTGTCTGTGATCTGCTGCTATCATTGCCAATAGCAGTGGGAATGACCAAAGTCTGGGAACCCAGGCTTAGGCTAGACATAAAATGCTGTCACCATATGCCACTCCAAGAAAGCCTCTGTTCAGTACTTCATAAGTAGACCCATGCAATTACTGAGCTCCTTAAAGAAAAATCTTTACAATACCATGTCTGCTAAGGAATGTCTCCTCTCTGGTGAGTGGGAGGATGATCTCGCACAAATCTGTTATTTCCTTGAGATTGGATTGCCCTTGTTTTATGAGCTTTGTGTGATGGCTGAAATAAATAGTGAAGTGGGTGGATTTAGTCAGTCTGTGGGGAAAAGCAGGAAAGGCAAAAAGGTTCTGGCATGGGAACGTTACAACCTGATTGTTCCAGTAGCAGAAGCTTTTTTTCCTTCTGAAAAAAAAAATGTAATAGCTTGTTGTATACTGAAGAAAGAGTTCCCTTGTTGAAATGATAGAGAACTCGGCTCTAGGCAATATTCTGTAATGCAGTTGTTTGGTTTTATAAAGAGCAAATGTAATGCCATCTTCCTGAGCACAACTTGGAAACCTTTCCCCATAACCTGCTGTGATATATGTTAATTGATCTGTAAGCATATTCCTATGATTTCAAGATCTGGATTTTTTAAATGCCTTAAAATAACTTAATACATTCATTGTGGAAGATTTTGGAGCTCAGAAACTTCATGGCAAATTATTTCTCAAATCATTTTTTCCTAAGTTGATAAGAAAAATTATTTGCTACTTACTGCACTTCTTGGCACTTTTCTTCATATGTTCTTCAGCACAATGTTTCTTCACTATCCTACAGAAACAAAGTGGAAGTAATTATGACCCGAGTATGGCCTTAAAAGCCGGTAATTAAAAGTTGGTCTAATTGGTTAGTTTCAATTGTGTAGAGGAATTCTGTAGTGTGTTTTGTAAACACTTTGACTTGGCCAGAGCTGGTAATGGGATGGCATGTCTGACTTCATCACAGTGAGGGACTCCTGAGAACTTAAATCTCCTTTCCCAAGAATCCATCCTGTGCAAAGATTTCACTGGGCAGTACATAGAATTGCAGTTGTTTGGTTGCTGAAAGTTCAGACTTCAAGTATAGTACAGGCTCTTGTAGATTACATAGCTTATTTAGGAATTTTAATGGAAGTATTTGAAAATGTGCCTGCTTTTGCATTTCATGTGAAATGAAATTGGGATATTAAAGTTGGCATGGGTATCATATACTGTGTTCTCTTTTCTAGAAATGCAAAATGTTATTTTGTCTTTGCTTTGTATGCATCTGATCCTGCTTGAATAAGCAGTGCAATGATTTGGGCAGTTAACTTTGGAGGCTTTTGGTTCTTTTTACCTCCAAGTCAGCCAGCAAAGCAAAGACTGTGCAGTGGTAATTTAGCTGTTATGCTGGCAGGCTTGGGAGGCTTGTCATCTCTGTAAAGTTGTGCCCCTCAGTGGGCCTTTTTGCCCATGGTTCCTGGTAGAGATAGTGTAGTCTCCTCAGAGATGTCTTCATTATGTGTAGGTCCCGAAACTGGATTGGATTGGACTAGGGGTTTGGGTTGGCTTGGTTTTTTCCTTCTTTCGTTAAAAATATTTTTCTCTTAACTGGGGAAGAAGTTGTATCAGAACCCCAGAGTATAACACTTACAAATCTTGGCTAGCAGATATCACTTCTGGTATTTAAAACTTTTTGGCCTTTGAAATGCTATGAAGTGGGGAAAAGACTTTAAAATATTTA
>VZTR01031176.1:4954-54824 GCA_013400775.1 Chaetops frenatus
GAATACAAATTCAAGTGAGGTGGAATACTTTGTAAAGAAAGTGGTATGATTTGGGCTTTTATTGTCTATTAAATTCCATATTTGGTTTTTTCTGTTGTTTCCTTCCTATTGTGGGCAAAGTGTAGCTATCAGCACTGTAAAAGCAGAGACATCTGGAAATATCATTCCAATGAATTCTTTCATGTTCTCTCTTACCTGGGAAATCAATCTAGGGAAAATGATATGTCATTTCATGCGGGGCAGATCCTATAAGAAATACGCTGCATTCAGTGGAAAATCGCAAGTGATACATAGATTTAAGGAACAGAATCTCCTAGGAAAATTTCAGACGTGCTTTACTAAGACACTGGCTCTAATCTACTCTGATAGTGCATAGAAATTTCCCTATCTTCTCTTATTGATTGGGTAGCCTCAGCCTTTAAGGGAAAGCATTTGTGTGCACCTGAAAATGCAAGAATTTTCTTCTCAGTAAGCAGATCACAAATTTTCTGTCTAATGTGAATTTGAAGAGAGGAGTTTTAAATGCTACTTCCTTTACTGGCTTTATTCTTGGCTCGGTCTTAGTGATAAATTGACACTTGCAGTTCTCAGAGCTTGTATTTAAATTGATGCACTACTGAGGAGGTGAAGACTATTTTTTAGTACTGCATTGGGGTGAAATAAGGTATGCTGATACCTGGGGTATGGATCTACACAACAGCTGTGTTTGCAAAAAGCAGTTAAAACAACATAATCTTTGATTTCTGTGGAGTTTTATGACTAAATTCTTAATCCAACAGCTGGTCTGAAATACTCTGTTTATTGATGGTACAATATAAATTTGCACAATGTGCAAGGAATTATTCTGTACACTGAGTAAAAGGTTACTGCTTCATGAGCACAAGCATAAATATTTTTTGAATATTTGTCATCCATCTGGTCAGAAAATGGAATTAATGTTTTTTGCACCTGGATTGTAATCACATACAGAATTTTGTGGTGTGTCACTTTCATAACTGGTTTCTCATAATTAATTTATCTGTATGTATCTGCTCATATCCATTCTTTAACTATTTTCTTTGTGCTACTTGAAGGCTAAAGAGGCTCACTGAATAGGATACATTATATCATAGCAGTTGATTAGAAGTGGAATATTTGACTCCTTTTCAAGCCTTATTTCATGGTATGCTCATAGTTTCTTTGGCAGTTATGGCCTGTGCCTTGTGACTCACGGGAGCAAAGACAGGCAGAATTGCAAGTCTTTTTTTAAATCAACGTCCTGCAGCATGAGTCAGGCTTTAGATCTGGCCTTTGCCCTTCCTTTGCCTTTGTTCTTATCATTTGTTCTGCCCTATGGTTACAGCCTCTCAGAATAGCATATTCCTGATTTTAGTGCAATTTGTTCTTGATGAATGCCAGGGAAAATTATATAAGATGCTAACTTGTCATTTTTCAGGAAGGGGAGCTTCTTTATATTGAGCTGTAATGGTCACTTTAGAAAGCAACCCTCAAATTTCCAACTTTCTGTGCCACCACTTGGCAAGGTTAGCTTGCTGAGGTGTAACCTCTTATTTCAAGGTTTTGGCTTTAGTAGCACCATCAGTAAAGCGTACAATTAATATTTTTCTCCCCAAATCAAAGAATTTTAAAAGGCATATTTTCCATCTATTTTGAATATGGACTCTCAGTATCTGGAAAGGATTACACAAATGCAATATTAAAGAAATAGAATAGAAAAATGAGAGCTGAATAAATTCTTTACCTTCTTAACTCTTTTTTACGCACTAGGTAAATATGAGTACTGGTTATTCTTCCCTTCATGGTTTCAGCTTTTATTTAAAAATGACACCAACCTCACTTTGGTGGGATAATACTTCTTTTGTAATAGATGATGTTTACAAGTTAATACTCTCCGGTTTTATGTAAGGATCTGCTCTCCATTCACTACTGGCTCTATCTGTGCTTGGTTTGTGGAATATGACATAATTGCCTGAAGTGGTGTGAAGCAGGAAAGTTAATGTTTACATATGAAGTGAGTGGCTTTGTTATTGCTAATCCCAAGCTTTCTGAAAATGGTTGAATATCTTAAGAATTTGAGACTAGGAGATAAAAAAAAAATAATGCAACTACATTCATTTTCTCAGAAACTCAAGATTGGATTATAAATTTACCTTCTAAATAATTTAGTGAGATTAATAAGTGATAAACTCTTGGCAGAATGAGCATTATTCTGGTTTTGTCATAATCCATAGACATTGCTCCACAGCTGTACTAAAAAGTAGTTGTTGACCAACTTGTATAGCTTTTATATTCAGACATAGCAGGTTATTTTTTTCTTTTCTATGAATAATGCTTTTACCATTTTTTAAAATAACAGTAATGAAAATTTTATGGGCCATTTTGTATACAGCAATGGCTTTCACATTGTCATTTCAGAAGTAGCAGTGGAAAAGAGAGGAAAGGTAGCCTGTGGAAAACTCTGCTCACTTATTATAAATTAAATTAAAAAAAAATTTTTCAAGTAGAGAATAGTCACAGGTTTTAACACAGTTACTTTTCTCTGGAGCAGGTTTCTCCTTGGCATGTTTCACAGTGTTTTGTGTTGTTTTACAGATTGTGCTTTTGAGCACAACTTTAAGCAAATAGCACAGAAAGCACAGCAAATCAGTCACCCATGTCTAACCTGTGTTTTAAAGGACACTGATTTGATACCCATTTCTACCCCACTGGTTTTCTAAGGCAGAATCTAATCTTCCCTTGCTCTCCTTCAAGATGATACAGCAAGTACCTAGTCCCTGCACAGCCAAAGGTAAAGTGGAGCTTAGCTGCTGATGAGTCTTGCTTTCTTCTCCTGCATGTTTAAGTTTAATAGCTTCACATTTGGATGGATTTTGAAAGCAAGTTGTCATTTAATGATAGCAGTATTTCCATAAGTATGTAGATCTATTTATATGACAAGTTCAGGGAGGGTTACGGAGTGATGTCCTTCAAGGGTGTGCTTCTGTAGAAAATAAGAAAAACTTCGCTTCAAAGTTGCTAGGATTCATTGAAGGCAAAATAGGTTACAACAGAATGTTTGTTGATTAGTTTGGAATAAATACTTCAGAGCAGACTACAGACATCTCAGGACTACTGATAGCACATGGTTTAGGAGTTTTAGGTCTGCCTCAGACCTGGAGGCCTAGGACCATGTCCTTCACAGGGGTAAGAAACAGTGAAATTCTACTGCTGGAACCATCTTCATGTGCTTAATCAGACTCCAGACTTTCACTCAGATGATCACCTGAGCTAGACTACCTAAAAGGTGTTTTTCTTGATAACTGAAAAACAAATTAGTCTACAGAGAACATTTTTCTGTAATCTAATTTTACATCTAATGTAAAAAATTTGACCAATTAATACATAGATATTATAGATGGCAGCAAACTGCAATGTCACTGAAAACAAGAAGCAGTCTTGGGTGATCGGGTTGTAGATATAAATATATTCATTTGGAAAGCAGAAATGTCTGCACAGGAAAGTAATACCAACAGCTTTGTGTGGCTATCTTGATGTTCAAGAGTGCTTCTCAGCACAATATCCCACCATCCTGCTGCTGCTCAATTTTATATACATTGTTTTTTGTAAACTTGTGGAGCAGGTTTATTTTAGATTTAATCCCAGTTTTTGTCATTTAATTTATGTTTTCAAATTTTGATGTATGCAACAGATTAAGCAGAGCACTGACCGAAAAGAAAGAAAATCGATAAAAAATCTGGCTATGCCAGGAAGCTGAGGAGTTAAAAGAATATTGTAAGATTCTTGAAACCAAAACAATAGGTTATGTAAACTAAACAGCTTGGCTCTTGCTATTTATTACTTTGGTCATATTTTTCATTAGAGATGTTCCAGGCTTTCAAGGTAAATGGATTCTACACCCAAACATTTGCTGTACTAAGTATGAAGTACATTAATGATAGGTTTAAATTTGGATAATAACAAGATTATAATACTAGTCAAGAGGAAATACAGAAAGAAAAGAAAATACTGTGCCTTCTATGATAAAAAGTAAGTAGGATGTGCTCGCAGTTTGAGCTGTACAAGATGTGATTATTTACACAGATAAGTACTACCCCGTTTGAATATTTTCAGTTTGAGAGGAATGATTGAAGTGCTCACAGATACATCATGGATGTTTGTCAGCATGCAGACATAAAACCCTTCCTATAGACTCACTGGAACTTGACTGCTGTGACCAGAGGGAACATAACCAGGTTGTTTGTAAGAATGTAGTGTTAAAGGTTACAATGGAAAGGACTCACAGAAGTAGTTTGCCTCTACTTCACTATCTGCATGTTACTTATAATTTGAAATTTGTGTGTACTACTCTCCCCTTTATATTTGGCAGGCCACACCTTAATAACATTTCCAAAATGCTTTGAAATCCTGTGTATTTCATATAAGCACATGGTGCAGCCTATTTTTATATCTGCTTTGCTTTGTACTCCAGATGGCATTGGTATATTTGTGGGTCTTCTGAGGCCAAAAAACAAGGCAAAAAAAAGGAGGAAAAAAAAGAAAAAAGGAATGATAAGCATATTCTTCAAAATGAAGATAGCTTTTCAAGATGAAGTTTGTATATTATGCTCAAAGCAGGAAAATTCAGGGAGAAAACCTATCATATGCAATGGAAGATCATGATTACTTTTAATTTGAAGAGCTTTATCCAGTTGAATGGGATGTTAGTTGACTGAACAAAACTCCATTTTTGTGAATACTCATAGAGCAAATCTGTTTGAGAGAGCTATGGACTCTATTCTTCATGCTCTTGCTTGAGGACTAAATGGTTTTGTTTTGAAGTCTTTTTCCTGCAGTAGGATAGTTGTCCTTATCTGGGATTGGAGGAAGGGTTGTTGTGTTTATTTATTGGAGGTTTTTTTGTTTCATCTGGGATAAATCCTGTAAGAGTTTTCTGATTATGTGACCTCTGCCTTCTGCATTCTAGCTTTAACTGGAAAACAGAAACATGAACTTTCCAAAGATAAACACACAGAGTAAACAATTACCTTTATACACATGAATTATAAGAACTATATTCTTTGTGAGAGTACCTGTTCATTCCAAGTGAACAACATCATGTCTGTGGGTTTTGAATCGATGGGTGTGGTTCTTTGATGTATCTGAAAGAAGCTTATGTGGTAATATCCGGATAGAAGATGGCTTTTAAGCTCTAATACATCACGGATCAGAGGAGCATCTGCACTGCCTGCTTGCTTCTGTGATTTGTTTTGTCCATTCAGTTTGTGATATTCTTAGTCTATCTTGTCGAGCTGAGTTTTGCATTTGAATTAATTCTGTTTATTTCAAGCTAACGGAAATGGACTAGATTATACTGAATTATCTTTTGATAACAACGGGTAAAGGTGAACTTTATCCTGTGTCTAGCTAAACAAATCTGCTCCCAAAGAGAAGTTCTGTTAGAGAAAGAACTCTGAGCTGTCTCTTCGTGTTGGTACTGAAGTAGCAAAAGGAAGGGTGAATATATGACCATCTTTGCTGTTAGTGAATGCCGTGACTGAAGACTGGACCGCAGTACTTACATTCAGTGCTCCTGGAGCTGAAGACACACAGTCATGATTCCCAGCAAGATTTTAGTCTACCACAACCCTTCTGGGGGCACGCGTACAGAAACCTACAAAAGTACTAGAAGGCGTAAAAAATCCCATGGAGAATTGTTCAAAAATGGATATCGTGTCAAACCTGGACACAATGTCCCCGAGAAGGAAGAGCAGCATACTTTGCGAAACTCCTTGGTGTCTTGTTATAGGGTCGGCTCCTACTGGGGTAAGGTCCAACTCTAAATGTTTTCTTCAGAACTGTAGTTTGTTATACTCTCTCTGGTGCGAGTATTACTATATCTTCTAAAAAGGATATTCTGTTTTATTTTTCAACTGGGAAAAAAAAAAAAAAAGCTGCAGTATTTCAGCTGCTTTGTAGGAAGAATTATTTCCCAAACTTACGCACTGCGATGTGCTCCTATCTCCCTCAGCAAAGGGGTTCATTGTTCACCTGGAATCAAATAGTCCAGTTTTTATTGATGGGTGGAATGTAATATTCTGCAGTGCTGGTGATATCAAGAAATTTTGTTTGAAACTGCTGTCATTATTTAAAAGGTGTAATAGTAGGTTGAAGGAGTGTGCAGCAAAGAGATTTATTAACGAATCTTTGATATGGCATTGTTGGAAAGCAATCTACATAGATTCTAGACTTGATTGTAATTTTACTGTCTTGGTCATAGAGCATTGATTTTTTTTTCATGCTGCAGGCTCTTCTCCCCACTTGTAATGTTGCATAACAGAGGTGGGGAAATATATAAAAATATTTTGTCTGGGTTGCTTCCAAGGAAAGACAGATCTTTTTCCTCCCATTCTATTTCTTCTCATCTGTTTTTTTTCCTTGAGCTTTCATTTTCAAGCCTGTCTGCTGGGAGTGAGAGCTCAGGTAACTCTGCTGCACTGTGTGAAGACATTCACAATGTGATTTTTTTGCATCCTAAAAGTTATCCCTCCATCCTGTGTCTCAAAAAATGTTCCTAAATATGGGTTCTCGGGTTTTTTTCAGTCTTCGGTAAACCACGTGGTCTTAATGAAATCTAGGGTAGAAGTTGCCATTGATAGGTTAGATGAAGAAGCTGTTCTGATAAATGGGTGAATTGTTTGTCAGGAATAGAAGTGGTAAACAAAATCTCTGTGTATTGAACCCTTACCCCAATATTTTGGATATACTATTGTCCATTAGAAAAAAAATAAACAGCCTAAGGCAGTAAGAAGGGAATTACATGTCTCATTGGTGAGAAACAATGTAATGCTTGGTGCTGGTCTTGTTGATTGACCTCTCATGTTGAATGAAGAAATATCCCAATTCCTGTTTTTATTTATTACAATCTCATTCAAATCATATAAGTATAGTTGTCATGACTTCCTTGCCTTTCCCTTTAATGATTTAAAATGGTACATTTTCCTTTTTTTGGGAGTGAGAGGGTGGAGGGAGTTGTAACCTCCAGCTAATCCTGATTGCTGCTGTATATTAATCCAGTGGAAAGCATCAGTTCAGCAGAGAGACTGTGTCCTGGTTTAGGGCAAATTTGGGAGGAACATCCAACATAAGCAGAACAGACAATTGGGGATACAAACATTATAAAGTCACCCTAGGACAGACTGCAAAACTGTCTGACAGAAAGGAAAATACCCTATTGACTGTAAAGTCAAATCTTTAAAGAATACTGTTTACTTTGCTGTAAACTTTATAGCTAAACTAATAATTTTTCTGCCGTAATTGCACTGCAACTGGCACATAGTTTATCAGCCACCTCGGTATCACTGTTTTGTTCTAAAGCATCCATTTTGCTGGATCCTTAATGAAGAGTCAGGAGAAAATACTCCTGCTGTATTCTAGGTCTAGCCTGGTAGTTCAGCATGGTATATTGCTACCTACTGAAAAGATAATTGATTTCTCTAAAACTGATTTCAGGAGGTTTTGGCAATATGCAGCCTCTCTTAGTGACCATTTTTTACAGATTTTTTACAGATTTTATGTTGAACACCATGACATGAAATAATATTATGCATGTATTTTACATTTTCAGTTTATTTTGGAAATTTATTTTGAAAATAGTATGTTTGCTGCACAGGCAACACAGATAGCTAAAAAAATTTTTTTTGCGGTAAGAAAATAATCTTGTGGTAGAGTTGAAGGTTTATTTGAATCATGATACCTATTTGAATCTATATTCCTAGATTATTGTACTAGAGGCAGAAACTATTGACTAAAACACTTTGTCTCATATTGTTTAAAGAATCTGGTTTATAACCATAAAAGTTTTTTTTCTGGTCTTAATATCTCTGAATATCTTAGGCTTGTCCTGGATGTTGCATCTGAAATAAACTCAAATTCCTAA
The DNA here is from genome assembly GCA_013400775.1 of Chaetops frenatus. Lineage (NCBI taxonomy): Eukaryota > Metazoa > Chordata > Aves > Passeriformes > Picathartidae > Chaetops > Chaetops frenatus. The sequence continues at coordinate 12,870 of VZTR01031176.1, forward strand.
GTGTATTTTGATCATCCGTTTAGAAGCAGAAAACTGAGAAACTCAAGAGGTCCTTCTTTTATTTTATCTGTGTATTTTTTCTCTGATTGGAGAGATTTTCTAGGTAAATTAAATACTTTTTGTACTTATTCTTCTGTATAATTTTTAGTATAGCAGATTTTATCGTGTTCTAATCAGATCCCATAAAAAAATCCCAATGTAAAAACCTTTGCCAAGAAAAGGATAAGCTATGTGATAGAGAGAAAGTAGCAGGCACTTCCTGAGCATTCTGTTTAGCAGTTTACAATTAACTTTAGCAGACAGGATCCATGAAATGTGCAAAATTAGAATGGACTTCACTTTAATACATAAGAAACTTACAGGAACTATTGATGATATCATTTAAATGTCAAACAGTTTTGTAAGTATTTAGTAAGAAAAGAAATTCTTCTTCTCCACTTGTATAAAACATATTCCCAAATATTGCCAAGGAAAGAGAGCTGTACAGATTTCTGTATGTCGCTGAAACAGCTTTGGAAAAGGGAGGATTTTTGTTAATGCTCCTATAAGTGACTTTTGCTTTCTATTTTTGATGCATAAACAAACATCGGCCATTTCTATTCTCAGTAAGGTTGTAGACCTGAAAGAGATCTTAGTTGTGAGATGGTGTTTGAGTGCAAGGAGTGGAGTTCTCAGCAGGTGAGCAGAGAACACCGAGCTGAGGGGTGCAGTTGATGTGCCTGGGGGGACGGGATGCCTTCCAGAAGGACCTGGACAAGTTGGAGAATTGGGTCTGTGGGGACCTCCTCAGGCTCAGCAAGGCCAAGTACAGGGTCCTGCAGCTGGGTTCAGGCCACCCCCAGTGTCAACACAGGCTGGGTGGGGAAGGGATTGAGAGCAGCCCCTGCAGAGGATTTGGGGATGCTTATACGGAAAGCTGGACATGAGCCAGCAGTGGGAATTTGCAGCCAGTTGTGTCCTGGGCTGCATCTAAAGCAGCGTGGGCAGCAGGGCAAGGGAGGAAATTCTACCCTCTTCCCCATTCTTGTGATCTCCACCTGCAGCACTGTGTCCAGCTCTGGGGCACTCAGCAGAAAAAAGGGGGATGCAAGATCTCTCCTGTGAGCAAAGGCTGGGAGAGTTGGAGTTGTTCAGCCTGGAGGAAAGAGGCATCTGGGGAGACCCTGGTGGCCTTTCAGTACCTGATGAGAGCAGACTTTTTAACAGAACTTGCTGCAACAGAAGAAAGGGTAATGGTTTCAAGACAAAAGATGGTTGTTTAGACTACAGATAAGGAATGTTTTTTACAATGAGCGTGGTGAAACACCTGGAATAGGTTGCCCAGAGCGGTGGTAGGTGCCCCTTTTGGAAACATTCAATGTCACACCAAACAGAGCTCTCAGCAACCTGATATAGCTAAAGAGATCTCCAGCGAGGGTTGGCCAAGAAGACCTTTAAAAATTCCTCTCTACCCAAACTATTGTACAATTCTGTGAAAATCACATAAAATGAAATACATATAGGAATATAATAGCAGATCTGTTTGTGCCTAGAAAACTTCAGGATACTGGAAAGAATTAATTTGCCATGTAATAATTACTTTCCCTTTTACAACTGAAAACCAGTTCTGTTATGTAGCTAAACTGTCCAAGCAAACTCCCTAGCTTTTTTTTTCCTAATCTCTGAAGAGAATTTTTTAAAATTTTGTGGGCTGCGCAAATGCAGAACTTCATCTATAATGTTTTTCTTCTTCCACATTGAAACCGTAGCATTTCTCTTCTACCATATGATGTCTCAGCAATTAAAAATCTAACTTAACCCTTATAATGGTTTGGAGATAGATGTTTTAATTCTAGCGTAGATATTTCTCGGGTTTCTTTTTGAAATATAGCAGTGGTTAACTTGGTCATCTCGTTAGCTTCAGATGCAGTGCAAAGCATTTGAGAAGGAAGGGCTTTTCTCCCACCAGACATTTTTCATTAAAGCTCATGGGGAGTGGAGTGAGGAAAGCAGATGGATGAAAAAGAGCTGATAAGGAGTTTATGATTGCTAGAAAGGATCCTCTCCTTCCCTGTCTAACAGCGTCTCTTTGGATAGGAGTAGCAACTGTGGGGTCTACTAGAAGTGGAAAAGAGGGATGGATGTTTCTCACAGTTTCAGCAATATGATCCAAAGTCATCATTCTCTAATTGCAAACAGATCTGACACTTAGCATTATTAAGCTTCATCTTATTGCTTTTCATTTAGGTCCCTGAATCCAGTTAGCAAGTTGTGATTAATATTCAGAGTTCCCCATAGACAGTGATTACAAAGAAACTTTATATCCATATAATAGACAGGAGTGTACTTTAATATTACTTGTGAGTCTTAACAAGGGTACTTAACAGGACTATTTATAAGCCTTAGCAAGAGCAAATATTTTATTTAACAACTTTCCAAGAATACTGCAGGAAAAACTTCTTGATTTAAATACATCTTGCCACATGCACCTTTGTGCTTGAGGGGAACCTCTTATACCAATGAGATGATGAAAGTTGTGGGCTTATATGTTTGCCAGGATCAGTATTTCCTTAGGTGTCTATAATAACAGAAATAAAAAGTGGTTTCTTGCATTGGAGTTGGGTAAAATAAATCTCAGTAAAGAAAATGTATGAGAAGAAGCTGCTCTGGACCTTCCTGTAACAGTTGCAATGTAATGTTACACAACTTTTATGTAACTCCTGGCTGTACTCTCTAATAAAAATTATCCTTCAAGCTCTACTTTAGTTTTGTAAGCTGTGCATATGTACAGTACAGAGTGTAATTTTATTCATATGCCAAACATCTGCAGCCAAATCATTTACTATCAGCATAAGACTATTTTAATAATTTAAGCCCTTAATCTTCTATATTAGTTTCTCTTGCACACACTCTCTTTGTCTCACTGACTTTGTAGTTGTCTGGGAATTGCTAAGCACGCAATCTGATTTCAACATAAAAATGCTATTTTTCTTTGTAAAAATACTTTTTTTCCTAATAGTTGAAATGTAATGTATTCCTATGATTATAGGCTGATGGAAAGAATTATGGTAAATTTGCAATTTTTTAAGGAGAAAATGTGTAATTTCTGTTCTCCTGCTTGAGTTTTTTGAAATTAGGCTGGAGATAGGGAGCATTAGTACAATAAAAGATTTTACGTCATTAAGATTTACCAATGTAATCAGGCATATACAGTCCACTTTATCCAGGTTATCAGATCTCTTGCCCATGATCTGATATTTTCCACTAAGCAACGTGAGAGCTTGGAGGTCTGAGCTGTTTCAGACCTGCCTGTGTCTTTGACAGCCTGAAAGAGAAGGACATGTGCCTAGCAGCTACCAACAGAAACCTCAGAGAGGCTTTTTCCTTTTAGCTTTCAGCCTGTGCCTCTCCTCCTGTTACTTCCTACATAAACTAAGGCTTTCTGGTAGGATAAATCTGTTAATACAGAAATAAATTTAAAACAATTTGAAAAGTACCTGTTAAGGATCCTTGAACAATTAAATATGGGAGAGCATTTCAAAGGTATTTGACATTTTGTATGCTACTTATGTTGATTTGATTGATCACTGTCATTGTGGTATGCTGTTGTAATTTGAATTATTCTTTACTATAACTTTGTTTTCTTTTACTGCAGGTTTAAGATTTTTAAGAGCCCTTAGACTGATACAGTTTTCAGAAATCTTGCAGTTTCTGAATATACTTAAAACAAGGTAAGACTTTTTCTTAAATATTGATTCAGTTGCATTGGTGACAGAACATCAATGGTTTAGATTTGGGGCCCTATATGATTTTCTTTTCTGGAAAAAAATCCACTTGTTATCAGTTCTTTCAACCTTTTTCTGCTGATAAATGATTTATCAGTGACAGCATCTTTTGCAATGTGATCGGTAGATTTTAATTGATGTGTTGTTACATTTGAAATATCAAGCAACGTTTTGTGGTGATAAATTAAAAGCAGAATGAATTACACAGCTTTGCACTGATTAAACATTTCTCCCTTCCATATAATCAGTCCATGTTCTGCTGTCTTGAAAAAAAAAAATAAAATCAAAATTTATTCAACAGAATACAGTTAAAAAGTATTTTGGGAAATTACCATTGTAGCTCTTCCAGTTTTTTTGAACATTGTTTTTCACATCAAAAAATATTAAAAATTACACTGAGCTATCTTTATATTGTGCTCATTACCCTTAGTATTTCTTCCATATAGTAATTAAAATACTCCAATTAACCTTCTGGCTTACTGGTTCTTTGGCCTATTAATACATGAAAGTTGTGCAGGAAAAACACAGTTTTGGACAAAAGGTCATTTTGAAGGAAATAAAAATAAAACTTCCCATGCCTTGCAGTTGAAGACATATTATTTTTCATCATTCTCCAAAATACTCCAGGGGAAGTATTGAATCCAGCTTCCAATAATTACTGTAAACTCAGTTCCATTCTGAAAACCTCTCCTCTGCCACAGTTGCTATAGATGTGTGAGGGCTTTATATGCAGGTAAATCCATTTCTTGCTGTGATAATTTGTAGCAGTGGGAAAACAGGTACTGAAATTTGTACACACTCACAGTAGACAGCTGTTTCTTCAACCCTTAACCTTGAAACTATTCTCTGTGCTGTAAAACTCTCACACTGTCTGTCTTCAGTTGTGTTACTGGAAGGAAGCCAGTTCTGTTCAAACAAAGACATCAAAGAGTGTGCAGCCAAGTCCCATAGCTCAGAATGCTCAGTATGGGAAAAGAGAATAAGATTTAACATGCAGAACAACCTTGCCATATGAAATGGCAGTCAGTGAGAAGCCTCATAAACTCAGAGGATTTTGGATAAAAGCTAATATCCCTTTCAGTAGTGGGGGATTTGTGAAATTCCAGATCCATAAATGTGCATTAATCACATTCAAGTTACTCAGAGCTGGTTTATTCAAGATTGACCCGTTCATTGGAATAGCCTTTCTCAGGTGCAGAATTTACTCTTACATTAGATAGCATCATCTCTGTGATTATTTATATGATTGTCAAAATATCTGTAAACCTCAAATGTTGGTTATTGGAAGCCTGTAAAGCCAAACTTTCTTATATGAGGGTTTCAGTTTAGTCTGTTAATTGATCCTTAGCAGTTCAGCACTAACATAATTTATTTAACTGAAAAGTTGTCAGTGCCTCAAAACAGTTCTTTGTCTCTCTCTGTTCTTGGCAGTACAACAGAAAGTCATATTTGTTCTCCTTTTTGTCTTAATAACCTGAAATGAATGAAATAATTGGGAATGTCATCAATATTCACAAAACATTTTTTTAAGGGATGTGTCAAATTAAAACAAATTTCTGGAACACAGTTTGTTTTAGATGAGTTTTTAGTTACACCTGACATAAATTTGATCGTGTGAGTGCTTCGGGGTTTTTTTAATGTCTTGCATGAGTTTAACTTTTAGAAAGCAACACGCTAGAAAATTAATTTATTGCTGCTACCTTCAATGAGAAATTTTTATATTTTCAGTGTGTTCTGAAGTGCCATCAGAACTGCAGTTCATGTGCTGCACACACATTTTCTCCCACAGTACCAAAATACTGTTTAATTGTGAACTTCTGGTTCTGAATTATTTAGCTTCCTAAAAAAAAGAGTATGCTCAGCCCTTGTGATTAATGGAGAATCTTTAGAAATTTTGTACAAGTTAGAGCAGTTAAACTAGTAGTCTCAACAAATCTAATATTGTTTAAATAAAATTTACTTCCCTAAATTCAAGCAGTGATTTCAATTACATACTGTTGCCTTAAACCTTTACTATTACTTTAAGGTCTTATACTGTATTGTATGCTTTTTTCCAGCTACTGTAACATTATTTTGCTCAGGGACAGTTAAAAATCTAGAATTAAGGTATTTTAGCATTTTTTTGCAGTCCACTTTTAAGGTTATTTTGAAATTTTCAACATTTTAGGTTTTTTGTGAATGTAAAGATGAAGAATCAATGACAGAACTTGAATTGTTGACTTGGGATAGCAAATTCAGTATATCATTACTAGCTCTGAAATTATAGTAGGGAAAAATTACTTCTTATAATTTTAAAAATTCAGCAGAAAGATGGGAGTTCTCTGTTTGAGGTGATATATATTTATATGAAAAAGTTATGGAACTAATTCAACCTAGGCATTCCAGTGCATTGGCATTAATAACACATAACAACTGACAAGATGAGAGACTGATAAGGGCACTGCTGTGTTTTTAATATTTAGTGCAATTGCAGAAGAAAGTTCCTCCTCCTCTTCCTTTTTTTCTCCAATAAAGAAAAACATTGACTCTAACCTATAAATTAAAATTCCTCCTGGAATTTTTGACTGAGATACGAGGATTAAAGGAACATGTATTTATTTACACAGTGAGCAGAAGAGCCATTCCAAAAAGAGGAATCCAGTGAAAAGCTGCACAATGCAAAAATAGAGGCAGTAAGGAGACTAGTGAAGTGTTAGGTAATTATTAGAATATCTGAAAAATAGGTAAATATATTTGAAAAGATCCTGTAAGACAGAGCAAAATTTTACAGTGGCACTTTAAAAGGCTGTACTCTGTCAATGACCCATTTGTTTCCCTAACTTGAAATTAAACATATTTTACTCAAGATTTTTTGTTCCCATGTTTTATGAAATTGAATTCTGCAGTTTTCCGCTGAAAAATTTCTATCCTTCATTGTTTGCATATATTTTTGAAAAAAAAAATCCTGCAGGGGCTTAGGCAGGGGCTCACAGTAAGGGATTTTGCACAGATGTTGGAAACAGCTTAAAGAGGGGGGAAATGTTTATGACTAATCCTTCATCTATATTTAGAGTCTGGCAGAAACACAGGGAGTATTTCATAGAGGACAGACAAGGTGCAGTGTTTAATAAATCTGCAAAAATAAAATGTACCAAACAAGTAATGTAGTTAGTAGTAATGGGTATTGCAGTAACATGAAGAAACCAACAGACACGTTATTTTATCAGGAACATCTCGTGTTCTAAGTTTAGGTGAAGGATGATATTGAACCTTTCATTATGGAGTTTCGCATCAGCATCACTCTTATGATTTTGTTTAATCTAGGAACCCACTCGTTAGGGTCCTGTGCTATAAATAAATATTACCACCAGAAAAATAGGGACTTTAATCAACCATAAGTTAAGAGAGAAATTTGGAATATATGTTGATGTTGGTGAACCCTCATGCCAAGACTGCCGGTATATTATTTTATATTTGTGTACGGTATTCATTTCAGCATCTGTCCTATTACCCAGTCATATTCAATTCCTTATACTCCCAAGTGTCCACTAACTGTAAATCTTAAAAAATATTTTTAACGGAGCTGGTCTGGTTAATTTTCTAGGTTCTTTTCTCAATTTTGTTCTGAAAAGGATGTATTTTTATTGTCCTTAGAGTAGTTATAAACAGAAACAATAATTAATTAATTGTACTGCAAAACCACTACTGCTAACACTGACAGTGAATTTTCCCCCATTTTTATATTTTGAGTGTATTACTCTAAGGATAATTGTGGTTTTTTCCCTGAGGTGTTATATATAACCTCCTTATAAATATTTTCAAAACCATGAATATGTAAGATTGTTTAAATACAGTCATACATGGACTGCAGTTCCTTGTGTTTCTGTTGAATATCCTTCTTAGGACAGTGACTTTTGTGAGAAGAGAGGGAGCAGGTTTTATTTATATTTCTTCCACAAGATTTTAAGTATGGTATTTTCCTGCTGAACTGAATGAGGTCCTTGCTCCAAAATCACTTCTGGCTACAATAGGGAAAAACTACTCAGTGTTATGGAAAAGTATTTTCAGAGATTGATTGGTAGGTTTAGATAATACTTTGTTTTGTTTTGTTTTGGTTTGTTTTGTTTTGTTTGAGAAAAATGTGAATGTGAAATATGAAATACTCTAATTTCATGTGAATTTTCCATAAGGAGGTTATGCAAATTCATGCAAGCAGAATAATACGAAAAATACTTAGGACTTTACACAGGAACTGTAAAATACCTTGGTTCTTTAATTTGAGAATGATAATTTTCTCATGTATTTTTTATGTATTTACATGTGAATAATTCTGAGTGTATAGCAGTGAAAAATGAAGAAGTGACTGTACTGAGGCAAGCAAATTATCTGTGAAAAAGCATTATTTATTTCCACTTGTTTATGACTACTGATGTAGCTGAGATTTCTGTTTGTCTTTCTGCTCTTATGCTTTGGGACTTTCTATTCAAGCCATCTAAATTATGAATATGTGAATTCTCCAAAGGAAAAATAATACATATTATACATAAACTTTTGAATAAGTTTTTAGGGAGTCTCTTTCTTTTGGGAAATAATCATCAGTTTCTTGAGTCTAAAGTATGCAGTTGTATACAAGTACCTATAAAAATTGTGTGACAAATTCTAGTCTAAGCTCCAATTTGTTTTGTTTATTTCTAGTAATTCCATCAAGCTAGTGAATCTGTGCTCAATATTTATCAGCACGTGGCTGACAGCAGCTGGGTTCATACATTTGGTGAGTCCGTTTGAAAGCCCTGTTTCTGATGGAGGGTGGGCTCCCTGAGCCGCTGTGCGGCGGGCAGCGCGCTGCTCTCGGCAGTGCCACGTCCAGAGAGCGCACTAAAGGGGCGTCCCCCAAGCTGGAGCTGCTTTTCCTCCCTTAGGGAGGTGGGAGCAGAGGGTTTGGGACACCCCTGGCCTCGGTGGGGGCGGGAGCGGCGCGGGTGAGCAGCAGGTGGCGGTGTCCGCCAGGGATCCCCATCACTGACACCGCTGCCAGCCTGGAGCAATTCCACCGGCTCCACTTGAAAGCTGCATCCAGCTGTGCAAGGCTACATTTGAATTCCCACTTTTCTCGCTGTATCAGTCACTTAATGGTCACCCTTTTAAAGATGCACAGAGATTCTGCGTGCTTTAATTTGTGATATATTTCTGAGTCACGTAGAACCATATTTTTACACTCCGCTGGGCAAATGGAGCATTTCTGTCGTAGAAAGGATAGCATTTTCTATTTTTGAACAGAGCACAACGCCCCTTAAATATTACATCAAGACCAATGAAATGCTATTTTCTAGGATTTGGACTTTTTTTTCCCTTTCTTTTTCCACAAAAGTTTTTTTATTCTACTGTAGGAATACTCAAACTTCAGCTTTTTAATGTGGAACAAATTTTAGATGGCACGCTCCTTTCACACTGACAAATTTATAGTTTTGTCTCTCTGTGGCTGGCTTTTTGAATAAACAATAGCATACCAATAAACGTGCCAGTAATGCCTTCAATAGCTACATAATCTTTTAAAGCAAAAACACTAAGGAGTATAATTACTCCTTACATTACAAGTAAGATTTACTCTGAAAATATTCTGAACATATTTTTATTCAATGAACTTACCGAACTACATGAAAGTTATATTATTTAGTGGTGCATAGAAAAGATAGTTCCCATAAATGATCTGAGTAGCAAGGCTGTATATATTGGCAAAAGAACTGTGGTGCTGTTTTTGGCACAGAGCCGGGTTCCGTATTTGATCAAAATAAGTCACAGGAAAGGATTGAGAGTTCAGATTTTATGCCAGGTTATATATCTATACACACAAACATGCACATGTATATATGGGTAGAATTGATTTGGGGTTAATTAGAGTTAATTGTAATGAATATAATTCATTATATGTTTTCTTGTACATTGTAGGTGGAGAACTCAGGGGATCCATGGGAAAATTTCCAAAATAATCAACCGCTAACATATTGGGAATGTGTTTATTTACTAATGGTTACAATGTCCACTGTTGGCTATGGAGATGTTTATGCAAAAACAACCCTTGGTCGCCTTTTCATGGTCTTCTTCATCCTTGGGGGATTGGTAAAAACTCTTCTTTATATTCTTCTTAATACCCCAGTTACCTTAAAACTTGATCCTGTTTATCTCAATGGTATACTTAAGGAAACAATGATATCTGGATTAGTAAATTAAAATTAATATTAAAACATTAAAATATGTTTAATGTGAATTTTTTCCTCTAGATAAGTATTTTGGCAGAGCCTGTCAAATTAGTTCAGAATTAGTCCAGAATTAGAATTTTTCTAATCCATTTAAATGAGTAATGCATGTGAATAGATGAAGTGCCTTAATATTTGGACCTATAATGTTATTTGTAGTCCTCTACTTCTTAGTGACTGACTGTAGAACATTTTTGGAGGTTGCTATTGATATTTAAAGGCACTTTGCGGTTTCAGAAGTCCTACCCACCCTTCTGTGTTCCTTCCCAGAATTCCAACAAACACTGTGGCTTTGGACTGCCTTAAAGAGCAGCTTGCCTGATCCAGATGATGGCAAACCCCATTTCCTTTAATTTCAAACATCCTTTTATGTCATGTAGTACGATTTTGGCTCATAATTTATCGCATGACCATAACCAGTATCCTTTTATATCAGCAATTTCTCATGTACTTTGTCCTGTATGTAATTAGCACCCAATTTACTATTTGTCTTGTCAGCTTTTCCATTATTTGTCAGTGTTATTAGTATTATTGCACCTGCTGCAATATTCTCTAAACCAGCAGATTTTATTTGAGTATTTACACTGTGCAAGGTAAATGCACTTGTAAAGTGTGTTGTGCACATAAGCACATGTGTGTATTGTTATTTCACCCTCATCTATTGATTTCACATATACATCCATCCTACAGAGGTGGTATGTATATAGCTGATGTAATGAATGCCATATATGAGACACACACAGATATGTATGATCATTGCATATATGCATTCCCATCTCTGTATATTGACATGTGAACACAAAGATCATGTCAAATGGCAGTAGCTCTTTAAAGTATCCAGCCACAAGGAAGATGTTTGTTGGACAAAACATGGCAGAATAATTTTTATTTTCTCCTCAAAATCTTTTTTCTATCACATGTTATTCCAATCCTTCTAAACCCAGGAACTTTTGGAAAATTTTTTTTTTGGGGGCGGGGGGTTGATTTTTTTGTTTCTTGATGGGGAAATAACCCCCAATTTCATCTTGTTTTTGTTTTCTTTTAAATTCTTACAATGAGTGGGAAGAGTCTGTATTTTAAATCAGAAAAATAACAGTAATGATAATACTTGGCTTTGGTTTTTTTGCAGTGGGGCTTGGATAAGTTTTTCTCTCTCTTCTTCAGGAAGAAATGGACGTAACTGTTTTTTGTGATTAGATACCAGTTTGAAGTAATTTTGTTCTTGTTTTGTTTTATGTCTCCATTTTTCCTCTTTTGACCATTTTCTTTATTTATAAGGTATGCACCTACTCCAAGACCAACTTTTACATTGAGCCCTCTTGTTTTGTTTGATAAGAACTTTTAAATTTTTTAAATTTTCTTTTTAAACAACTGCATAGATCTAATTCTTTTGCATTTTCAGATCTTAAAAATATATATCTTCTGAAAATATTCATCATCCCCCTTTCTTTGGCCTCTCTTTTTAGTCTTTTCTTCTGTCTCCTATCTTCTTCTTAGGCCATGTTTGCCAGCTACGTCCCTGAAATCATAGAGTTAATAGGAAACCGCAAGAAATATGGTGGTTCCTATAGTGCGGTTAGTGGAAGAAAGTAAGTATCCCAAGAGGCTCTGCTGCCTCTGCTGCAGTAGAACACTCTCTGCATGCCATTTTCTTTTTTTTTTTTTTTGTGTTCTTGTTTCATGCATGTAGGCAATGTTTGCTCGCTACGTGCCAGAAATTGCTGCTCTCATCCTTAATCGGAAGAAATACGGCGGAACTTTTAACTCAACCCGAGGCAGAAAGTAAGTCCAAAAAGACCAAGTGTGGTTGTGGGGACTCTAAAGAGCCCCTGAAGGTGGTAATAGCTGAGTCACAGCTTACAAGGCTGCATTTTTTGACATCAGATGTTACCACTGGAGAGTTGTCACACTATAATTAGAGACCTGGGCTGTGCTATGGTACAAGTCACAACGCTGTGGTACGAGTCACAACATTTTGTCCCTACTTCAAGAGAACCTGGATACCACTAAGACTGCACTGACATATCTTGTAAAAAGTGCTGCTATTACATATGCAGTTAACGTCTGCAACAAGGATGAGTTGTCGTTTCACTGTTTTGGACATTAGAATATCGTGTGGTTTATCTCTTAACTAAGTGACAGTGATAATTCACATGATTTTCAGACAACTCAGTTGTTCAGAAAACTTTGTTTTACTGGATGCAAAATAGGAGATATATATTGACCAGTTTGTTCTGTTGGACTGACTATGTAAGAACTCAAGCAGCCCTGTTTCTCAATGTTCAACCAGCAGATTCAGCTCCCGTGCAGCTTTTTCTGATTTCCCATGGATATTGCAAACTCTCATGATTTTAGGATTGACTTTAAAGCAATTCTCTTCCCTACACCACATCTGAAGAAGAATGGCCAGTAACCTTAATATCAATATGGTATGGTGAAAAACCAAACCCATAAAACCCATTATTTTTACCTGGTGGCAAAGGTTACATTTTATTGGACCACATTAACTCATTACATTTCTATTGAAAGCCTGCTTGTTTTCTTGACCAAGTTAAAACCAGCTCTTTCTGGCAGTCCCAGCACCTGGATGTGCTGGGATATAGCCTGTACTGACCTAGATGTCCTTGGTGATACAGTGTGATACAGCACAATATCACCTTTAGTGTTGCCATCCTTCATGTTGTTACATACCATTGTCACACCCACTGGTACAGGTACATGTGCCCTGAAAGCCTAGCCATCTAGAGGGTCCTTTTCATATGATATTAATAAGATGCTGCGAGAAATTTATCTGGTGGATTGTCCCTCTTCTTACTTTAAGAAGATAACTTTTTACTTTCAAATCATCACCCATGCAACATTTTGTTGAAGTGGATTACAGTTTTATCAAGTTATTTTTCATCTCTGTGTAGCAGAAAAACTTTAAATGTCCCACAGAGCTAATTCTAGAGTACTCTTTTATATCACTGTGTAGATAAATCAAAGTTTTAAGATTAGATATAGCTTATACTATTTTCTGTTCAATATACTCAAGCAGTTAGATACTAAACTTCAATATATGCATTTATTGAGACACCCTCAAATGTCTAAGGTAAACTGCAAACACTGATGTTGGAAACGTGCATCACTTACCTAGGCAAACTGAATGCCTTGATTTATTTCTGAGAATGAGTAATATTGTTAAAATTCCAAAATATTTATTTGTGACAGAGGCCAGGACTCAGTTTTTTATTTATATTAATACTTGGTTTCTCAAGTTTTTCAAACACAGAATGCATACCTCTGTTTTCAAAGCTCCAAAGGAGTTGTAGCAGAAGGGAATATGGTTAAATCCTGTTTTACAGACAGAGTTTGTCTTTCCCCTTCTACATTGTCACTAGTACCCAGCATTGCTCAGAGGACTCTAAATTTGGACCTGATCTTCAGTCAGAACCCCACATCCTGAAAAGCTCAATTCAGATTACAGGCTTCTGCTAGCTTTGGGGCATGCTTAATTTTAATTTTTCACCTTTTATTTTTGTCTTTCTTTATATGCACTCTCTGTTTGTTTTTATCTCACCCTGTTGTCAGTGCTTTCTCTGCTGATCTCTACTGCTCATATAATTTGTTGCTTGAAACTCAGCTTTGTCATCGGCATACAAACTGTTCAGTTTACTTTATGCATTGTTTTCTGGTTCAATTATTAATTACTAAGTAGTTTAAAGATGTCCTTTACTCATGTGGGTCTTTCCTCAGAGAGTCTAAACTTGGGAACTGCACAGTAAAAAGCCATTAGCACTCCTTGTTTGATGTTGCTTTTGCAGTCAGTGGAACAAGACTGATGAAATGTTATGTTTGGCCAAAATTGAAGTTTTCATTTGGAATTCAGTGTTGAGAGAATGGATTGTCAGAACCAATAAGTTTTCCTTTGCTTGGGATATGGACATGTGGTAGTAATTAGCAGTATAAGGTCTTTAGTTGAGCAACCAAGCATAGATTCTGGCAGCAAAAATAATGAGAAACTACAGTTGTTCTCTTTCTAACGTCAGAAAGTTTCCAGATAAAATGAAATACATTTCCAATATGAAAACAGCTAAATTTTGGTGAAAGATGTAGTTTCAGCCCTGAAAATAACAAATGTGTCTACTTTTTAACTTTGTACACAATAGCTAAATACATGGAGTCTGGTTCGTAGCATTTATATATATGTTTATACATTGTCATGGTTTAACCCCAGCTAACAACCAAGCCAGGAAACAGCACACGTTACCTCCTAAACTCTGTGTGTGTAATAACGAGATTATTGAACAGTTAGGTCAGAAATTAAAACCAGTGTATGAATATGTATGTTTTGAGTTTTGCACCGAGTGACTTTTATACTATGGAGTCTTGCTATGGAATTGTAACTATCAAGGAGCTAGAATGTAGGCATAAGAATTATTGATACAAACTTCACTAACTAAAGAATAGAAATAACCAATACTCCAACAGGTTTGATTTCACATTTCATTTTGCTTATCAGCCAATAACGTCCCCAAAGGATCGTAAACTATATAGGATTCATTTTGTATAATAAGGGACCTTATTTTTGTCTTAGACAAGATGCATAAATACCAACTTCAGAAACAAAAGTAGTTTGTAGATGGTATACAGTTATCACTGGTTAACTTACTAGGTACTAGGTTCACTTTGTTATGAAAGTCTACAGGGAATTATTTCGATTTTAAATTAGAATTTTTATTCTTGCTTTGTAGTATTATTGTAAGGTGACTTCTAAGGAAACAGGAGTTTCTTTACAGTCTTTGATTGAAGTTTTATCTTCAGCTATTAAATAAACAAGAATACTTACTGTTACATTTATACCAAAATATCTATACCAATATATCTATACAAAATGTAACCAAGGCCAAACATACATATTTACTGATGAGTAATGAATTTGGCACAATTGCAATCTGGAACAGTAAAAATAACCAACCAACCAAAAAACCCCAGCAAACAAAAAAAAACCACACGTGCTTCCTCACACCCTGTCTACATTTAGCACTTTTCTTTTTAAAGCTTTAAATTTGACTTTGTTTCGGCTTTTTCTCTAAATTATTTGTAGAATTAATGAGTTAGTATTCAGGGGATCATTTTAAAGTGATATGTCTAAAGTGAAGTGCCATAAAAGGATGAAAAAGTATCTGCCACTCTGCCACTGTAGCTGGTTTTAGAATAGAGCATTAACCCTGCAGATTTGTTCGTGCATTCAGGAAGGTCAGAAGGGACATTGATCACTTTGGATCAATTTCTAAAGTGCTGTAATTACCTGCTTTTCTATAATGCTCAGGCTTTAATTCTTTTGAGACAAGGCTTTTCCTCAAAAAAATCTTGGGTTTGGATAAGTAGATTTATGCTATAGCACTATTTTTGTGATATTTTGGAACTAGCACATTTGGTTACAGCCAAAATAGGATTTACAAGATCATCTGTGTTATTGTAAGGAAAAAAAAAAAAATCAAGTTTGTTTAGCTTATTTTTTTATAATATTCATATTACAGAGGTGTGGTATGTGATGTGGTTGAAGATCCAGATATGTTTTACCTCTACTAATTCATAATTAAAATTTTGTTCTGTATTTACTAATTTTGAATTAAGATTGTTCTTGTTCCATTTCTGTATTCATGTGTGCATGAATCACAATCAGACTGGATTTTAATTCTGTGAAATATTTTCCAGTTGAAGATATTAACTTACTGTAAATCAGCATGCACAAAGCTCTAGAAAGCATATGGAAAGAACATCTGTAAACTGATGAACTCAGCCTGGATAAATTCCTGATTTTTTTCAGTCTTTAGATTGAATTAATGACTTCTAATTCCATGAACTAAATTATCTTTGTCTTTTTAATGCAAAACTGCTTTCAAATCCAATGCAAACTCTTCATGAGGGCAGAAAGTAGAACACAGCTTTCCATGAACAGGTGTGGCAGGGAGAGCAATGGCCTTAGCAGGGGGGTCGGTCCAGAGGAGCCACTTCCAACCTGACCCGTTCTGTGGTTCTGGCCATGGTTATTCTATATAAACTACTTGCTTTGTCCCCATAGTACAGGCTTATGCTAGGCTTCAATGCAGATTCAAAAGGTGTAAAAATAAATTATCCAGAGGCATTATTGTAGTTAATATGTAAGATTAAAAACACATTCTGATGAAATCACAGTCCTTTACTGTATAAGATATTGGAACCTCCTGTTTCTCTCCTCTCATGAGCTGCTCTGCTTCCCAGAAATTCCTTCAGATTTCTTAAATTTACAAGCCATACATTATCAAATCATCAACATATCAACAGGAATAATCATCTGTTAGAAATTCCTTCCAGAAGGAAACATGGGATTCAGTAACTAAACTTCACAGAGGAAAATAAAAACTGTAGACAGATAGATATGGTAAACAGAAAGACAAACAGATAATTTAAGTTGACAGGCCATATTGGACTCATTAGACATTTGAATTTCATTACAAATTAGAAAAAAAAAGAAAAGTTAAAGCTGAACCAAAGAAAAGGTCCATTTGTTGTAGTAATGAGAGGCATAGCTCCAAAGAAAGTGACATTAAATTATTACATTAAATAATTTGATGCAATATGTAAGATATTATTTTTTCAGTGGGATGAGAATGTAATAACAGAATGTGACATGGATTACATTATAATCCCAGGAGTATCTCTATTTCCCATCTGCTAACCATTCTTCCAATCCCACTTTTTCAAATGAAGTTTCACTTAGTGATGAAGAAAATCTGATGAGTGTTAAATAGACTGACAGATAGAAGAAATAGGACAAACTTCTTCTTCAATTTTGTGTGCATATTAAACTATATCCATTCTTTTGAAAGTAAGAAAGGAAATGTGGGAAGTGACATATAAGAACATTATGACTTTAAAATGTGTATTTGAGGTCTCATATTATGTTCCATTCCTACAATAATAACACTTATTTTATATTTCTAGTTGAAGTTGTAAAAGTTCCTTTTCTCTGCTTAAACTTCAAAAAAACCCTTTTGGATTTGGCATCAAATAGCAGTAGCTGCTGTTCAAATTTTGACCCAAGAAAGACTGAGTCTGGTTTATAAATCTGCTGATCTACCATATTCAACAAACTGTACAGTCCATGGCATTCCAGCCTGTGTAATGTGAGACAGCAGAAGTGATTAATTGATCAACGAGTTTTAGAGACTTTTTGCTTTCACTCAGGTTCTGTTGCAGAAAATTAGTCATGACATTTTGGGATGATTTCTGTGGAAAGAAATGCATTGGCTCTGCTCATGGATGAAATGCTCAAAAATCTGAAGATTCTTTCCTGACTTCTGCATTGCTTACAAAGGATTTAATTATTTTTTGACTCATTGAGTACTTAAAAAAACACGCAAGGTGATTTGAAAATGAATAATAATGGAAGAAAGTAAGGTATTTAACAGAAAACAGTTTCAGTTGATTTCAGAAGTAATATAACAGGATGGCCTGTGTGTGTGATATCTGCCACACAAAATGTTACCAAAATGAAGTCCAGGGTTTGGAGGGATTAGAACAGTAGATTAAAGTCTGTTTGCAAGTGAGATTGCAATGCTGGAGGTGTAGATTACTCCTGCATTTTATTTCCTATGCATGCTGTTCTACAGTCTTTACTTCTGTTTATAGTAAACTATTCACTTTTGTCTTCTGGTGATAGACATGTGTTGTGCCTAAATGTTGTGGTAGTTTTCATGAACTCTGGATAATATTGCCATTCAGGCTGAATGAAAGGATGAATCTTCATCCTTTAAGCTACAGTGGAAGCCTCTTAAATAATCCAGATCCTGGAAGAAACAAATGAATGTGCGTTCATTTTAATATGGCAGTTTTGGAGGTATGCATCAAACAAAGAATATTAACTTTTAACTTGGTTTATAGAGAAACATTGCACAATTCCTTAGATCACGATCATAAAAATGTAGGATAAACTCGTTTAGCTGTAGCTGAGCAAAGTTTAAATAAACAAAGCAGCCCAGAGTGAATCACATATGATAGCATGCCATTTCAAACAGATTTGGATGAAAGCTCTAATGTGCAGTTTAAACAAATGTGCTATTTATCCTGGATTAAAGGAGCTGAAATGCACTCTTGTATTGATCACAAAGTGACTTAATATCTGCATCAGAGAAAATTTCCAATCCCTGACATTAACAATTTCCTATTAATCTGATGTAGGATCCAGTGGGGATCCACAGATTTATCTGTATCACCTTATACTGAATGGAGCTTTTTGAGTGCTTCCTGGTATTACCTAATCCCTTTTTCTTTACTCACAATTTAAGAAAGAATCCAAAAGTATGGAAGCCAGTGGAAAGAAGAGATATTTTCTCTCAGAATTAAGCACAGCAGCTGCACAAGTACACTCTAGTTGACAACTGAAGCTATCAGGTCCAAGTTACATAAATTAAAGGTACCTGAGATACGTTTTCACATACTGCAATTACATCTCCTCTGATAGTATGACAATATGCTTATATAATTTTTAGTGTTGATACGTATTTTAGTGCCTGCAACACTTCTTAGTAACTGCAGCACTTTTGAAAGTTTTAGTCCTTCAGGAATAAAGAGAATAATATAAACCTACTTTTGAACAAACAGTTGTAGGAGAAAAAATGTTAAACTTGCTTGACAGCCAATTTATTAATATCCTTTAATATTTTCTGCATGTCTCCTTTTTACTAGAAGATTTATAGAGCGTGATGGGAGAATCAGATTGAGAAATTAGTTTACAGTTTAATTATTTTTTTACAACTATTATGTCTTGATTTCAGAGTATTTTATACTTTCTCCTCACAGATACAAATGACTCAGAGGTATCACTTTTTAATTTCCTACTTACTGGAGTTATTTCTTAAAAACCAACCTGCTGTGCCTTTTTTTTTTTGTTCCAGAAGAGTCCATTTTAAATGTGTCATTCTCAGACCTTGCTTTTGTCATATATGCAATACATAGGCAAGGATTTTAATGGTTATAATTTTATAACCTATTATTCTGGCTAAGTGTACACATTGGCCACATAAGAGATCCTTAGAGGACCATTATCCTTGGGCTCAGGTCCTCTGGGAAACAGAAAGGGAAACATTTCTAATTGTGGCTGCACAGCACCTACTACTCTAACAGAGTTAATCTGAGAGGGGACTTTATATTGAAATAAGAGAAAGGCATATATGAAGTTTTGAGCTGAATTATCAGAATCCTGAATAATGATTGGTAAATCATAAAAAGGACAACCATCTAGAAATATATTATAAACTGGTATGTTTAAGAATGCATACAACTAATAGATAAACAAGCAGACCACATATACAGTCTCTGTTGACATTTATTAAGCTTTTAAAATAAGAAAACATGACTGACATCCATCATTTTTTTGAGCAAAACCTGGTTGACTTCACAAGCTGCTGTCTGCTTCAACTACAGCAGCCTGCTACTGGTATGTAAAGAGTTTAGATGGTCAGTAGATGAAGGAATGATCAGAATGCTAAGCAAAAATACAGTGAAAGGATCTGAGCATATGAATTTGATATAAATATCATAATTTTATAGAGGCATCTAGATCAATATGCACCACACTTCCTTTAGTTACTTGACAAGTGAACACCAAGTATTCAACTGAATACTGAACAAATTTTGTATTTATTATTTTTGATTTATTAGGACGAACTAGTTGGAGCGAGGTTTTTCAGGTTCTTTATACTTGTTCCAATAAAATGGGTATTTCTTTCAAAATAAACAGGCAAAATATTTGCCTTTTGTATTATGTCCTCTGAGGGAAGAACCATGCAAAGATCCTTTTTAAAGAATCCCATTCACAGAGGATCTGTTTTCATTTACAGTGCTATTTACATGGTTTAAGTGTACGTTCTCAATTATCTCTTGTCAGAAATCTAGATGTTTTAACTTTTGCTCATTTCATTGTTTTCCTAACGGAAACAGTTTGTCTCTGTAGTAGCTTTGCATTTTTTATCACCATTTTTGTTTACTTTATAAGAAGCTGGACTATTTTTAATAAATGGAGCATTATATCAATAGTAGGGTGGAAAAATATAGGTACTGTAGAGAATCTCAATTATGTAGAACCACAGTTGAAATCAACGGTGTACATCTGTGCCAATTCTTCATATTTGAAATATTTTCATATTTTTTCATATTTCTCAAATTCATTTTGAGGATGCTAAATACATATGGGAGAGGATGGAATAGTCTGTCTTTGTTGATAGAATATGGGTCCTGATAAGCTTTTGATTCTTTGTAAAAGATTTCTTGAGCAGCATCACAATCATGTAATATGGATTCTCACTGGTATATTAAACCAGTTTCACATGTGATATGTGTACCAATGATGACTACTATTTAACAAAATCTTAGTCCTCCTAAATACCTATCAATAAAAAATGCCTAAATTCTTAAATTGTGTTTTTCAGTATTGCAAGGGAATTCCTAGATTTTGTTTTTAAAGAATAATAAAAAAAGGAAATAATAATTATAATAATAATGTACTAGTTATGATGTTTTTCATAAAGAAAAGCTTAATGCAGAAGTTAGACATTTCTGTTGACCCAATAAATTTAATTCAGTGTCTTTCTACTAACCAACTCTCACAGAAAACAAAAGATAACCACTATGTTTGCTTTACTTTAAGTCTCAGTGCATGGAGAAAAATAGGTGTTTTAAAAAAATTTAAAAGTGAAGAGACTGGTTACTGAAACAAACAGACGAAGTTACACATCTTTAAATCATATACAAGACAGATTGGAACAATATAAGCTGTTCAATTTTTCTTAAATAATACACTTAATAACTCTCTATGGGCAAGTAGAAAATCTGTTTTCAATTTCTTTTACTTCTAAGCAAAAATAAAATTTATGTTAAATTAAGGATTTTTTTTGGTGGACGTTTTCAACCGAAAATGAATGCAAGTATCTTATCAGAAAATATCCCTTGAAAACCAGGTGATTTTGTTGCAATCTCTCTTCAGGACACTGCCTTGCAATATATAATAATAGCAAAGAAGAGAAGAATAGATTGTGTCCAACTCCAACTCAGAGTATAAAATGAAACCACAGTGCAGATGCCTTTTAACACTTCAAAAACAAATTAGTCCTGATACGCAAATGCAAGAGTATTTGGCAGCCAAATGATTTATTTTCATTGGAGCAGATTGCTGAGTCCCTACTCAGTGAGCGTCATGACAAGATTTTATCAAATGCATCTGCCTGCTTTTAGCAGAAGCTTTTTGTAGCAGATAACCTCTGGAGGTATCTTGTAGCATGAAATATCTTGTAATATTTTGATACTCTGATAATTTCTTCAGTAGCACAGTATTTTGGGTTGCACAGCTATAGTTTTAAAATGTGGACTCTAATGACAGACAGGAACCCCTATTAAGTGAAATCAGCCAGGGAGGTAATACATTTTCTACGCTGGAATGCAGTGTATCAGAAGAGCACTCAGGAAGAGACCCAGCTAAAGCTAACACCACTGGGTCTTTAAAAAGGACTTCCCCACAACCAGGAATTATTTCTGCTGTCGAAAGCAATGTATAAACTGTCCAGATGGAAAGTTCAATTTCTTAATTAGTAATAGATGGAGACGTTTGAAGAAAATAATACCTGTAGTTTGAAATCAGTCATCTTGGAAAATGTGCACAGACAGTATAAGGAATAAAAATTATTATTTTTAGCTGCTATTTATGATTTCCCTGGGACTTGGTGGGTTTTTGATGCTAGATGTGTTTACAGTCAGGAAGAGCCTTGAATATCATGAGACAGCAAGAACTTCCCAATATGTCAGTGTAATGCAGTGTACCAGTCTGTTCAGAATTTACATCAGGTAAACTACTAAGGTTTTAAACACCTCTTCAGAATCTGAAGCTTCCTGAGGTTTCCCATTGCTATTTTATATATAACAATGCACTAAGTCATACATGTGCATCTCTGGCAACTCAGGCAACTGGCCATCAGGGAGGTAGGGGAAGAGTCCTTCTGGTGGGGGCAGTGCAGGCATGGTTCTCCCCAGCACCCAGCCTGCTGCAAACTCTGCCAGGTGCCAAAGCTCCCAGAGGAAACCTCCTAAGGAGCCCTTGCCCCAAGGAAAGAGGCTGACCTGGTATATTTTGCATCTTGTTTTCTGATATGGTGCTTACCGTCTCACAAAACAGGAAAGCTTTAACTTGTGTTTTTGTGTTTTGAAGTGTTTGCAGTTCAAGGACGTTTATTGCACCTAAAACTTCTGTTTAGAAAAAAGAAGAACAAAGAAGAAACTATGAATAGCAAGTTTAACCATAAATATTCATAGTATTGAGTCCTATGTTAAATACAAACCAGCATGACCAGAGTCTCCTATAAACTTCTATTTCTTTCCTGTTAAATAAAATGAAACATTTGAAATTGTGGATTGTTGCTACTTCTAAAATTGAATTTGAGTCCTGGTGATGTCATTAAGTACTCATGCAAAAAGAGTCATTGTGTTTCAAAATAAATATTTACCACACTGTGCTCTGCCAGAAAAGTGATAATAATAAACAAAGACTTTTTGTTGTAAAATATTCTCCTTCTAGGATTTATGGTAGGAAGACGATTTCTTTTCTTGCTGTTATGGCCTGTAATTGGCAAGCTTTGCACTACCTTTCTTGGCATAAAAGTCTGCTTTGACTATAGAAAAATATTGAATCATTTTAGGGAGATTTGCTGCCATAACCCAAAAATATAAGCAGTAAATCTCATTAGAGGAGGTAAATACTGAGAAAGACATATAAAATAAAGAAATATGATTTTGAAAGGGACTGATTAATATAGTGTATAAACATATATATATAACTGATGCTACTTATTGTTAAATATGTAATACATGGGCAAATGGCTTTACAGGTGAGAATGTGTATATAAATAGAGATATTTGCTGTTGCAAAAAAACTTTTGGAATTGATTTTCTCTGATTTTGTGGAATAGGATCTAGAGAAACATCAAGAAGACACTAATGCTCTTTTCTCACTAAGTTACCATTTCCATCTCTGCTTGCTTGCTTGTTTTGCCTTCTGTGCAAGATTAACTCTGATTTTTCTGTAACAGGCACATAGTTGTCTGTGGTCACATAACACTTGAAAGTGTGTCGAACTTCCTGAAGGACTTCCTGCACAAGGATAGGGATGATGTCAATGTAGAAATCGTCTTTCTGCATAAGTAAGTAATCTTTCAAGATTGGTCTTATCATCTGTTACTAATACTCATCAAATTAAGCCATATCTTCTGGGAAGACAGAGAATGTTTAAAGCCTCCAGATAATCATGAAATTAATATTTGTATTTATGTTTGTTAACAGTATGTCTTGAGAAAATTTTTTTTTTCCTGCATTTTTCATAACTCCCTACTAAGTATATTTGTTTCAAGCACACAGACTCCAGACCCAGTTGTGTTGTCTGGGAGGTAGATAGCTAGGCATAGTTGAAGTGGGAATCAGATTATGAAATAAAAAATAATGAAATGTAGATTAATACATCAGAGGTTTTTTTAGTGGTAAATATTCCTAGGGAAACTACCAAAATTGGTAACACCAGTAAAACTAAAGAAAAACACTGTATGTTGTATAAACTTATGGTATCTGAAAATACCTTTTCACTCTGGATTTTCTCTAGGAAGGATGCTTATTTCAAATTGAAGAGTATTTATAAAATGAAAAATGTAGGTGCAGATTCAGTTTTAATATAAGTGAGACATTTTACAAATGTATTGACGATAGAAATGAAATTCTTGTCATGGTGATAATCAGTACTGCTCTTTATTATGTTAAACATACATACCTACACACACACAGAGTATCTTGCCTTTTTCTGGGATTTGGAAAGGTGTCTTACTGTGGTTGTGCAGGCTCTACATGATGTGTAACACAGTATCAAGTAGCCATGCCTGGGGGAGGAACTGCTAGAAAAAGCCATGTGATAGGAGACAGTATCTTTTCTGTTCTGTAATGGCACCTGTTTAGAAGAGTTGCAAGTTATAAATAAGTAATATTTTTGGATTCAGCAATGCATTCTGCACTTTTTGCCAAAGAAAATGATTAAAAAGTTAGGGAATAATTTGTGATGATTTATCAGTGGAAGCTGAAAACTTAAGAATCAGCATCACTTGCACAATTTTTTCATCTAGTCCTTTCAATTTGAACGAGTGATGATATCCTCAACTACCTCATTTTTTTTGCATTCCCTCTCTATGTAATAACAAGTGACTGTGAGAGGAAATTCGAGATCACTATTTCCACAGTGAAAGTGGGTGGTGGTAGGAATCAGGAAACTGCACATTCACATGAAAGGAGTTTAGCAACTTGCTACTTGTTTGTGCCTGTAGCTATTAAATCCCTTCTATTTTAATGAGTATCACCAGAAAAGATATTTACAAGGCTAGTGCCATGGTATGTAATTGACTGTGTTTTTTTCTTTTGTTTCTGACAAAATGAAATGAGAAAGAAAGTCACGGGGTCATTATGTTTGTTTTAATTGTAGCTCATACAGGCCACAGAGCCCCTGTTTGGTTGCTTTTTCTGTTTTTTAGTGATCTTTCATTGAGCTCTTTTATTCAACACAGTCAACTGTTGTGGGAACATGCAGAGGATGATTGTGGTACTCTATAATTTCTGGGTAGGATGCTGGGAGGGGATGTTTTCAAATGTTTGCACGCATACTTCTGGATTCCCGTGCCTTGGGAATGTACACACGATGAACGTGGAGAGTAGCACGACAAGGGGGGCCAGAAGCACTGCAGGCAGAAGTAAGGCAGTGAAAGCAATGTAGGGTTTATCTTTTAACTAAAGCACACTGTTTCCACACCACAGAAAAAGCATCAGCAGAGGTCTGAATATCTAAAATAAATACATGGGTGGGTTTGTAAATGCAGGAAATGGAGCAGTTATGGAAACTGCCTTCTCATTTGCTCTTGTGTTTTCTTCCTCTTTCCAATGCAGTATCTCCCCTAACCTTGAGCTGGAAGCTCTTTTTAAACGACACTTCACTCAGGTGGAATTTTATCAGGGTTCAGTCCTTAATCCCCATGACCTGGCCAGAGTGAAGGTAACAGCTCTGTTGTTCTGTTCTCCTGCTAATTGACTTTTTCTAAGTGCTCCTTGCATTATTTGGAAAAAACCCACTAAAGCCCTTCTTCATGTAACCCCAAAAGAATGTTTTTCCATCTCTATTATCTTAAGTAGTGAACTATAATCTATCCTTGTACAGCTTTTTTCCCCTGTATCTTTAGATCTTCAAAGCTACAGCAATGGTGACTTACAGATACATTGTCTGCTATTCCATTGAACTCCTCATAAATTTTTCATTGATGTTTCATTCAAAAGTGTATTTTACATTAATGTTTGATACAGCAATATCTTGTCTTACAGTAATTGCTTAAAATGCTATTGTCTTAACTTATCAGAATAATTAAAAAATATTTTTCCACCTTCCAAACCCTTTTTCTGTTGTCTAGAATCCTGAAAGAAAAATGCAACTTAAAATTTTTGGTAAATAAAATTAGATAGTTTTACTTATGTAGATTTTATTATCTAGAATTTCTAAATTGTAAGTTATTTCATTCTCTTAAAGCCTGAAGCTTGGAATATAAACTGGCTACTTAAGCCAAGAATATTTTTGTACAGTGTTATTAACACTTTTTGGAGTACAAATCATGTCTTTGGTCCATTTTGACTGCAGAAACTGCTTAAACTTTTGTAGCCCAATGCATACTGTTTCAGTTCATCAGAGCATGTTCTAATTATGACCATAAAATCGTATGTTCTTATTTTGTGTTCTGTATTCCACCCTTCTTTGTGTTGATATTTAGTTGTATACACTAGAAAATACTTTTGTCATCTGCTTTGAGTTCTGTAAAGCTCAGGTTTGTGTGAATCTAGAGGTCCTGTGAATAGATCAGTTGTCCTCCTCTTGCTTTCTGAATCTGATGCTCAGATTCTAAATCAGTTCAGCCGACTCTTCCTGTCTTGAATAGGAAGGTACTTAAATTCCCAAACAAAGCTGCAGGAGTTGTGGGAGCACTCTACTGATGTAACAGGAACTTCCCATGGACTTAGAAGTCTAAATTCCAATATCTGGTTATAAAAGATTAACATTACCACCATGTGGCTCAGCTGATACGAAGTAAAAGTGGTCAATTGAACTGCTGACCTGCTCATCATAAGCAACTTTCAAGAAATTCTCTGTGGACATGAGAGTGGTCAGAATCACTGGCATGTTAGCCTAGGAAGGTTTTTGATGAGCAGTATTGAGAACTGACACCCACACTCATGCAGCCAGTGCTGAATTCCCTGATACTTTATGAGGAAAGAAGAGCTGGAAAGAGACATTGCTTTATATGTTTCCTTTTTCTTTGGTGTCTCAGATAGAGTCAGCAGATGCGTGCCTAATCCTTGCCAATAAATACTGCGCTGACCCAGATGCTGAAGATGCCTCCAATATTATGAGGTAAACTCTGTGGTTTTTAATAGCTTTTTGATTCTTAACTCTGATTAGTTTATTTTATATCTGATCTGTTGCACTTAAAGAACATTTTAGGATTTTTTAATTTTTTTTTTTTTTAGAGGACAAATTAAAAGATCCTCACAAAAGTCCAGAGGTGAAAATACCCTAAATTTCTACCTCAGCTGTTTAATCTCTCTGCTTTAGAGTGTGTCAGAAGAGACACTTAGAGCACAGGCTTTGGCACATTTAGTCATTTTGCAGGAGCTAGGGTTTGAGTATTCCTAGCTGAAGGCAGAGAGGAAAGGGAATGCAGTTAGGTTGTTGCAGGAACTGACCTGACGTGAGCACATGCACTGCAGTGGCTGCTGTCAGTGATGGGGCAGAAGCACCTTCAGCACCTCATAGCCCTTGGTGGATCTGCTCCTACAATAAATGCACTGCTCAGGGGGCACCAAAGCATGCAAGGGAGTTGTCTCCTGTCTCCATCCTGCTTTTTTTACACAGAAGACCAGTCATTGCTTGTTTTGATTGACAAGGCATTTACCATGATAGGGACCACCAGATCTCCTCCTGCTTTCCTCCCTGTAGTCTCTGAAGGAAGGAGATGAAACAGTCAGTCAGTAGATGGCAGCTAGAGTTACAACAAACCTAAGCCATTCCATTTTTTGTTTTGTTCATACAATCCTAGTTTTAATGAGACCAGTCTTATTTTTAAAATTAGAATCTCGCTCAGTGATTGATTAAAAGTTCTTTAGTATTGGATTGGCCGGTGTTATAAACAAATTTTACTGGCTTGTCAGATGTTTGTGTGCTGTGTATTGATGTAACAGGAGAAATAAAAAAAATTCTACTAAAATTTATCTTCTGGAAAACTACCACTGTGTGCAAGAGATGTAGCTATCTGAGAAAGACACCAGGCTAAAATATACCCAGTTTCATTTTACAAACATAGTTTGAGTTGCGATGCAAGAAACTTCATTTTGACATTGGTTGCATAAGTACATTAAAAATATTCCAGTTGCAGATTGTTGCATTCTTAATAGATTTAATAAATTTAATAAAATGCAAAAATTCTAATGTGAGAGTGAAATTGTCTTGTGTTTTCTTACAATATAATTTAAAAAAATTGAATCTGTAATTAAACCATTCAGCAAGAAATGGAAAATTAGAAGCAAGACTTGTTAAAATAATGCAATTTTTAAAAAAATGTTTCCTGTTCTAGCTTTCATATGCCTAAAAGCACAAGCCAGACCAGTAGTTTACAAGAGACGTTCTACAAAACACCAATGTGAACAGTATGGCATTCAGTCCTATGAGATTGATGATTCCATAAGAAGTCATATATTTTCTTAATTGTTTTATCCTCTATTTCTGCCTTTAGTTTTTAAATACAAAACTTTTTTTTTTGAGCTGTTCATCTCTTTAATTTTGCTGAATGCTTTTTTTATAGCACATTATCGATTCATGCATTTCTCAAACATTTTTCTTTCCAGCCACTTAAAATCTGTACACAGTGGAGAATATCTTAGGTGTATTAAGTAATTTAGAATGCAGAAAATGTGCAGATTATGACAATAGCCCCATAAATTCAGCATTCAGAAATCAGTTTTTCTATTGATCTTTGAATTAATTCATTAAAATTATGATGAATTTGCATGTGTAACACAAAATCATTATTCAAAGTGTTTCGATATGATGAATGTCTAGCAGCTATAAAAAAATAATATGTGATGTGGCAGAAAGAAAGTAATTTTTTCAGACATTTATCATTGGGAAACTTGATCAAGTATGTTGATTCAAAGACACGAATATAATCACTGAGGATGTTGTAATAATTCCAACTGAATTATTTTCCTAACAGAATGAGTATCTGAGCAGAGTTTCTAAAACAAGTCTCTTTTTTTGCAAACTCCATAAGAGCAAACCATTCAGCTGAATAATTCCTGAGTTTTATTGCTCTCTAGTACTAGCCACTAATTCTTACTTCAGTTTGACTATGTGTAAGTATTTCAGAGGTCTGACATCAATCTGTTTGCTTCACAGGCACATAAATAAAAGGGTAACTGTATCACTTTAATCAAAGTTTTAATTGTGAGACTTGGCAGTACAGTAAAATAGAGGTATTTGGGTGCATTATCCAAATACCCTATCAATTAACTATCAGTTAAAAGTTATTTTAATAGTTTTTCCTTTTCTTTTTAGAGTTATTTCCATAAAGAATTATCATCCGAAGATAAGAATTATCACTCAGATGTTGCAGTACCACAATAAGGTAATGTGATGGCCAGTGTTCCTTCTCAGAGTTTTTTGCTGTGTTGTGTTCTCTCATACATAATTTTTCTAGTTGCAGTAACAGCAAGCATTTTTCTTTCCAAACGAAAACAAGATTAATAAACCTTGTCATGTAATCTACTTATGAAGTAATTTAGTTTTATTTATATATGCAAGGGACTTTATCAAAATCTTGACATTTATTAGCTGCTTAGGATCTAATTCTCAAAGCTACAGTATCCATAGTTGCAATTGATTCCTGATGACCTTTCACCACTTAGCTTCTAAGTTTTGCTCTTATTGTCTTACTGAAGATTATTGTGATTTTTGATTCTGGCATGGCAGTGTAACCCTGAAATTGCCAAGCAGTAGGTACAAAATAAATAAAATCACTTGTTGCTTAATATAAAACATAGCTCAGTTGTGTAATTCAGCGCTAAAAATATTGTGTAACTTAAAATTACAAATCCATTTTGGAAAGGAATTTGAAAAAATTTTTGATGGTAAGTTTGTGACCTTTAAACACAATGAAGTGAGTTTATTCAATCCTGAGATAAGGAAGTCCATAAACAGTTGACTAACAGGGTTAGGATGAATATATCAGATAACACAGTAGTCATGTGTGGCCTGCTTCTTTATTATTTCTGAAATAATCAACCACTGCCCAGTGTTTGAGACAAAGCTTGACTGGCTAAACCTTCATTTGAGGAAATACACAATAAATCTGGTACTAAGAGGGTCTGATAACAACTCCTTACACCTGTAACCTGTTGCACAGAACAAGAGCAACTACTGTTGCTTCTCATGTCCTCTTCCCGTATGTTATAGAAGAAGCCTGTCTTTTTATACAATAAAAGCAGGGTGTTTCTCTGCTTTAAACAGCTACAGAGGGGAATTTTTTTTAAATACTGCAGTTTTTTGCTGTTCTAATGATTTTGTCTTCAAGAATAATTTTTATCAAAGTGCTGAACTGTGGAATTAATTTAGGAAGGGAAACAAGGAGGAAAGATTCCGTGCTTCCTTGTATCTATGCAAATGTAAAAGTTACATGTCAGAGAAAATCCAACAGAGTTATGCCAATAACTGAAAAATATTTATACTTATCTAAGTGATCAGTTTCTATACTGCAGGTGTGTCTTGTTCATTCATTTTCTTCATTTTATCCTTCTAAATAGCATTCTTAGAAAAAAGTTTGGATTTTCACTGTCAAGTACGGTTCTTCAGAGTGGAAGAAATGAAATTGAAAAGACAGATGTTGTGTACCTTTTAAAATCTTTTAAAGATTGCAGCTTCACAAGAGTTGTAATCCAAGTTATATTAGCTTCCTGGATATTGTGTGTGTTTCTTGTCAAGTCAGAGAGTAACTCAAAATGCTGTTAAAGGAACATGCAGAAGGGAAGGAAAGCTTTACAATATTCTGCTTGTTCAGGTGTGAGGATGGACCTGACAGCCAGCATGTCTTGAGAAATGTGAGATTTTATCTGTAGTAGGTGAGAGTTGAACATTTCTCAGCATAGAATTAATCTCTGAAACACTTCAGGTGCTTCTGCCTACTCAGACAAAGTCAAAGCACTAACAGAGAAAATCCTTCACTGCTATCTACTATTTCTGGTTTTTCACCTGTGGCATATTTTGTTTGTTTGTTTTCCAGGCCCATCTACTAAATATCCCGAGCTGGAACTGGAAAGAAGGGGATGATGCAATCTGTCTTGCTGAGCTGAAGCTGGGTTTCATAGCCCAGAGCTGCCTGGCACCAGGCCTTTCAACAATGTTAGCCAACCTCTTCTCTATGAGGTCATTCATAAAGGTAATGCCTTGTCTCATTAGAACCTATTAGTCTGCAATTCAGGTTGTCAGACTCTGGAGTAGAGAGCATGACTCAAATGTGATACAGTCAGAGAGACACTACCAGATTTTGTAAGACTAAAAAAAAGTCAGCATATGCTTCCATGCTAAGGTTTTTTTGCTGAAAATTGGGTAATAAGCCAGATTCTGTCAAATTCTGTTTTTGTTTTTATTTTTATTAAGCAAGTGTCTGGTCTTTAAACTATTTTCCAAAGCTTTATCCATTTCCAGGGAGATATTTCTGGCATTTTGTGGTTTTGCTTGATTTTAGACAAACCACGCGTTTGTCTACGAGAAAAGTTTCTGCTGCTAAAACAAAAACATGATTTATCTAAGTCCAATATAGCAACGAAGTGCCCAGAAAAAGGGACTGGTCATTTTGGTCTTTTACATGAAGAGACTAGAGGACCTCTTACTGTGTGTAAATAAGGAACTGTAGCCCAGACTTCCCACAACATCATTCATGTATTTGCTTCTCCAAAGTTCAAGAGCTCTTTTGGACTTAGGCTGCAAAATTTTAACCCAGTTATTCCCACGCTTCTGTGGCAGCTGTACTGGTTCACTGGACCAAGGCCTCAATTGCAGCAAGCATTGCATCCTTCCTGGTGCCTTTCTGGGACACTGATTCCAAACATAAAGGGTGGGCAGTTTCCAGTCTCATTGGTGTTATTAATGGGATGGGAAACACTGGTGTAAAAGGTAGGCCGTGGTCCACTTCAAGTCCATTGTGCAACTAAGCAAAAAACAAAAATACCCTGTGTCCTCAGATGGCAAAGCCTGGGCTGTTCTCTTAGAGGTGCATATGTTGGTGCAGGACAGTAAGTTTTTATTTGCTTCTTGTAAAGTCCTGACATTATTTTGAGGGTATCCTTAGAAGGCAGCATGCTCCCATGTGTCAAAAATATTTCATACTTTTGCACTTAATTTAAAAAGGCCAATTTTCAGTATGGAAACAAGTCTGGGTTCTGCACTTTACTGCCTGCACTTACAATATCTTCATCTTTATTAATCTTTATTCATGTTCTGAAAAAAACCCCAAACTGAAAGAAACAAACAAAAAAAAAAAGTTGTTTTACTTCAGCAAACCTGGAATCTGTCTGTGACTCCTCAGCATATGGCCAATTGGATATTAATCCTTCTACCTATATCCCAGAAGAAAACTGTATTTCTTGTGAACATCATTCTCCTTGCCAGTCAGTTTGGTCTCTCTCTCTTGCTTGCTGTGGTAACCCAAGACTCTCAGGAGTCTCAAACATTTTTAACAGTCACAGTGATGTTTGCAAATTCCTGAGGCAGCCTGTTGGATGAACTTGGTCTTGGCATCAGCCTACACGTGAAAATTTTGCTCACCATCTGTCTTTCCAAAATCAGAAGGGGTCATTTTTCTCCTAAGGAGGTCCAAATATATGGGTATCCTCAGAAGTCTCAGCCTTAATTAAAGTAATTTGAATACTGATTTTAAACATTGAGAAAGTGGAGAGATTCACAAAATTATAAAGTGTACAAATGTCTTACTATGGGGGAACTGTACTAGAAACACACATGTTTATGGCCTGGATCTTTATCTAAAAACATTTAAAGAGGTCAAAACCTGGAAATGTACAGGTACCATATTTCCAGAAGGTATATCTAACCACTTCTGCCATTCTCTTAGCCACCTATGTTTTCTTATTTTATAAGATATTTTTATAGTAGATCCAGTACAGTTACGGACTGGATCTCATTGATGAACAGCTTCAAGCTGAAGGCTCAGCTTTGCAGGACGTTACTTTACTCAAATTACATCTGAGTATTTCTCTATACACAGAATAAGCATAAAAATAGCAATGAATTTTATTTGGGGGAAGCCGTCATTGTCAGTTTTGCTCTTGTGTCTGATTATAAATAGTTATTAACAGAGTAGTGTGCAGACATACCTTTACTTGTGTGACTTCAAATGTCATCTTCACATGGCATTGGGAGGAAAAAATGCCATAAGAGAGTGCATTAAGATTGCAATACTCTGTTAATACTGGTGAAAATATGTTTGCCACTTAACTAAGAGTGAATTTTCTAGCCAAGTAAAATGCACGCCTTTGCTTCTAAAAATCTCCAACTAATTCAAAATCTGAAGCCAAATAAATGTACAAGAATTGAGACACATTTCTTTATGTGAATCCAACCCTATTGGTGATAACAAAGGGTTTGTTTATTTAGCTGAAAGGATGTTCTTTCTCATGTGTCTCATGCTAAAATCTTGAAAAAGAAAACTTACTGAATGGTGGCTGTGAATCAGCAGTGCATAGTAGGAGAGCAGGTAGATTGATTAGAAATGCTAAAGGGGACTCTATTGAAGAGAGATATGTCCATTTCCTGAAAGAACTTTCACCCCTTTTCATTAAGAACATTGAATTTAAGTACTGTCAAACCTTCATAAATTCCTTGGCTAAACATTATTAGTGGAGTCTCTCACCAGTCGGGGTTGCCAGGAAAATGTACAGAAATTTCTGTATTTTTTAATGAAAGCTTGAAATGTGTGTTCCACCTCCATAGCATGATTAGAAAGTGATTTAAAGTGCCATAAATATTTGGTCAGTCAAACACAAATGAACATGATTGATGGTGACATTGCA
This sequence comes from Chaetops frenatus, assembly GCA_013400775.1. Classification (NCBI taxonomy): domain Eukaryota; kingdom Metazoa; phylum Chordata; class Aves; order Passeriformes; family Picathartidae; genus Chaetops; species Chaetops frenatus. The sequence goes on from VZTR01031176.1 coordinate 46,084, forward strand.
CACATTTAACTCATTATGTGTTACTTTACAGCAAAATTATTTTTGTAAACAGTCTGCTCAGTGTTAGAAGTAAAACAAACTAAGAAACCTCAAAATACTATATTTGTTCCCAATAATTTCCTTTTGGTTTTAGCAATGCAATATCGTATGGAATCTTTTATATTCTTTTTGGCACCAAACTGAACAAAAAGGAAATCAGCTCAAAAATATTAATGTTATGTAAACACTTAAAGACAGATAGATTGCACCAAACTTTATGCTAAGGGGAAAAAAACCCAACAAAACTTTGCACCTGTAAACTGTATTTTAATAATCCAGTCTTCTTATAACATAGACTGTTACCGTTGTATTAAAAAAGGAATTTGGACTTTTTATTAACTTGCACAGTCTTAGAAAAAGGTGGAAATACTCTACTGTACTGCAATGTCTGTATTGTTTGAACTAGCAAGTGCATACCAGAAGTCTATCTATATGAAAAACATTGCAAAAAGCAGATATGTGGAATAATAGGCAGAGGTGATCACAATACAATACAGATACAATTCTACAAACTAATCTAAGTTAGTATTGTTGTGTAAATTAATAAAATGTGGACTGTGCTACTCGAGTGTAACACAAGTCCACAGCCAAGTTTGCTCTGTAGGTAAGACAGACAGTACACCTCATTCTGGATCTGAAAATTTTCTAGAACTGTCTCTATTATTCTCTAAGCTATTTTTAGAGCAGGAATGTTTTGTGGGCTCTTTTGGCAGCTTTTGCTCACACCTGCACATATGCACTGCCCACTTTACATTCCTTTCTGGGTCCAGGCTGAAAGAGAGACACAATAAAGCCACACAGATTTACATCAGTTGGGTGCTTACCTATACTGATGGAACACATCAACTTTGTTTGCTATTTATTTTTGACCACCTAGGCAGCCTTGGACTGTTTTGAAGTGTGGAACTGGAGTATGAACAGTGAATTCCTTGACATGTAGGAGGGCTTTAAGGAGGGGGTGAGAAGGAAATGCAATGTCTCAATTTATTGTGAGGTTCTTCAGGAATCTGCATAATAAACATGATCCTCCTCACAGGACCTGGACCAAATATTACATGTAGCCTGTTACCAAATACATTTATCTTCAAAGATCATGTAAAGATCTTCCTGGCTGTAATGTTTATAATCATTGATTCTAGGAGTTAAAACCTGTCATGATTTAAAACTGTTAGGAGTGTACACATAGAGTCAGTCCTTGTGATAATTTGTCTTGGGCTGAAGTCTAACAGGGGACTGCATTTTCAGTCAGTCATTTGAACAGATCAGGCACCAGTCTATCTTTTGCATCATGATTGGATAGAAATCTTGCCCTGTTTTGTATATTTGAAACTATTAGAAGTAGAGCCTGTATGCTTTTCAGTTCAAATCCATCAAGGCCAGCATCTAAAAAAAGAATTGGAAGTCATTATATTTCAAGAATACTCTCTCTGCCTTGACACACTACCAATTTCTACATTAGTATTAATGAGGAAAATTGCATAGATCTCATTTGAAATTAAAACTAATCTTAATTAGCACATTTGATGTTTTATAAAATACATTCTTTTTATACAAATTTAAAAAATCACAGAAAGCTGTGGGAAAAGTTGACTGAGATTGTAAAGTCTTCATGGTATTAAGAATATTTATTAACTTTGATTTCAGCAGGCAATGGAATTGAGTAAAGAGGTAGTTGATAATTTATAATAATTAAAGAAATGCAATTATAAGACTGTAAATCTAAGAAGTTTCACTCTATGATATGACCATAAGAACTGCTTTCAGCCAGTTACTTTTCTGTCAGATTTAGATATCCATATGCAAAGGCATAACAAAACTAAACATCCACTCAAGCAATTCGGGTGGACTGAAAGGCCATTATAGGTGAATGGGAGGACATATTTAAACTACATTGCTTTCAATATACACTTCCTTTTCAACTACCCATCAAGACTATTCAAGGGCATATTGAGTTAGGACAAGGGGTTATGGCTTTAAAGTGGCAGAAGGCAGGATTGGGCTAAATACCAGGATGAACCTGTTTACTATGAGGGTGCTGAGGCACTGGAACAGGTTGCCCAGAGAAGTTGTGGTTGCCTCATACCTGGGAGTGTCCAAGGCCAGCTGGATGGGGCTCTGAGCAGCCTGGTCTGGTGGATGGGGTCCCTGCCCACGGCAGGGGGTTTGGAATGTCTTTAAGGTCCCTTCCAACCCAGACCATTCTGTGGGTACATTCTTTTCATTCTCATCTATGTTGTTTGAGATAGAGAACTGTAACATTAAACATCCTCAAAGGATGTTTGTTATTGTCCTGTTTTGTGCTCTTTCCATCGTGGTGATGAGCTGATCTTATTCAATGCTAAGGAGCAGACTTCACATGTGCTTTCACTGTGCTATAATGGACTTTTAATTTTGTTACTTCCTTAATATCGATAAAGACACTCCACCGTCCTTTGCCTTGCAAAATGCCATGGAAAATCCTAGGTCACACTGTAACTCTAGGATTTGTTCTTTGTCTTGATAGTGATACTTAGATCTTGGCAGAAGAGATTATATAGCATGATCAGGTTCAGATACACTCAATCTCTCTCATGTAACTATATCATTACACTGAAAAGCAAATGCTATGAGAAAGATAGATCATTTGGAGGTACAGAGCTCCTGATAATTACACTGCTGGATGTAGGGCTGAGTGTATTAAGGATTTTTCATTTTCTTCTGACAATACTAATGGTTGTGCTTGCAAGAGCTACATCATTTTTTCATATCTCTGTCACCGTGTCTCACTAGGAATTGATTGTATTATGTAAATATATTTGCTGATAACAATATTGTATCTATATATACGATAGAGGAGAGCAGAGGAGTATCGTGACTTAAAAAAAGATTGAGAGGAAAATTACATTTCTTCTCTTGGGATGCAGTATGTAATTTTCCAGCTATTCTTCATATTGCCTATTGAAGCAGTGGGTAATTTGTTTTATGACTATCAAGAGACAGAATTGTAGTGTGACTTAGTCAGGGAGAGATAATCATGTGTTTACTAGAGAGGAATCAGGAAGATATAGATTGAAGCTGTGGTAGTATGGCACATTCTGGATTGGTTCCATCAGTTACCTAAACTTTAGAATAGCATAACAAAGGCTTAAAGCAGCCAAGAGCATAATGACTTCTGAAATATTTTTCCTCACTTCAGAGATTTTGAAATTAGTATGTTATTGACATAGATTATGAATGGAGCTGATTATATTTATCTGTGGAACCTTACTCTGTTAAAACTTATGGACTTAACTGCAGGACTCAAGAAAACAGAAACAAAATACTGAATACTGATGATTCTTAATAGTAATTTCATTTTTAGTAGATCAGCAGTTACTGCCTTTCAAAAGTTACCAGGCAGGTGACCATCTGTCTCTTTGAAATCACAAGGAAAATGTCATGGTTCAGGTGGAGATAAAACAGAAAAATCATCGTACAATTATCTTAAAATAATATTCTATAGCATCCCAAATATCAGCAAGTCTTTAAATTCTAAAATGAACATGTAATGGTACCCTAACATCACCAATCTAGTTTAATTTAACACTAACTGTTACCTATGGATCTTGAACATTGCTTTGTGAATTTTTGGTTTTTCCCAGTCCTTTCTTGGTCCTTTATTCTAAGGGTGAATATTTAACTATAGGTCTGATCTGGAATTCCTTCCTCCAAATCAAAACCATCTGCCTAAAGAAAAGAAAGCAAGGGAAGAAAGTAGAAAGGGAGATATGTAATATATTTGTATATTTTTTTCCAGCCCCAGGTGGTGTCAATCTAAGAAAAAGCCACAAAATAGACCAAAAGTTACAAACATGCCCTCGCTATCATTACTCTTAGTTTTTTACCAAGCCTTCACTTTATCTTTCTTCTGTATATAGAGTTGCTGATCAGCAACATTTGCAAGCTTCCTGTAAATAAAAGGGTTATAAAAAATGTGATATAGCTTCTCTGTGTGTGGTGGGGAGTAACACGATGCAAAGCCCTTTTACCATCCCACATGGCCTCTGAATGGTGAAACAATTTCTGTGGAAGAAATTTCTCCTGATTGTTTGCAGCCCACTTGTCAGGCTGTATATGTTTTGGAACATCTCCATATTGCAATTTATTCTTGCAATCATTTACATCTCCAGAACTAAAGTAACTGTTTACTTGGCAGCCTGTCAACAGGAGGAGGGAGTAAAATGACAACAAAAAATCCCAACCAAAAACCCAAAAACAAACAAAAAAAAGGCAACCCCCCCAAAAATAAAAAGAACTTAAACCCCACAAAAAAATCCCAAAGAAAACAAAACAAAAAAAACAAAAAGAGGAAAAAAATCTGTGTAACTTACATTTCACCAGGTTTCTTAACAAGGTTCCATCCTCCTGTTCTTTAGAGCATTTTTTTGAAGTAGTGCCTTTTAACTAGTGTAACATGAGGAAAAGATTGATGAATCCCAAATTAGTAGTCAGCCTGTAGGATAAAAATGCAAAGTTATCTGAAATACTATATAAATTACTGTCAAAATAGCTCTGGAATACTGAAAATCGGAAACTTGAAATTTTTTGGTTCAAGAAAATCATAGAATCACAGAATATCTTGAGTTTGAAGGGACCAACAAGGATCATTGAGTCCAACTCCTGGCCCCGCACAGGACACCCCAAGAGTCACACCCTGTGCCTGAGAGCATTGTCCAAACACTGCTTGAACTCTGCCAGGCTGGTGCTGTGACCACTGCCCTGGGGAGCTGTTCCAGTGCCCAAACACCCTCTGGGTGAAGAGCCTTTCCCTGATATCCAACCTAAACCTCCCCTGCCTCAGCTTCAGGCCATTGCCTTGTGTCCTGTCACTGTCACCACAGAGCAGAGATCAGGGCCTGCCCCTCTTCTGCCCCTCCTGAGGAAGTTGTAGCTGCAGTGAGGTCTCCCCTCTGTCTCCTCCTGTCCAGACTGAACAGACCAAGTGCCCTCAGCTGCTCCTCATTTGCTTTCCTCTCCAGCCCTTCACCACCTTCCTTGTCCTCCTCTGGACTCTCTCTAACAGCTCAGTGTCTTTCTTACATTGTGGTGCCCCAAACTGCCTCCAGGACTCGAGCTGAGGCAGCCCCAGCTCAGAGCAGAGCAGGACAATCCCCCCTTGCCCAGCTGGCAGTGCCGTCCCCACCAAGATGGGCTGAGAAAGTTGGGGCTGTTCAGCCTGGAGAAGAGAAGGTGGTGTGGAGACCTCGTCACAATCTTCCAGTGTCTGAAGGGGGCTGCAGGGAAGCCAGAGAGGGATTCTTTGTTACGAAGTGTAGTGATAGGACAAGGAGTAGTAGGTAAAAACTGAGAGGAGAAATTTATGCTAGGTATTAGGCAGAAATTCTTTACTGAGAGGTTGTGGATGCCCCAGTTTGGGCAGTGTTCAAAGATAAGGCCTTAAGCAACCTGGTCTAGTGAGAGGTATCTCTCCCATGGCAGGGGGAGTTGGGAGTAAAGGTCCCTTCCAGCCTTTCCAGCCCTTAACATTCTGGGATTCTACTATTTTTAAAAGGAGAAAATTGAGAAAATTTTTCCTTCATGATCTCTATAAACCTTATTTCACCCCATGCTCAATATGCTTGACAAGAATTCAGTGTATTATTTTTGCATAGGATACTTGATTTACTGACTACAGAGACTCTGGGGTTTTGGGGTTTTTTCAGTGTTCTAGAAAGTCCCTTAAAACTAAGCAATGTCAATTTCCATAACAGTATACTGACTTATGTGTTAAAATCTGATTCATGTTTAAGCAGTTGTTTGTAAATTTCAAAGAAAGCTGTGATTTTTACTCAGAACTCTGCATCTGTTTCTTTGGTTTTAGATTGAGGAGGATACGTGGCAGAAATACTACCTGGAAGGAGTTGCAAATGAAATGTATACAGAATATCTGTCTAGTGCCTTTGTGGGTTTGTCCTTCCCTGCAGTTTGTGAGTAAGTAGAAATAAATTTAATATACAGAAGTATTTCCCTTCTTGCAAGGGAAATCTAATTTTTTTGCAGGAGACCTTTTCACTCTGCTAAAGTCCTAATGTTGCTGCATCAGATGGTGTCTAATGAAATAAACATTAAAGCAGTCACTTCATGGAAGTATCTGAAACATTGTAATGCCTGGTTTCAGGAGAGAATGGGTCTGTTAATGAGAGGTTTGCATGCATAAGGTTTGTATAATAAATACTCCGGACATATCATCAGATTAGTTTAGCTCACTTATATTTCCTCTTCAATTGGCCTTGCTCTTCATTCGAGCCGTACTGAAAGGTCACAAGGGTTGTAGACAGCTTTGGGTAGGAAGTGTGCAAATGCTTAAAAAGAAAATTCCCTATTTGATGAGCTTGGTGTCAAAATAGTTAACAGAAAAATTTCCAGACTCCATTCTTAGAGGAGGAAATAGATGAAGAAGTAAAATGACATCTCCTATGTAAAGGAGGATGAGTATGTTTCTACTCCTCTAACTTCCCCACCTTTCCCAGTTTTTACAGGAGCAAAAACATGGCATAAGAATGAGGGGGAAACAACTGTTAGGAAAGTATTATCCATTTAGAAATTGTCTGGGATGTAGCTATGACACAGCCCAGTCTTCAGTTTCCTGGTAAAGTTAAGAGATTCTCAATCCATCCTTCTACTGTGTCAGCCAAACTGTGTTGAGTTTACTGAGGGGAAAAGTTTTTCCTATATCTACAAAAATTTGTGTGGATTTCTTGAACCAGGAAATCTCATAGCATATTTCAGAAATGTGTATTATATTCAGAATGAATGGCAGTTTGTGCTGTTAACACTAGCTACTGTCATAAAAATTAAATCTCCACGCCAAACCATTTTCAAATTTGTCAAGTTTCTGTATGAGTTTGTAAGATGTGACTGAGAAGAAGAGTTTGTAAGAAGATTTGACATAAAGCTGCCATTAATTTATCTGTGCTGGTAGAATGGAGATAAGATAATCAATAAAGAAAGGGTGCTTACTGAGATTTAGAAATATGTCTAAACTTGGAGCTCTCCTCAAGCATCTGATTATCTGAAATGTTAGCAAATTGTTTGCTGGTTTAAGTGGAACAAAAAGATTAATCTCAAATTTTCCAACACACTAATAACTCTACTAAAAGCAAATTGAAAATTAAAATGTACTGTTACTTATTAATGAGTTTAGTGCATAGGTATTTTCATTACTGTAAGAATTGACTGCTCAATTTTCAGAAGAACCAAAGGACAGGGACAGCAAAAAGTCATTGCATTGGTTTATGAAGGGGAAATTGAACAAGTGGATAGGCTTACTGTATTCATCTACCCGTGAAATATACAGACTTTGAGAAGAGGTTTTGTAGTGTAGCTTTTAAAATTCATGCAGTCGATGACATTTTAAAAGTCTGAAATTAAATGAAATGTTCTGCTTGCTCAGGTTATTTGTCATAAATGCAAGTCTAAGAATGTGGTTCTTTTGTAAATAGACTGCCATACAGTCTGGGTGGCAGGGTACAGAGACAATGAGGATGGGACACTCAGTATTGCTGATGAATTTCAAGCTTTTGATATGAATGCTAGGGTGAAGAATTAGATGGAAACGGAAGCTGATATCAGTCTGCAAGTTCTATTTATAACTCCACGTGTGTACTGTGTGAACATATTCCAATCAGTATATTTTCAATATGTGAATGAAGTTCCTAACATTGCGTGCCCTTGGATATTGCTGGTCCAGGTGTGGGTGATGTCAATTAAAGATAAACTAACCAGACTGTCTCCCACTATTACAGAATCTTCTAATATTTAGTAACGTGAGGCTAACCTTCACCCGGGTTCCAGGCCTACCATTCTCTACCCCAAAATTTTCCTATTGAGGCGAGCACATTTCTGGATTGACACTTGACCTAGCAGTGGGGAACAGCCACCTGTACAAATGTGATGTTGGCAGTGAAAAGGGACTGACTCCTGGCCTTTTCTCTTCCTGCAGACTGGTGTTTGCGAAACTGAAGCTCTTAATGATAGCCATAGAATACAAGTCGGAAAAGCGCGAAAGCAGGTAGGTCCAGCGCTGCCGACCTCGGAAGTTCTGGAATGCACTGCAGAGAATTTTGCCTGCCTTTTTTTTTTTTTTCAGAATGGACATAGGTGTTCTTTGAAACATTTGAGAATATAATCAGCATGCCATTGCATTGCAGCATTTCACATAGGACTGAAAGGCGTTTTTTCTGGCCCCTTCCTCTGTAAAACTAATCCAAGTCAGAATGTTTAGTAAAATGTGCAGCAGTACATATGTCTCATCTCCAGGACTGATTTTACTTATGGAAAAGTTTACAGTTTTTTAGTTTATAGGGCATCACTTTTAATCAGAAGTTCAGCTTACTCTACTGAAAATAGAAAATTGGAAAACAGAAATGATATCAAAATTCATTATGGCTATGTGGATTCTCAAAATAAGAATTTTGTTTAAATTTGTTTGGGAGAACAACTTTAGATACGATATAAGATAAACAAATATAGGGTAAACATAATATGTTAATGGTATCTGTAGTGAGAAAACTTATGTGAATAACATCATGAAACTGGAAAAGATTAATTTAGCCTTGAAATTACCAATTGGCTGGTTACTTTCTTCAATCAAACAGGAAAAAGAAATCATTATTTCTAGTACAGATTCACAGATGGGAAAGGAAGAGTTTCTTGCATTTCTTTTTGTACAAAGGTTCATAGAA
>VZTR01031176.1:54950-71456 GCA_013400775.1 Chaetops frenatus
TAGAAACCTGATTGAACATTGGAGTCAATCTTCCATCAACTTGTCCATCAGTGCTTTAAACAATATTCATTTTTATATAACAAAATGTTATAAATGTTCTCTGCAACATGTGGAAGGTCATATAATAAAAATATGATGATACTGATTCTGAGAGGAATTTGAATTTCCTCTTTCAAAATTGTATCTTTTACTGCTGTATTAAACCTGGAGTGATATATATTAGTTCCTCTTCTTTTTGGCCACTAATTACCTTTTAGTGTCCAAAACACACTTTTGAGGGCAATTGCTTCTTCTCACAGGAGAACCAATTCTGTCAATTCTACAGTTTCTGGGGTTTTGAACGTTTAATACTTATTAACTTTTATAATTTTTCTTTATTAAAAGAATCTATAAAACCTGTGTTAACATTTGACATGGAAAAAGCAGTGTTACAACTATTTATGAGTATTTCCATGTCCTATAGTTGATTTTGCTGGATTTTTCCCTGTGTTATAAAATGAAATGTGAAGTGGCATATGTACTATTGGATACCATTTTTATTCACATTATGCTGGTTAAGGAATCCTTTTTTTACTATCAGATTTTTTATACTGTATTCAGCTCCTTTGGACCTTAAAATACTTTTCCATTGAATGACTTCATTCTGCATTGGCTAATGTAAAGCAAACAGTCTATTCTTCTGTGTAAGAACAATTTAATCTCTCGCTAGAAAAAGGAAAACTATGATAGTAATGTCAGTGGAACAATTTACCAGATTTTGTTTCTTCAGTGTTCAGAAATATTTGGTTTCTGTTTTTCTCCTAACAATTATCGGCCAACTTTATATTGCCATTTCTTCATTTGTCCTTTACTTACATAAGTGCTAATATTGCAATCTTTTGCAGTAATAACAGATTGTTCTTGGCTTCCATATCATTCTTTGCATTAACTTCAGTGGGAGTTGGATTGAGTTCTTAATCAAAAGGTGATGCAGAGGATCCCACAAAAAGTAACAGAGTGTGATATATTTCTTACTTAAAGCCACAATTTGCGAAAATTAATTTAATAGGAATAAAAAAGAGCCTAAAATTCCAGGAAACAATACTAACAAAGGGATATTAACAACTGGATTTGGTGAATATGTATGTAACAAGAGGAGGGAATGTAAGGTAGATAGTCACATTTTCTTATAACCCTGATCCAGAGTAATATCTGCTGACTTTATTAACCAGTGATAATTTTATAGTCACTGTTTGATCAATCACAGAGCTACCTGCAGCTTATCTTTACTGTTCTACTTGATTCTGTGCTCTTCAACTTAAATATGTTAACTACATATTTGTGGTATTCTGATCCTTTAGTCGAACCAGAAAGGTAATGCACTAAAACTTCAGTTTCTCACCTCCTAGGTATACTTGCATTTCCATGCATCTTAAAGGTGAGGAATTAAAATAAAAGTTATAATAACATAGTTTAGAAGCACACACTCTTTTTGAACAATGTAAATTTGTCATTTGTCAGTTATGTTTTTTGATGCTGACATTGGAAATATTTTATTCTTCTCATATCCAAATTTCTTCCCGGTAATTCTTCATACAGGTGGATTGGGAGCTGACCATGGATATTCTTTTAAGCTTTCAGTCTTTATGAGAGTGATGAAAAGTAGATACATGCTGATTTATTTTACAATTATGCTTTGCATTCATATTTTGTAAAACTATTACAGAAGAAATTTTATACAATTTAAAATTTAGAGAAACAATGATAAATATAACTGAAAATTTAGAACATGATCTTGGTTGCACCCTTTTATTAAGAACTAATACTTCCTGCCATAGCTGAAACGGGTCTTGCAACAGCATTTTCAGAAGCAGAGGAAATTTTCAAAGCATTCTTTCTACTTAAAGGATGAGAAGATCTTACTTCCAACAGTTCAATTTTTGTTACTAGTTATGATAAAATGTCTATATAATTAAATTATATATTGGATTTTTTACTTACACAGGGAGTTTCCTTTTAAGATTAGTGTCATTTGCCTTCATCACTTTGCAGTCAGATCTAAAGCAGTGTAAAAGATTCAGGAGTGTATGCAGCTCTCAACAGTAGTACTGGGGAGGGCATTCTGAATTTCCTAATCCCCTCTTTAAATTTTCAACTCAGTCTTAAGGGTAAATGCTGGTCCCATCCCATTGAATGGCAGACTTTTACCTGACTCTTAATATCTTCATTAGATGTAGAATGTCATAAAGACTAGTTTACCTCTGCACATTTTTTTTCTCCAGGCAGTCACCTAGATTCTAGTTTTCTAAACTTTTCTGATTGGCAGTCAAATTCTGTTAACTCTGCTGTAGAGAATTTGAAATCAGTAGTAATTATAAATTATCAGAACTCTATCCAAGCTAATATTGCTGTACAAGTTTGCAGCAGCTGAGCCGCCTGCCTGCCTGCAGATGTCTTTTTTCTTCTTTTTTCCTGACTAATAATAGAGCTACACAAAACAGAGAGCATGCCTTGATAAAAAGTTTTGTCAGTTTGGGTAGGTAATTATAAACAATAATGCTTTTACAGGATTGCTTAAAAGCAGGTATTCAAGCCTAAATATATGTAATATAGTTATAAATATGATAAATGCATATTAGTTTTCATATAATGAGTAGAGTATCTAGAGTATGTTTATCTTTTCAGGCAACTGCTTCTCATCAAGGTATCTTAAAGATTAATTAAAATAGCCATGGTTAGATTTTTTTTAACCTTTGCATCTATATAATTAATAATTTTTGAATTATTTCTCAGCTATCAAAGAAATCTCTGAATTTACAAAACTTAATTTATGAATGTTTCTGACCAGCTACTAAAGTCTGCAGTCTCATGACTCCACCTCACAATATGAGTTAACCATTCCTTCATCTCTAATTTATTTCTGGGAATGTTATAATCCATTATTAAGAAAAGAAAGCACTTAGATAAATTTTTGTCTCCCTGCTGCAAGCCAAATACTATTGCTTAAAAAATGCTCTTCATTCATTTGGAGAGAGGTTTTGGCTTTTTTGAAGAAAAATGCAAAGGAAACATGGAGAACATGAACCTGAAAATGTCCCAATGTTAAATATATAGCAAAAATAATAGTTCAAAATGCAGACATTCCACTCCTCATCTGAAATCCCTTTTAGAGAGATTTCTGCCTTCCTTTTTCCCTTGTACTTTTTTTTTCCTACATAAGTAAGCAAGAAGGAAAGCCTAACCAGGATTCTTCCCTCCTGCTCCCCATTTATACTCTTGTAAAATTTTCTCTTTGTCTATCCATATATTTGTTCTCATTCTCAGCAGAAAAACCTTTAAGCCTTGAAGACTTTTAAATAAAGGGTTTTTTTGCTTTTGCTTTGGTGTCAGTTGATTTCTTATCAAAGTGTTTGATTTGCAATTTTTTTCTTGTCGTTTGCAGAAGCCGAAAGCGGTATGCCCTCTTCGTTACCTTTCCTTCCAACCTCAATCCTACCTTCACTCCTTCTAACTTCAGGACTAATTCCTTGCCAAGAACACAGGAAGATAACATCTTTGTCTATCTTTCTTTGTATATACACACACATATAAACATATATATATATATTCATCTATGTGTGTGTGTATATATATATCTGTGTGTATATTTATATATGAGCCCCCAATCTCAAAGAGGAGAGAGAGAACAGCATTTTGTCTCTCCAGTATTTCTTGTGACTCACGCACTAACTTCTTTGCAGGAAGTACAAAATAAAACAGGATTAGTTTTTTAGGCTTTTTTTCCCCCCCTTTGTGGAGTCATTGGTGTATCAGATTGTTCCATTTGAAAAGCAGATTTTACTGTTAAAATCTCCTGTCCTCATTTTGAATGTCTCATGATGATGTATAGTTCGTCTTTACCAGCCCTTGTGCTGCCATATTGTTTTCATATTCACACCTTCATTGATGTCCTTTTTTCCCCAGAGTCTTCCTTCAAAATACGTCTTACAATACAGTAGTTCATGTTCTCTTGCAGTCCCATCTTCCATTAACAGCAACCAAATACCTGATTCTTTGCATTTTGGGGTCCTGTTTTGAGTCCAGTTATTCATAATACAGTACTCATTACAGCTATTGTACTGTTGCAGTGGAAGTGCCATGGATAGTTTGTATTATATGTCACATTCATTTTAATGGCATTTATTAACGCATTTATGAAGATGTTACTGGATGTATTTGTTTCTCAGCTTTGGGGGTTTTTTTTTGAGATGGCCTGTTTTGCATTTTCTTTGGTGTACCATGCTGTGAGTTGCTCTTTAGTCTACATTCTATCATGCTGCTATTAGTTTGGATGAAGTAAATAAGGCATGCTTTTCCATATCCTCATCTCTCCTCATCTCTCTTCCCCTTGACAGCTTTTTGTTTTGTTTCCTAATTGCTTAGAGCAGTCTGTCTGATTGTCAGTGATGGTCTTTGGAGACCTGCTCTCATTGTCCAGTCATTTCAATTTCCTTCTTCACTGTACTCTTCAGACTTTACTTTCCATGTCTGTTCTGTTGTGTATGTTGTATGTGTTATATGTGTTAAGTTTTAATCTTATCTTCCTATAGTTTCTGAGTAGATGTGTGATAAGAGAGGTGGCTTCCTGTCAGTTTGGCATTATTGATATGATCCAACTGCAGAGAAGTTACTGCAACACTTAGCATCTCCAAGGATCTGCAGCTGTTGCACCTCTACTTTGCTTCTTGCTTTTAAGTATATCCTACCTTGTGGTGAAGGCATGTTAATGCTGGCATGATGAGCAATATGAAGAAGTGTTGTACCAAGTGAAGTTGCTTGCTCCCAGAATAAAGTATATTGTTCTGCCTCATTGTACTGATAATTAATCACTTCTGGAACCAGAAGGAATAATTTCGTTGTTTCCAAGTGTATTGAGTTCATCATCACTGTTGAACTAGTTTGGACTATGCCCAAATAAAATACCTCATGCACATCCTGTGGACCATGACTTAGTAGGTGCTGTTGTAAAAAACTTAACTCCTGGGAGCAACCTTTTATATGCTTGTAGTAATTAAGCTTTAATATACTGTAGCATGTAATGTGCACTGTGTCTTTTGCCTTGTATTATTTTTAGTGTCTTACTAAATTTTGCTGTATAGAGCAATATGGAGCATTATGAATTAAAGTCAGTGATAGAGCCCAGAAGAGAGAAGCAATACTTATGAGATGAGACACAATTAGTGTGAAAATTGGTATGTGCACAACTCCCAGTATGAGATTTGTGCACCTACGCTCACACTCTACTTCAAAACATACCCTGAAACAAACAAAATATTATCTCCAAATACTTCTGTAGTTGGATGAGTGACAAGGTACGTTTTAAAAGGCCATTATGCTAATAGTGGTACTTTTTATCTGGGCATGGCATGAAAAAATCAAGAATAATAGCTGGTTTTGTTTAAAAGTGTGGTAGCTATAGTAAGTAATACCACATAATTCTGTTTTAGAAAATGTATTCATAGTACCTAAACAATATTATATCTTCCTGATTACTAGATGATGTTGCTACTGTTTGAATTGCATGGGGAATGGTACAGTACATCTACCACAAGGTTTAAAACAGAATTGTTACAGCTTTTGTCATTCATTTAGTCAAAATTTTGCTGTCCATGTTTCATTTATTTCCACAATTGGTGTTTTCTTTTTCTTTAGGATAGGGTGATGACAGTCACACGGGTAGCCAAACAGCTAAAAACAAACAAACAAAAAAAAAGACGTAGGGTTAGTAAATGAGAAAAGCTTCCTTGAGGCAGGGATGAACTCTTCAATTGATCTGTGATAGTTGTTTTAATGACACCTGACTTTATCAACCAAAAGGGTAAATGTCTAATCTCCTGTTAGTTATCCAGACTTAGTCCATAATTGCAAGGGAAGAGAGAGACGATTCTTGAATTCATTAGAATTCAATCCTAAAATAGGTGAGCTGAATCCCCCCTTTAGTGCTGTCTAAAATGTAACGATGAAAGTATGACTAACAGGAATAGTACATAACAGAGGCATGGATAAGGAAAATCCTTAAAAGACCTGTCCTGGTGCATGTCTCTATTGGTTGACCTTATCTGTGCTTTAATTTTTAGTCTTCATGCAGTGCTGCTAAGATGTTGTTACCCTTGCATATTTGCTGTGCTGTACTTGCTGGGCATCTCCAGATGCCTTTGTCAGCTCAAAGACCTTCACCACGCCTGTTCCATATTAAGATCCCTCTTTTGTTTTTCTCAGAGAAGGCTGACAGTTATGCACATCTGAGAGTCTCTACTGTACTCCTATGTCTAGATTGGAAGTTCAAAGTTCCATCCATTCCCAACTTCAGCAGGAATGGAAGCCTGCTCACTTTCAAGCTATGCAAAGCAAATTGTGGAGCCGTGCCACTTAGCCAGTGGCCTGCCAATAAATACATACCGCATAATGATTGGTTGTTTTCTCCATGTAGTTCACCTAGAAGATAGCTGAATATTCTAGAAAACTACAGGAAACATTTTTCATCTCCTACTTTTATATGCTGGTAAATTATTAGAAGTAATGTTTTAAATATACTAGTAATATGAAAAGATATCAGCTTTCTATAACTTTGTAATAGTGTTGTAGCCCAAGAAACATCATTTGAAGGCAATATGTGTGATACCTGAAAGCAGGAGACAAAAATCACCTAGCAGCAGAAATGAGTAAAAAATAAATAGCTGAAGGGAATTAGTCCTACTCCAAAGTGTCAGTTCAAAAATTATCTTCCAGTTCAAATTTCAGTTATTAGGCTCTCCATTAAATATTTTTAAGTTCAAGAAAACATAGAAGATACACAATTAGTAATGGAAACCTTAGCTTACTTTTAGTGCTTTAAAGGAAGCTGTAATATGGTATGCTTTAGCTAGGTCAGAATTTGTTATATTGTGCAGGCAGTCATCCATACACCACCAAAAAGGTATTGAGCAGCACTCATGTTCTGGACTAGTTTCAGGTAGATAAGAATGGATGAACAGACATTTTCATGTATCGGTATTTTATTGAGGGTAGCACATGTACTTAAAACATCAGAAAGATATAATCCAATAAGTAAGTTGATCACAACACACAGTGAGAAACATGAACAGATATATATTCTCCACTATGATATGAAAAAGTCGTCATGTTCTATCTTAAATTTTCATTGAACAATCTATGTAAAGAAAACCATAAACATTTGTCTAGAATTACTGTGACCTCGTTTGAATTTTTCTCTTGTTTTTTTGAAACTGTGCATCTCAAACGTACACTGATTTCCATTTGTGTTTCACCTGCTTATATTTCTGTCAATCTGAGAACTCACTTTCAGCTGTGTAGATAATACTCCTGATTCTTTCCTGTGCTTTAAGTGTTCAGTGTCAGATTGGATGGGGCTTTGAACAATCTGTTCTAGTGACAAGTATCCCTGACCATGACAGGAGAGTTGTAGTTAGATGATTTTTAAAGGTCTCTTTGAAGATAAACCATTCTATGATTCAGTCTGTGATTCCTAAGAGTCCCACTGAATTCAAGGGAAATTTCCACATTTTCAGTGTGGGGCATTTTCACTGCTCTTAGATGCATGATCCTGCACCAAAGTGAATCTTTAGCAAATGGGGTAACTTTTGCAGATAAGTGTAAAACACAGGTTTCTAAACTGCATATTCTATTCCACAAGTGGCTTCCTAATTGTAATATTATCAAAAACTAATGGAACTGACTTCTCCTAAGTTTATAGTGGTGAAGTACATTAAATTCCCATTGAACACATTGAATCATATTTAATCATACATGGCTTTAATTGCCATGTGTCCTAAACATTCATGTGTGAAGGAGCAAGCAGTCATGTGAGCCCTGTTGTGGAAGGTTTTATCCTGAGGAATGTATTTCTGGAACTAGAATCGTTAAAGAAATTATGACTAAATGGTTTTGATCTTGCTATTACTTGATGACTTTCTGAGATAACCTAAACTAGAAATGTTATAAAATTACAAAGTTTGATCAAGGTCTTATAAGCTTCTAAAGTACTTGGCCTTCCTTGCTTGGTTTCATGAGCTGATTTAGGAGATAAAAAAAATCAAATTATGCTTTATGACAAAAATATGTATTTGGAAAAATCGGTGTCATTTTCAGTAATATTTTTTTCTGATGTTTGGCACAGAATGCATTGGATTAGCTATATATATTGCTGTTAAACCTCATGAGTTTCTGTCCTTTTTTCCCTTTTCCTTTGCAGCCTTGGAGATTCGTAAAAATGAGACATTAGCTGAAGCTGTCTCTCTTAAAACTCCTATTTAGTTTGCCATGTACTTTTATTCTCAACTGTAGGGATATACATATGCATATTTTCAGTTTAAAAAACACATGCATCACTAAATAACTGATGGATGCATTTTTCTTGGAACACTCAGAAGACTGTTTTGTTTTTCTCTGTGCTGTTTGTTCCCTATATTCTATTTTAATTCAAAACATTCCCCTTGATGTATATATCAGAGTGAGTGCTTATCAAAGCATAACTTTAGCTAACGACACTACAGGTGTCGTGAGAAATAATTCAGTTGCAGCTTTAATAAGCAGTATATTTAATATATTCATACAGCTCAGTAGATATTGCTCATGATTTTGCTCTAGTTATTTATCAGTGTGTATATAAACCCAAAGCTTTATGAGCTTTTGCTGTAACTCTTAGTCAGTAGCAGGGATGGGGCAAATTAATTTTCATTTCCAACAGAAGATTTTGCTGCTGGGGTCATACTGCATTAACTGTGATCACATCTATATTTTGTGGTTATAAATACATTGTATTTGTGAAAAGAGGTATATGTGAACGAAGTATAAGATCTGACAAAAATAAAGTCTGTACACTGACCCATGTGAATTGATTTAATGTGTCTCAGAAAACCTTGAGATACAAAATCATGCTCACAATACATTGCATCCTAAATGAAACCAGTTACTTCTAATTTAAGACTGTGTTCCATGAACAGCTTCATTTGCTTATTACTTCATCAAATTTTAAGTTTTGTTATGAAGAGTGAACATTTATACATCTAGTGGCTTCCTCAGTTTGTGGAGTTTGGGTTGTTGAGGTTTGGGTAGGATTTTTTAGTCTTTGGTATGGTTTCTCTATATCCAAGAACTGTATTGACTTAAAAACACAACCTCAGTCTACATAAAGAAATGTGTTCATCTGTTTTCACTGAAAACATTTATCTGACTTAAGAATCAAGTAAGGAAATAAAAAGTATTTTTCAGACAGAGCAGTACCCATTTGTACTTAAGAAAAACAGCCAACCCAAACTATACTACAAGACCTTACATATTTTATAAGGAACAGTATCATAAATACATGATATTAGCATTTATAGAAGATTTTTTTGAGTTTAGCAGCTAAATTCTCAGTGTAATGGCAGGTTACTACATACTAGCAGGCAGGGAAGAGGAAAGGTGGAGACTAAGATGGCAAGTACAGCACTTTGCAAGTGCTAGTAAGTACTCTGGGGGTTCAAGTGACAAAAGCTTGTGTAGGAAAACTAAATTTTCCAGCAGTTTTTGATCTGAATGACTGGCTTCATATGAAGAAATTCTTATTCGATTTCTTTCTTTTTTTCTTTCTCCTGTTTTACTCCATTTTAAACTTGTGAAAATGCATTTTAAAACTGCATTGGGTAAAAGTTTTCATTGCAAGTGCAGCCATTAGGCCCAATTCACTAAGAAAGAAATACTAGAAATGGCACTAGATGATACTAGTTGATGATAGATGATACTAGTTTCACTGTGTAGTTTTATTTCATTTAGCTGTGTGTATAATGGAGGTGTTATTTATACCATCACATTTCGGGTTTTGCAAATATTAGTAAAGTGTGCTGTGGAGATGATTTCTGTGGTGATAAGTTCCAATTCCTGTAGTTCTCCACTCCGTTTTTTTTTTTGTTGTTGTTGTTGCAAAGCTTGAAACTGTGAGTGAAGGAGAGGGAAAGATATCTGGGTGGATGCTTTCTTCGAGATTTAATTTCTGTTCTAACATCTGACTCAGGCTACTTCTGTGAGATGGGGATAATAATTTAAACCAAATCTTCTACAGCTGACCTGTGATTAAGTATATTCATTGTTTTGGGAATCATAGGTTGGGCTTTTGTAAATGCTGAGCATTCTCATGGCAAAAGTCCCTAGAAAGTGTATATGGAGCTATGCAATGCTAAACACTTAGAAAAGGTTTGCCTGTAGGCATCCCAAATTAATAAGTACTATATCTCAAAGTGACTTAATCTCTCCTCTGTAGAATGGGATAATACTATATCTTCATTCTTTGTGTAAAAGAAATTACATTTTTGTGAATCTTTTGCATGCTGTAGTGACAAACATTGCAAAAAAACACACAAGAAAAATATGATGCTGATTAAAGAAAGATAAATTGCATGAAGCCATGCCTGAAGTAATGGCAGTAAAACACCACTGAATGAAGTTTCAGATTGTGAGAAGGAAGGAGTTTGTGTATATTAAATTAAGAACTGTATCATAAGATCTACGTATTTGGGGCTGGATTACGACTTTCTGACCAACTTTTTACTTCTGAACTCATAAGCATTTTATTTTGTGGCCTGCATATTCTTGTCATAGGCCCTTGTGAACATGTGAAATTACACAAAACAATGTGCACATTATTAATCTTTCAGATACATTATGTTGTCATACTAATTTATTCCTAATTTGTAGAGAATAAATAACACATTGAATAAGAGATGTACTGAGATCCATTTTCCCTTCTAGCAATAGCATGAAAGGCTTTGGATCTTCAAATTTTAGTAATGTATGTCTGTTCAGCATTGTGCTTTATTTCTGTGTATATGTACTTCCTTAAAATCTATTTTTGCTAGATGGATGAGTGTTTAAATTGCTGGTAGTCTTTATTTACTGAATTGCATATGCATACCATTACTACATTTTGAGTTACAAAAGCTAAACTTCACTAAAAGACTAAAAAGAGAAAACATTTGAAAAGCTATATAAAGTTTTAGGGAGTCAAAAGTAATGTTACACATTAATAAAACTTATTGGAGAATATGTATTTATATTTAGCTTGGTACTTTGCAAAGTGCCTTAACTAAAATCTAGAGTTACATTATTATGAAAATGAAGAAGATATTGACATGGAGTACCTTACTTGTTGATACCAGTTCCTTTGTCAAAGTTAGCTGAGGCTCTTCTGTCATGGTGGTTGGGTTATTTTTGTTCTTTCATGGCTGCATAGCAGTGTTTTAAAAATTTCCTATTCATTTTATGTTTTTTCAGCTGTCGTGACTGGTTGTCTTGTACCATTCCCCTTGAGTGTATGTGTGTATTTATTATTTTAAACAATAATATTTTATGTCCAGATAGGGGTCCCATTAACTTTCTATTTCACTAGAAATTGGCAAAAATTTGCATCAAAGGGTTTAGTTTCATAAGGGGTTTTTTTGTTGTTGTTACTGAGTGGTGGTTGCTGGTTCTCTCCCTTGCACCGTAGTGTGAATTTCTCACCACTTTGCCTGACAGAGCAAGCAAACAGCAATGCTCAGCTTCACACTTCACATTTCTGACGTTTTGTGTAGTCTATATTTAAAGCAAAAAGATAAGAAAACAGATGTAAGCATTTACATGATGTGACTATAGGCAGAGGCATTTGATTGTCTCAAACTAAAGTTTTTGTAAAAAGCATGTGAAACTGTGACTTGATTGGAAATATCAAGGAAGACTGGCTTAAATTGTCCTTGCAGCCTTTCCTAACTAGTGGGTCCCCTATAACAGAATCAAATAAAGCTAATTTGGAAGAATCAGTTAAAATTAATTTAAACTTATTGTTTTGTTGGTTTTGTTCTTGTTTCACTGAGCAGTATATTAATCAATCCTGGAAACCACGTCAAGATTCAAGAAGGTACCTTAGGATTCTTCATTGCAAGTGATGCCAAAGAAGTTAAAAGGTAATTAATATGTTTTTATATTTGAATTTATAAAAGTATATTTAATTTCAGTTTCTTTCTTCACATGTAAATGCTTCCCCTAATTTTCATTATTATCTGTTTAGAAATTCTCAGGGGGAGTTGAGTTGTTACTCTTGAACCAACTACGTGCATGTAGTTTTCTTAACTACAGTTCTAAATATCAAGGAAATGAAATTTGCAGCAGATATGAAAAGAAATAAAGAGGCTGAGGGTTTGAGTCCTCTTACAAAATGTAAAATATTTTCATTTATTTTTTCTATATTTATTGTGTTTCAGAGGAATTACTATGAGAGAGGAGGGCAGGGATTACAGTTTTGTTAGTTATGGGTTAAGGAGGAGTTCTTATCTGTACAGACTTCAGCAAATTCTTGCTGTGAGTTAGCTACTGTGTTCATTCTGTAATTGCATTAGCAAAATAATATTTATGTTCTTGTCATTTTTCTTTAATGAAACTACAAACTCTGTGTACTCATAATAATCAATCAAACTACAAAAGTGCATTATATCCCAACCATTGCAGACAACTTCACAGTCTCAATGTACTTGGCTGTACCAGACTTGGGATGAATGAGAAGGAGTTTTATGATACTGTGGTGAGGACCAAATGTGTGTACTCTTATTTGTTAGGATTATAGTATGCTTGGACAGAATGAAAGAGCAATGTGATTAAAAATTTTTTCAAAGAAAAATATTCAATGTCGCTATGATTTAAAAAAAAAAGGAGTATTTGTAGCTGAGTGCTTCATCATAATTTTTATTGTCATTATCAATCATGCAATCAGATTTTTACTGATCTTCTCCATGAGTTTGGTATTTTAACTAAATCCTACACTTAAAATGATAAGTATTCAAATGATACCCTTTATTAATTTCCAACCTTTTAGGATTAAATATAGTGAAATAATACCTAACCATGCATACCTGCCATGAATACTTAACAAAAGTCAAAACGACAAAAGAGTGAAATTAGAAAACTTAAATTCTATTTTTGTTGAAAGAGCTAAGATAGTTTTTGGCAAGGTGAAGCACACAGACCAGGGCAGCAGTGCTCCTGTCCACTCACATCTCCAGCACCATCTCTGGAATATGTGCATCCTGCACTGCCTCAGGGACTCTGCCCTGCAGCATGCAGTTCTCTCCCTCTCTGCTGCTTTTCTCCAGTTGAATATACAGAGCTGTCTTCACCTTGCTTTACTGAGCTGCTAGTTTTCTTTCATTTAGAAGGCATTTTACACTCTCCAATGAACTTTTTCTCAGACTGTCAGTGAAATGGCATAGAGTTTTTAACTGCTAAGGTTAGGGAGAAGTTGACTGTTATTAAGGAATTTAGATAAATTTTTCACATCATTTATCTACCACATTTTATTCAATAGTGAGCTTGAAACAAGATTTCCTATTCTGGCTGGCATTTGGCAGAAGGCTTTGTTTAGAAATATCCTGCCTCCCTTGCCACATTTCTTAGCTGCTCTGTGCAAAGCAAATAGTTATCAGATGTGTTTCAACTAACAAAGCCAATTATGAAAACTGTTCATTTCACCCTTTGAGCTATGAATCAGAGTCAGAAATATGTTTTAAAATTGAGGTTTTTTTGGAGGGGAAAAATGATTTTTTAATAAAGCAAAATTAAACATGTTTTATACCTGAAATGCAAATTAAATTATCCTGGCTTTGTTAATGAAGACATTTCAGCTCCCTTAAGCTAAAGTTATTCATATTTATGTATCCCACAATGAAATATAACATATGATGTTCAATTACTCTTTCTGTTAGAACCACTTTTGCATTTTAGAAGAACAGTTTCCCATTAGAAGCAATTATACCCAGAAGCAAGTATGCCTAGGTAAATAGCTTCACTAAAATGTTGATTGTTTAAATATAATAGAAACTACATGAATTGCATCTTCATTATTTTTATTTATTTATGTGTTAGCACTAGCATCAGAAATCCACATTCTTCAAATCTACTTAATTCACCTCAATTATCTAGAATAATTTTATTACAAAAATCACTTCAGGTATTTCTTCTTTACTTTGGACATAGGACTGAAGGTACCCTTTGAAGGACCATTGTCTTGCAGTGAACTTCAGAAACATGATCTCTAGAAATGACCAATATTCAGTTCATGTTATGATGTTTTTGTAAAGGACTATTTGTAGTAGTTGATTCTTGTTTAATAAAGGGGCTTTACAGCTGGACTGGTGAGAAATTGTAAAAATTTGAGGCAGTTTTCTCCTCCTGGCTTACGTCTTGACATCGACTCAGGGTTTGAAAAATATTTTATCCTCGTTTCCTTGGAGATAGTTCATTTTCTTTTTGGTGGAATGTGAATATCTTGAAGACCAGAAACTTTCTGCAGCCAAGTATATGTGCTCAGAGAAGGCTTTTTCCCTTTACATTTTGCAACTTGGAAGTACAAAGGCAATTTCACAGCCTGAAAGACTAATAAGTTTCTTAGAGAAATAAAGTGCGCTACATTTAGGACTTACATCTTCCATTGGTAGCTTCATGATATATTGATTTTAGAAATGTTAATAGCATTCATGAGGTCCCTCTGCAATTTAAATTTGTATTTGAACCAATACGAAGCACTGATGTGGTTCATCTCTTGTATGCTAGACCTGCTGTCTTTCTCCTGATGGGTCACTTAAGCACCAGTGTAGTTCCACCTGCAGTGGCCATGCTATAGTTAATCTAGAAGAAATAGTACCAATCATCCTGGCTGCAGGGCCAAAGGCTGTGTTTAATCAGAGGCTGTGTATTAATATTAGTTTGGGTTTTTTTTCATATTTTGGACTGTAGATTGTTTTGTTTCCTTGTGTTTCCTGATTGTGACCTCCCAACTGTTGTAGGAATCCAACCATCCTGTACTGTCAGCAAAATATATGGGAGGTTGCAAAGTGGGAGCTTTACCTCTTACTGCCAAATTGTATTGAGAAATATGCAATAAGAGGGGGTAGAAGAGATAGGCAGGGAGCTGACCTATCCTGAATTTGGACAAATGCAGGGAACACTCATTAAGTTAAAAAGTATACTTCATTTTCTATGCCAGCAAGAATTCTGGTAAACTGTAACTGTCCTGCTAGAGTCCAGCTGGGTGATCCTGCTGAAATGTGTCATGGCAACCTCACTGATTGAACTCTTCTATGGGCAGTCTGATGCATTTTTATTAAAAAAGGATTTTTTAAAAATCCTATATAAAGTAAAAAGTTTATCCTTTCTGACTTCCTTAGTTTTCTTTGTGCTGGCATGGGGCATCTACAACTTCCCTGTGCAAGCTGTTCCAGTGTCTCACCACCCTCACAGACAAGATCTTTTTCCTAATATCTAATTTAAATGTATTCTCTTTCAATGTAAACCCATTCCCCCTTGTCCTGTTGCTACATGCCCTTGTAAACAATCTTGCCCCATCTTACCTGTAAGTTCCCTTCAGGTTCTGGAAGGCCACACTTGGATCACCCAGAAGCCTCCTCTTTTCAGGCTGAACGATCCCAATTCTCTCAGCCCTTCCTCACAGCAGAGGTGCTTGATCTCTCTAACCATCTTAGGGGCCTTTTCTGGTCTCACTCCAACAGGTCCATGTCCTTCCTGTGCTGGGGACCCCCAACACTGCAGGGGGGTCTCACCAGAGTGGAGCAGCTCACCCTTCTGCCCACACTGCTTTGGATGCAGCCCAGAACACGTTTGGCCCTCTGGACTGTGAGTGCACATTGCTGGCTCATGTCCAGCACCCCCAAGTCCTTCTCAGCAGAGCTGCTCTGGATCTGTTCATTCCCCTGGATTCATACTGGGGGTTGTTCTCACCCTGCACTTGGTCTTTTTAGACCACATGAGGTTCCCAAGTGTCCAGTTCTTGAGCTTGTCCAGGTNNNNTGTCCAGGTTCCTCTGGATGATATCATGTGTTTCAGGGGTGGCAACAGCACCATTCAGCTTGGTGTCATCTGAAAATTTGCTGAGGGTGCACTTGAGGTCTTTGTCTGTGTCATTAATGAAGGTATTAAATAACACTGTTCCCAGTACAGATCTTGAGGGACACCACTTGTTGTCCTGGTGGGACTCTCAGCCATTGACCACTACCCTCTGGATGTGACCATCCAACCAATTCCTAATCCACCCATTGAATCCATCACTCCAGTTTGGAGAGAGGGATGTTGTGAGAGACCTTGTCGAAAGCTTTACAGAAGTCTGGATAAATGACATTTGTAGTATTTCCTTATCCATTATGTAGTCACTCCATCATAGAAAGCCACTGGCTGGTCAGGCAGGATTCTCCCTTGGTGAAGCCATGCTGTCTGTCTGAATTACCTCCCTGTCGTCCATGTGCCTCAGCTCAGCTTCTGGCAGGATGTGTTCCATGATCCTTCCAGGCAGAGGGGTGAGGCTGACGGGCCGGTAGTTCCCAGGGTTGTTGTTTCTACTCTTATTAAAGATCAACGTACACTATTGATCACACAGTAATGATCAAATCTACAACCTGGAAAATTGGCACAGGATGCTAGACAGTCTTTAAAAAAAAAAAATCCCCCTGGTAT
>VZTR01031182.1:10149-29717 GCA_013400775.1 Chaetops frenatus
CTAAAACACGCGGGTAAGAAGGTTTCATATATTTATGCATCTCTTTTCTTTGTTGAATACATGGTAAAAGACTGAAAGTTAAAGATAAGCAAACCAGCATTAACTTTGCAGTTGATGCCAGTTCTGACAAGGTGAGCATCAGGAGCCCTGATGTCCACCACGGAATAAGGACGGCGTTGGGATGGGCAACACTGTGCAGCCAGGTAGCTTTTTCCATGGCAGGAGTTGAGCAAAGAGAAACAGTGTGAGTTACTGGTACCAGACCATGTTCTGAGAGGCGTCATGCCTCAAAACTGCTGCCTGGACTATGTTGGGGTGGACAGATGGCAAACCTTATTTTTCTTCCTTCAGTTATTTTCCAAGCCCACGGCACAGCTGCCCCCAGTCCTGTAAAACGTACATGCTGAAGCTTGCAGACGTCGTGACCCTTCCAAGAAGCTCGGAGCGGTACCCGTTGTGCCGCCAGGGGTCAGGTTGAACACAAGCTCAAGCAAGCTTGGCTCAGAAGCCTCCCCAGTGCAGCCTGCGGGCCGAGGAGCTGCCCGCACAGCGTCGGCAGGTGCGGAGCCGGAGGCAGCCCAGTGAGCCGGCGGGCCGGCTCTGCCAGAAGAGCGCAGCCTGCGGAGCTGTGCCGGGCTGCTGGAGCCGACCCCTGCTATTGATGCCATCTACTGACTACACCGCTCCCCGGCCGTGGCCAGCGGGACAGCCCGCGGGCACCCAGGCGCACACCTTGCCTTCTTCTTGCTGCGGAAAGCTGGCAGGCTGCGGGACAGTGAGTGAGCTGGCTGGCCCTGGGGAACAACAAGCAAAAGACCCAAATACCCATCTAGGCGTCCTCTATCTGCCCTAGCAGAAGTCCTGAGAAAAAAAGCTTAGGAGGGAGGCTGTTTTTCTCACTCCAGCCCAAAGGGCCTTTCTATGTTCCTTCTTTACCCGTTCGGCAGAGATTCACTCATGGGATGCTACTTACCAGATATTTTATATGTTGGAAAACAGTGCTTCTTCTGAAAAGTGAATCTGTGCTGGCACCTGGTACTGCTGCAGGGGTGGGCTGTAGCTCTGGCAGTGTCCTCCTTCAGGTGAGGGCAGTGGGTGGCACAGTGTGGGTAGCTAGGTGTACTTAGCCCTGTAGTGATCCCACAGCAGGCTTAATATGGCACAAGGAGGCAGGGGACCACTCACTACTCTCACTCATGCCCCACACTTGTTCCGTTCAAGGAACTCTGAACTCAAATGTTTCCTGTGAACTGAGAGAAAGATACTGTACTAGCAAGCATCACTGTGACGTGGAGTCAGATGCCAGCACAGCAGCTCTCCCAGAAGAGTAGAGAGTCAGAAGGGGAGAAAACTTACAGGGTACCAAATCAATGTGCAATTACTTGGACAATGTAAAATCTAAATTACCAGACAGAGGAAGCGTCTCAACAATGTGACATAAGCTAAGAAAATTCAAAACATCTAGACTTTCTGTTTCTGAGATTCCATTGTCATGAGTGACTTACATTTGCAAGTCAGTTGCACTGAATAAAATTCTAAGACGTATCTTGAAGAACCATAGAGGAGTTCCAGAGAAGTGCTACTACTGAGACACATTTAAAACTGGGATTTTATTACTTTTGAGCGTCTACCCTAAATTCCATTCTGTAACACTGCTGATGTGGTGATTTCAATATTTATAGAAAGTGATATTATGTTCTATTAGATGCACCGACCTAAGCAGATGATACCACTTTGATTTCTGACTCCACCTTCCCATTACGTTTCATGAGGTGTGATCTCTTTTGCAAACAAGTAATCTGATATCTGAGACAAATAAACTTTCAACAGTGTTGCAGAAAGGTGCCACAGCTCTGATGCTCTCAGCCAGACAAGCATTTGTTCCAATGAGAGTTTTACCTCTCCCTACAGGTCTGACCTCACTTTTACTCACAGATAACTTTTATAGGAACCCAGCCTGATCTCTCTGATAGTGCCGGTGCAGCCTTGGCTGGACACAAAAAAGTCCCACATGAAAATAAAACTCTAGCTTGTATATTAGCTCCAAATATCTTCAGACCTGGTTGCTCAAGATAATAGCCAGTCTCTTACTGTGAACTACAAAATATAACATCTGCTAGACTTATATCAAAAATGCCTTGATTAAAGAAATGCTAGCAAAATCCTGGTAATTAATGAATAATACCATAATTCAAATTCGTATTGCCTGCAGTTCACTAACTGTGCCTTCTGTCTTTCTCTTTTTTAAATTAAGATGTTACCTACATTTTATTACAAATCCCTTTACTCGTGCATACCAGCTCCTTACTCACTATTTTTGTGTATAATTCCCAAGACACCAAGATATTGCATGTTATTTTTTTCTCAGCCATTTTCCTTTTCACAACCTTCCTTCTTGCTGACGTCCATCAGCTTAGGAATGCATTGGGAATAAAAAGGAGCAGGGAGGGAGAGGGAGAGAGCAGAGCTGTTTCTGTAACTGACTTCCTCAGGGGTACTCCTACTTCCATTCATGTTCTCATACCTAACAAAACCCCAGTTGAACTGGATCACCCCTTGTGATATACATTTTTAGATCATCATGTTCAGTGGAATTCAGACTGACAGGAGCCTCAGTACGTGAGTTTCTTTAATAGGCATACCATACAATTTTTTGCACTGTGAATTCTTGTGATATCATGGTGCATCAAGCAGTTATTCACTGCATGCTAATTTTACCATGTTTCATAAGTGAATAAGGACTCCAAACATGAATAGCAGATGGCTGTAAATAGACAAACAAAAGTTTTGTGGAAATCACAATAATTTTAACATTACTGGGCATGACACACGATGCTATTTAATATGAATCAAAAGCAATACCTATAAGCCATCTTACCACAGGAAATAACCCTCTTACACTTGTATTTTATTTGATTGTGCCTAGTGACTCTCAACATCACTCTAACAAATGTTAAGGTTTACAAAAGGCCAAAGGGAACATTCCCTTCTGATACAAAGTGACCTGACCTGAAAGTGTACTTTTAACAGCTAATTTCATGGAATAGTCAACGGAGCAGAAAGGATCTACACCTCTCAAAATTAATGTATGGGGTGCTTACATTGCAAGGTTCCAAGAATCACCTTCATGCATCATGATCCGTCCAATGTACACAAAGGCAAACTGTCCAATGGTTTCTGGACTACTGAGTGTAACTGTTCAGGACAGAACTATTCATCATGGATGGGCCTTTTAAAAATTTTGCTTACAGTCTCAGGTGAAATTAACAGCAAAGCAAAGGTCATCAAGTGCTTGAAAGGCATTGCTACAGCTGTAGAATGAGGGCCCATTAGAGATCATGCAACAATTTGGTTTTATTTGCAGATCAGAACACCACTCAATGAAGATGCTCCTTTCCCTTTTTGGGAGGAGGCATTGCGGTTTATTTCTTCGTTCCTTTGAACTCAAGCTGTTTACATAGTGATGTCTTACTCCAAATAATACCACATACCTTATAAGGAGAATAAGGTGAAAGGTGTGATATGAATAACAATTTCAGCACCAGGAAATAAGCTATTTCTTTATCTAACAGGAACTTAAAATGTAGGAAGAGTCAATTGATGTTGGCTTAGAAATACAAAGATCTGCTAAAACATTTCCATATGGACAGTGAAAAATAACCATACAAATTTGCTTTTGTACAACAGCACAGGAGCAGAAATATATCTTAATTTTTATCCGGGATTCCAAAGAAAATTAAATGTCTTCCATCCCTGCCTTGCAACAGCTTTTGAAACCACACAGGCCAACTCCATCTAAATTTGACTGCAGGGTAAGTTCTCAAGCCATCTCTTTAGAGCTCTAAAAGATTCTAAAAGATTTGTGAAAATGAGAGGGCAGAATAATGTTGCCAAACACCAATCTGTCCTTCTATAAAAGGCTGGCAAGCATATAATTCAGTGCTGGAGAACTACAGAAATCATTCCACAGGCTTTAAGAATGCCTCAAAACCAGGAAAAGGCTCAAGTGCTCCGCATTTTTAGATACTAGTAATGCAGCCAGAAGCACAAAGACCAGCTGGGTTATGTCAAAAGATCAATTAAGCATCTAGAGATTGTCTAGAACACAAGTGTTTTGAGAATTGGCTGAGGTAGTGGAGAGTATTCAGCCTGGAGAAAAGGAGGCTCAGGGTTGCCTTATCACTCTCTACGACTGCCTGAAAGGAGGGTGTAACCAGGTGGGGCAGTCTCTCCTCCCATGATATTAGAGATAGTACAAGGAGAAATGGCCTCAAGATGCACCACAGGAGATTCAGTTCGAATACTAGGAGAAATTTCTTCATTGAAAGAATAGTTAATCA
The DNA here is from genome assembly GCA_013400775.1 of Chaetops frenatus. Classification (NCBI taxonomy): domain Eukaryota; kingdom Metazoa; phylum Chordata; class Aves; order Passeriformes; family Picathartidae; genus Chaetops; species Chaetops frenatus. The sequence continues at coordinate 14,490 of VZTR01031182.1, forward strand.
CTGGAACAGGTTGCCCAGGGAAGTGGTGGAGCCACTATTCCTGGAGGCATTTGAAAGACACGTAGATATGGCCCTGAGGGACACCGTTTAGTGGTGGACTTAGCAATGTTGGTTTAATGCTTGAACTCAATGATCTCCAAGGTCCTTCGCAACCTAAACTATTCTCTGATTCTATGCTTCTACGAAACTATACTGTTATCTTTGAAGAAATTTTGAACAGATCCACCAGTCCCTGTTATATAATTCATGAACAGTAGTCAGTACAGAGACCTATTGACTTCACAGGGCAATAGGAAAGAAAGAATCCAAAATACACAGCTGAGGAAAAACAGTAACTACAGACAAAAGATTAATGAGCTTCAGTGGAGAGTATAATAGAGAGAAGAGTTGTCCTCAGTCCTGGCTCTGAACAGGAAAGAAACATAGTTTTTCAGACAGAAAAGTATTCTTCAGTTGATCTGGACTTCCTGCAAGTCCTTAAACTGTCATAGCAAAAATCAGATCATCTCTAGAAAGACTGCAGGTCATTAGTATTGTCTTCTACAGTCTGTGACCTTTATCAAGCTGTGAAAAAACCTCTATCAATATCTTTCTACCATAAACAGCTTTTAAAGTCAGGATAACTTTCTAATCTCTCATGTGAGGGTGAAGCAAATCTATGTATGAATAGCTCAATTTATGGTGATATTTAATCCTGAAGACAAAGTAACAAAGTCACGTAGCTTAGTTCTAAATCGATAATAGAGCCCAAGGAACAAAAAACTCTCTCTGTTCTCTAGTCAGTGTGTTATTGAGGTAAATTGATGACTCCCACACAGCAATACCAGTCACCAGTGCAGTCAGCTTATCAGTAATTAGCCTTGCGCAGACATAAAATAAAAAGAAAATTAATTCATGAGTTTTAAAGCTTCTGTTCTCTTAGGGACAAATCTTCTCAGCATATGGGGATGTGTGTGACTTACAGAGTCATCCTAGTGCACAAGGGAATGTAGATGTTCCTTATACTTCACTGAAAGGACATAGAAACAGCTGACAGTTATTCAAGACAGAGGGAACCCCAGATTTAAATTTCCAGATGGCTTGTGAAGCTTCCTTTCATATGTTCTCTAGGGATAACACCTCAGTATTTGATAATTTCTTATTTCCTGCCTCCTTTTCTGGCTTGCAAGGGAACCTCATAAAAATTACTTTCTTTGTGCCATTAGCTTGCTTTTTCCACCTTGTAAAAAGCAGTTATTTATACTGACTTCTTTCTGAAAATTCTCTCATGTCTTTTTTTTGCAATCAGTGTTTTCCCCACCACTTATACAAGCAGATATAGAATCCAGCATTTCAGTTTGAAAATCATATTACATGCCTATGTCAACAAAGAGGATGCACACCTATGAACTAAGATATATAATGATTATCTCAAAGCTGAGGGATATATTTTTTTAAAGCAAGCTTTCAGTATCAGCCCTGCCTCCAGCAAAATATGCATCAAGTTTAAAAGGCAGTCAACCACGTCTTATCTTCCAGCACTGCAGGAAACTTTCTCTGTGCTAAACCCAGACTGTACTCTGAAGATCACTTCAGAAATGAGTAAATACGCAAATGGACCAAATACTGGACTAGGCATGAGAGGTGATGCAGGGTAGGGCAGTAAATTTGCTGCCAGTGGAAAGCATCTAGCCTGAAAATAGAGGAGCTCCTATTTTAGCTCTTACTTGTGGCTCTTGGGAACCCAATGCCAGTGGAGGAGGAATCCCTCTGTTTAATACTGCCAGAAAGCACAACTCCATCTTACCCTCTGTTGACTCAAAAGAAAAGGTACTTTAAATAGGTGCACCCTGGTTTAACACACATGAGGAAGGATATTTCAGTCACTGATAATTATACAGACTTGTAGCTAACAGACCCTACCATTACAAAGGAGACTATTGAGAAATAATGAAGGGCTGGTACATCCATCTCACTTCTTTCTGATATCTTAGCAAAAGTCTCTCTGCTATCCTCAATCTGATGAAACTATCACTGTTGGCACCTCTAAGTGAAAATGGCTCTCACAACAAATAAAGAGATACAAGACACTGAGAGATATTAAGAATAAAAAATTATCTTGTTGCAAGAAGTAAAAGGGCTGTGGGTCTCTCTGATTAGAAATTTTGTCCTTGCCCATTCAGAACATCTGTGAATAATAAAAGCAGAAAATCAGATATGTTTAATACCTGTTGCTTGTTTTGAAGCATTCAGTAAAGAAATTTCCCCAAAACATCCTATTCACCAGTCCTATGAAATATCTAAATCAAAAGCAGCACACCCAGTCTTCCATAATATTTTACCCACCCCTACAAATATGAAGACCATGCATACATGACCATCCTTCTTACTCACTTTATAATTTGCAAACACAAAAAGCAACCTTGTTCTGTCCAGGCAATTCTATTATGTTTTAAAAGCATACTTTACATTTTTTTCCCATGCCATCTTAACTGTTGCTTCATATGAACACCCAACACAAGAATAGAATACAAAATCAGATAATACAGATTGTGTTAAAAATCAAACAGAATGGAGGAGATTTCTAACTTGAAAACGCACAGGTAATTTCCTGTTAGTGCTACTATGCTTCAGTACATCAAATCAATACTTCTTTAAAAAGTACATCCTTTCTTTAAAAGGATATATTAGTACTTTTTTTTAGCTCTGTACTCTAGGCTTTCTGGCATATTTCCTCCCTCCACTTGCATCCACTTTTTATAAAACCCCTCTGATAGCAGAGAAAAGATTAATTTTTCAAATTCTAGGAAATCACTCATGTTTGGTTAGACATTACACGTATAAGGATAGGCAACTGCACCAGCAAGTAAGGGTCTTCAACACTGTGACTTGGCCTTAAGTGAAACCTTTTCAGGTAGGTTTTGCAATGATTTTAAATCACTAGATGGCGATGTAACAACCAGCTTTACGAGTACTGCAGATGCACTCAGGACAGAAAATTGGTTTTATGCAAGGGAAGATAGCTCATTTCAAGAGGAAGAAGTGACAACAGGTAGAATGTAAGGGGAGAACATTTTATTTTGCTTTAAGTGAACTGGAATAAAAGCTCGACTTGGATTTAAAACATCAATGGAATATATTGAGGTTAAAGAATTCTCAAAAACCTGCATGAAAGGATTATTTTAAATAAAAGATCTGATTTTGAATTGTTCTATAAGGAGCTGTTAAGTAATGGAAGAAACACTACCACTGTGTCCCAAAGATTTCCTGAAGCAGACTGTGACACAATGACACTATTCACTGTGTGGCTGCTCATTGAAATAAATATGCTTTAAAACTATTTTACCCTCCAAAATTCCCTCAGAAACTAGAGACAAAAACAAGATGAAAATCTGAGGCACTTTACATTAAACACAAAATTAAACAATTTTCCATCTGCCCCTGCTAAAATCAGTGTCATTGAAGTGATGCTTTATTGAGGTTAATAGGATAACTCATATGCACTCGTCACTGCCAATAAAGAAGGGTTATATGCTGATTTCAACAGCAAGTATTTGACACCCATAAATTAACTGTGGGAAATTACTTCCAAGTATGGGACAGCAACTGCTGCAGGTCCACATAAAACTGCAGAAACCTAAGACTGGGGAAAAAAATAGAAGAGGAATGTAAAGCCCATTCCATAGTGAGAGGGGCATATTTGGCATTTATGACGGAAAAAATGCTGCTGGAAACTCAAGTCAAAAGATAAATTATAATTCCACATTGGTATCAGAGAAAGCTCCAACCAATTCAATACTTGCAGGTTTTGTGAGTGAATACTGTGACTTTCCTCTTTTCCAAGTCTACTGTAGGCTTCTTGTCTGGGCCATCTAAGGAGTTTGCATCAACTAGGTTAGATGTATGCTGAACAATGGCTTTGGGACATCACCTCCCAAAGCAGCTGCTCCATATGTTATGGTACTTCTGGAGCATAGAGATGCAACTGAAGTTTCTACATGGAAGCTGGAAAGGGAAGGTCCCATGATTGGATAAAGGGGTGGGGACACATTGTGCTGGCAACATCACTGTCGCCACAAAGAGAAGGGACATTGCAGAATGGATGGGATGAAATAAAACAAGTTAACACACAAAGCAGCTGGCTTTGAGGAATGAATTCGTAAGATGAAACTTCTCTCCTTTCTGAAAGCTTGACAAAACATTAATTTCAAAATATTTTGGTGGGTTTTAAAATCAATCCAAGTGTAATCTGTATGATCAAATCCAAGTGTACTCTGTGTAATCTGATTAGTAATGTCGGTAGATTAATGTTCCGCTCTTTCTATTGACAACATTCAAAAAGATCTTTGCCTTGGAGATCATCTAGAAAACATGCAAGATAAAAAGTTTTCACTGTCTTTTTGATAGTGGATGTTTCAAGCTTCACCCAGGAGAAGAAGCTTTCATCATTTTGTTTTTCTCAGATGATTGCTGGCAGAGCATTAAAAAGAGTTCAAGACTTTGTTTCCATCTCCACGTTGCCTTATGACAGTTATCCAGCTATTAATGGCTAGGGCAGCTGAATTGGCATGGATTTATCAAAAAATCCTCTGCCAGGATTCAGATGACTACTATGATCCCTTGATCAGAGGGAACAGAGAAGTGCAGAATCTCCTAAATGCACATATTTCACACTTCACAGTCAGAAAGCCTGCGATCTGAGTCAGGTTCGTGGAGCAAAACAAGCTCATTAATATTTTCTACTGGCTGAGGCTGCTGAAATACAATGTAAAGGCAACATCCTGCCTGTCTTCTAGTTTTAGTGAATTTGATTTGACACAGAAAATAACACAGAAATTATTCACCAGTTAGTCTCACAAATGAGTTAGGATTACAGCATGCTCCTGGAGGTTATGATAGAACCTAAAGCATCACTCCCCAGTGCAGTATGGTCAATTGGATACAGATGATGGAAACACAAGTCTACAATTTCGGAGCTAAACAAAAACATGAGATATTGCCAGTAAAGTGCAGAGTTGTAGGACACAAACTGTCTGCAGTCACTGTATTTTCATGAACAGAATCTTCACTCCTCCTGAAACAGTATTCCAATAGTATGACAATCTTCCTTTCCTGCAATAGTTTGCACACAATTACACAAGGAGTGGGGCAGTTCTGAAAAAATGGAATCAAGTCAGGTGAGGTCAGAAACATGGCATTTATTCCCTAGAGAAACAGGTGGTAATAGCCTGATAGCCTGTGCAGATGTAAAACCTACATTGCTGCCTAAACACACTTCGTAATTTGTTTTTTATTTAAAGATAACATATGGGCAGGTGCTTGAAAGTATAAAAAAACTGATAAAAAGTGATCCATCTAAAATTTTGAGAGTCCTATTCCTGGGAGTCCTGGGAGTTCTGGAACTTCTAAACACTATTTTGTCATCCCCAGGAAGTCACATGTTTTCCATTACAAGAGAATCCAAGTGCCTCATCATTTTCTCATCAGTGTGAGAGAGCAGAAGAATTATTACCTCTGTTTTCCCTCTTTTTTTTTTTTTTTTTTTTTTTTTTTATAATTCTGTAATGAAATTAAGAAACATGACTAACAACCACACTNGTTCTAACATCCAGATTAGACTAGAGATATTATCAATGATAGTCCAAAACCTGAATAGTCTTGAGGATCAGAGACAGAGTCCACAGAACCTGTCCACATCATATACAAAATCTGGAGCTGGACAAACAAAGACCAGAATCACCAACAAACCCAGTAGTACTTTGGTTCATGAGGTCCTGTTTAACCACGATATTCTGTGAGTGCTTGGAGTCCGTTACCAGGGCTGATTTCCACTAGTTCATCTTGCTTCTAATCCAAGTTCATGAGTTTTTTTTCTGGGAGGGTATACAGGATATGGGTGTCCAGTGTCTCGATTCCTCCTTGGATCTGATTTTCTAAATTTTCACCCAGACACTTCCTGAGGATGTCTTTGTATAAAATAGACATTTATTATTTTCTCAGAATACAGCCCATGCCTCTCAGTTAAGTTTTTTCGGATTTAGTACAGTTGGGTCTGCCTGATTTTTTCTGTTAGAAACAAGAACGGAGGATAGAGCACCTTCCCAGAAATATGTAAAAATAACAGAGAAGCCGGGCATCTCCCAGATCTCTGCAAAATAATTTGGAGACCTCCCAAATTACTTAAGTATATTAGGTATTAATCACTTCTCAGTGAAGCTAAAATTTTTTTTAACCTGAATAGGTGGCTCAGACAGATAATTAGGATTGCATTTTTTCTCCTGATGTAACCAGATTGTGTAAATAGCAATTTACCAAAGAGAGAAAATCCAAGTCTTTACACAGCCTTATAACTTCTGAAATACAAGGGAAATGTAAAGGAGAGTGAAACAGGAAATCAACTACATTGATTTAACTTGTAGGGATTCAATTTTTTGTGAAAGAAACTAAACGGTCAAAGATATTTTCAAGGATGTCAAGGATAATTTCTTTCCCTGACAGAGATGAGTATTGACACAGGTCTCATAACACATGCAATGATACCTCTTTCAGCTGCAGGTGTACAGAACCAAACCAAAAGGTTCATATTTAGCTCAGAGGAAAAATTCTGTTGTCAATTTTTTCCTTCTTAAATCACTAATGCAGAAACATCAGGGCACTTTTCAGACCCAACTAGACAAGAAAAGAAAGCCATAAATCTACATGGCTTTCACTGTTCTTTTCCACACACAGTTCTGTTTCTGTTCCTCTGTGAGACACGGATACCAAATGCATGGAGGATACTACAGGATTTGGCATAACAGTAGGAAATCCTAGGGCTGGACAAGGCATATGACTTCCAAAAATTGTGAGACCTTGAAATACTATGGGTGTTCAATGCCAGGCTAATCGTTGAAACCAAAATTGTTAACTACAGGCCACATGGTACTCACCACAAGTTTTATGGCTGGATCCTCCCTTCCTTATGAATTATGTGGAGCAGAATTCAGCCATCAAGGACTCTAATAACTTCTGACAATTTACAGGTAATCATTAACTTCACAGCCACTTAGGCACACGAAAAAATGAAACTTAAGGCTTTTGGGTGTTCAGCTTCACATTCAAGCACTGAACAGCTGGAACAGATGTGGCACAAACATGTCATTGTTAGATTTAGGTGGCCTAGTTCCACTACCAACAATGCAAGAAGGAAAGGAATTGCATATATAGGGAGAAGGTGACTAAACTTCCTTTTCTGCCTAGGCCCTCAGAGTCGGACTTTTGCAAGCCTTAGAAAACACAGTGACACTGATTAACATTTAAATTTTGGTGAGGGCCTTCACCTATGTGCCACTGGACTGGCATTGCTAGTACTCCTTATCATCTTTCTTTGTCCTAGCTGATAAAAAAAAACCCCAACCATACTGAGAGATCAAATATAAAAATAACCACACTTTTCACTTGTTAACAAACACTTGCTATTTCTATAATCCAGCAGAATTATACAAAGCCCTCCAAGACACACATTACCATTAAGGACTGAGAGCCATGCATCAAAGCTGGCCAAAAGTAATTTGTGAGAAAGGTGATGGTTTCTCTACCAGCTTCTACAGCAAGTATGAGTCATACAGAAGGTTGATAGTTAGTTAACAAAACTAATTTAAATGTGCTGCACGCATCACTAGGTAGTATGGTTCCCTACCATTTATTCAAAGCTATTCCACTAGCAAATGACAAAAAGTGTGCACAATTGCAAGGTGCACACTGGGCAGCATTTTCCAATTGGTTCTTGATAGCATTTGTAGTGCGAAGCAGACAGCATTCTTACTAGACCGCTGATGATAACTGATCTGATAGGATACAAACTAACCAATTACAATTTTCTCCTGCGTCTAACCTCCAATGTGATTCTCCAGATCTTTTCAAGTCTTGAGGTCTAACTGCCCTCTTCCATTTATCTCCTGCTACTAGAGCAGGTCTAATCAGTGCTTTAATGAAAGAGAGCTCAATAAAGCTGACTTAAGTCAAGAACCTTTATTCATTAATTGCTTTGAAATTGCCCACACAGATTTTCAAGGTGTACACACTATGAATTATTCCGTATTATGGTTCTTGTCCTCTTTGAACAGTGGTTTAGACTATTTACACAGATTATAGACACAGCAATCAAACATACAATTTGAAATGTGGGAAGTTGCATGAATTCCATGTCTTTTTTTCTCTAACCATGATAGGATGATTTATATCACCAAGCAACTGAAGAAATGAGAATTTTATAATCAAAGCAGGTACTTTGAAACAGTTTTTGCTGGTTTTTTTTGGTGCATCTCCAAGTTCACAGTCTTCTGTTTTTCCAATTAGCTTATCTCAATGTTAGTAAAATTTACAGACACTAGCAAAAAAAAAAATTGAGAAAAAGCATAGGAGATTACCCTCATAGCTAATTTTTTTTTTTTTTNTTCCTACATTTTCTATTACATCTTTGGCTGTCAAAGCCTAGTACAGAAACACTAAAGGCAGATGAATAAGGCTAAGCACATCAACATGACAAAAATACCTTCCATTATTTCAGTTTTGTCTCTTCATTATAGTTCTAGTTGCAAGAAACATTACATGTTTGTTTTTTTTAATTGGGAAATACAGATTGTTCATTCTTTGATAAGCAATTCCACTGACACTTCTGTAATGGTAAATTCAAAGTTTCAGCAGGCTGCATTCTGGGACCAATGACAGCAACAGACTGGAGAATCTAGGTAGCTTTCAGTATCTCTTCACTCCCATATGGAGATACTTCAAAACAGAAACAGAGGTGTGCTATCTGTAATCACAGTACAGGTTCAGTCCCCCTCCCTGAAGTGACTCACAGAACATGGTCACCTAAAAGAGCCGCATGCGCCACTTACTCCGCTGTATTGTTGTTTCCTGGTTTTATTCAGACATCTATCAGTGATTATTAGCCACAGCAACTGCAATGAACTAGGTATGATTTCTGTTTAAAGAGTGCTAAGTGCAAGTTCATTTTTTGTTCAGATTACATGCACAGGCTTACTCAGTGAAAAGCAGCTGTCATCGCCAGGGTTTATGAGGAAAGCTGTTGGCTGCCTTCTCCCATCAGTGGTGCAGACTGGACTACCTGTCTTTGCAATGTAGGCAACATTTCTCTCAAAAAGGATGCAAACAGGATGTGGCAGCCTCCAGCACCGTTCATGCCCTACCTGCCACCATACCACAGCCTGCTTGTGAAGGACATGCATGGGAAATCTGCAGGATCCACCACTGTATATCGCATGTCATAAATATCCATGTGGAATCCTGGTGGTATTTTCACTTCCTGCAAGAGACTTGATTTCATAGCTGGTCCCAGAGAGATGAAGAAGTGGCCTTCTCTCTCATCAGAACATGAAGAGGACCTTAGTGCTTCAAAACTGCTTCTGAGCCAGGCTTCCAGCTAGACGCTAATCTTTTCATCTAGCAGACACCTCCTTCTACCTGTGGCTTTGCCTTTGCTGCTCTGTAGCCTGGCTGTGCAGGGCTTTCTCTCTCAGCTACATGGTTCCTGCTGCCAGGTACTGATGGAGTGTCTAAACCAATTGTATGGCCCCTGCACAGCTTGCCCCTGCCCTTTGCTGGCCAGTGGCTGGGAGGTCAGCATACTGCTTCAGCTCAAGCCACATTTGTCAAGAGACAAAGCAAACCACACCCTTGTCCTCCTGAAGGCTGCCCAGCATAGGAGAGAGCAGGGCCTTTTCATAGCACACAGATTTTGTGCATATAACTTACCCTCCAGAGTTATGATTTCCCTCATAGTTACAGCTCTTTGAAGCAAGCCTATTTGGCCTGCTAAACCTTGCAGCTCTGCCTATCTGCAGCAGATTTATCAGATACTGCTATTTAATGCATTAAAATTTCTTCCACTGAAGTTATAGGGAGAACAGCATTCTTGGGGTGAGCTATCCGAGCTGCCGATAGCTGTGAATATCCAAGCTGTGACAAGAGTCAACTCCAGCAAGGTGACAGAACACTTGAAGGTGCAATATCTATTTCTTCAGGAAAAACAGCTTTGCTGGTCTACGGGAAAAACCTTTTGGTGCCTGCCTTAGATGTGCAATGAGCTGCACAGCTGCTGTGCTGTGATAATTATTCTATGACTGATAATGCTTTAGCTTAAGAGGAAACCCTCCTGAAAAAATACGAGGAGAACTCAAAAATCATAAGAAAAATAATACAGCCTGAGAATATAAACACATGATCTGGACTTCAAAACACTTATAAAAAAGGAGCAACTGTCAGCTAGCAGGACAATCCCTCCTTAATGATTCTTCTGCTTGGTCTGTGAGAAACAAGCATAATATAACAAATTCTTTTTATGATCCTTAAAGATTGACAAAGGCAGGCTTTCTTAGCAGATGCTTTAAGGAATGCTGAAGAGCTCAGTATGAAAAGCATCTCTCATTGCACACTTTCAATGTAAAGAAAGCTTGACCTCCTCCCTGTTGAAGCCACGGCAGAAATCTTTCTCACGGTATTTCCTATTCAGCCCCCCGTCACCAGACCGCGGCAGTCCGGCTGGGTCTCTCAGCCTAGAGCTGACAGCAGGTTTGGCTTCAGGGGCCAGATGGTTGCAATACATATCAGCAACTCAGGTCTAAGTGTCTCTCACCGTCTCTTCTCAAAGCCAGGAAAGTGAAGATTTTGTTTAAAGTCCTCAGAGAGCAATGGGAACAGTTTCATCAAACCAGTCAAGTTATTTCATGAATTAAAGGCCTAAATTACGTCATTTTCAGCCCAGCTTCTCAGGAAGAAAGATAAAAGCAATGCTACCAAAAAAACAGGAGAAAGATCTAAAAAAGGCTGTTCCAGGGATGAAGAAACAAAAGCTTAGCAGAAAGGGTTACATAAGTATGTAATATCAGTATGAATATCGCTTATTTCTCTTTCCAGGCACCTGGGAAACCTGAATTTGATTATAAGCTCAACAATCGAGCATTTCTGTGCATAGGAAGTCTTCTGAAATATAAGGCATGAATTTAGGTTGTGTCCCACCACCAGCAAAATTAGGAAATAGACTTAGACCAGCCCCCTTTCTGTAGAAAATATTACTCCAACATGTTCATTTGGAATAGAATTTATTCAGCAAATTGGGCAGAGTGGTGCTTTGCAAGTAGATTCAGCCACGTGTAAGTACAAGAAGGCAGGTAAAACTATAAGCTGTGGCCAAAGGCCAGCACCTACATCCTTTTTTCATCTTTTCCAACCAGAAACATGTGGCAGTAATGCCATGAGAGCTCAGCTTAGTTTGATCCTAAAACAATCAATAGGAAATACCAGAAAATCAAAAAAGATCCACCTGAATGCTGGCAAATTGTGATAGCTGGACTTTGAAACCTGCTGAAGTCCTTATCTATGCACAGAACTGTGTTTCTATAAATGGACAGCAATAGAACATATGAAGTATGTTTTGAAGTAATACAACAGAATTCCAGCAGCCCCTAAATAAATCAAGCACAGTAGGCACACAAAAGCTGAAAGGGTACCATACCTCTATCTCCTTAAGCACTTGCTCTTAAATATCAAGCAAACAACACCACTATGCTTCTGATGGTTAGAAGAAGAGCTATACTGCCTGTTTCTGATAGTGTTTGGATAATCTGTGCTTTTTCAGCAAGGATTTTACCTATATTGGCATAGATAAATTTTCATCCAAAGAAAAAGCTGTAGAACCGTCTTAGAGGAATTGTATATGGTAATGAAATTTAAAGTTTTGCACCACCAGTATTACCTTGACAGTGTAAAGAAGTAACCATAATATACATCTTTTAATCAAGTCTTTTATGTAAATTGTGCTGAATGACTGGTTAAGAGAATTCCATTCCACTGATTGGATCCTTAATAGTAAGGAAAGCTTTTAACTTTGATTTACATCGGTGAGAGCAACATTATCTCATTTAACTATTGAGTAAGAAAGATTTCCTTTTGTGATACTGAGTGTCCCCTCCTGGTTTTAAAAAGTGAGGAAGACTGAGTAGACACCATGAAATATCATGTGATGCCTTGTTCCATTGAGGATTATCCTGTCACTTTCTTGCCTGACTTAGAACACGGTAACCTCTACCTGCAGCCATCTCCCAAACTCTGATTATTTTGGTTGCCAGTTTGTAAACCTCCTCCATTTCTATCAGACACAAGTGCAGTACGGTTCAGGACAAGGTTCTCCCATTGGAGTTACACTATTTTTATTTCAGCATAGTTTTACATTGCATCCTTTTTCTTTCCTACCTTGATTCTTCTTCTTCTTGATACACTTATTATTTCACTGTGAGCTGTTGTACTGACAACCATGCAGTAGCAGGGAGATACTCCCATTCCTTATTTTCATCTTTCTACAATTTAGCCATCTATGGTTTCAATTCTCTCCTCAGTAAAGCCTTATTTGTCTTGTACCTTTAAGAAAGGTAGAGAAGAATGAAGGAAAACTCTAGTCAACATTAAAAAACTTTAAAAAAAAGAAAATAAAAGAAGACATGTGTATATGTAAGAATTATGAACACCCTGACTTGTAAAGTAATGTTTTTATTAAGCTAAGACAAAAAATTAAGGAGTATTTTTTAAAAATGGGAAAGCAATTAGAAATACAAAAGATAATAAAACTAGAGTTGAAACAACTGATCTCCTAAGTCACCAAGCTGTTAACCATGGTGGAACTCAGGAAGGCAGGGAAAATCATCTTCACCCAGGCTGATTAATAACACTGCAGTCCCGGACAGAGAGATTTGTGTTTAATAATACCAGTCCAGTTCCATGCAGCATGTTTATATTGCATACATACACTCTCTGAGCTGGTGCAAAACAAGAAAACTGGAAAAGTCTCTTGAAGTGTTTTAAAACACACAATTTTCTCAGGCACAAATCTACCTTCAGGGAAAGAGTGAGGGAGGGTTTTGAGCAGGGAAATATGCTAAGTGCTACTTAAATTCCCCTATGATCACTCTTGACTCCGACACTGCCACAGCTCGGCATGATGTAGAGTCACTTTTGCCCGACTCATATTTGGGTCATCATCATAGTTTTCTATGTTCATTTGGACAATGGGTCCAGAACTACTCTTAATCACATTCTTGACTTCAGATGTTCAAATTTATGCAACAAGGGCATGAGCATGTGACTTAAATTTCAGCTCCTGCCAAAAGAGAATAAACCATTTTTCAACAGCTGGCCAGAGGGAAAGATTCTCTAACAAGCCATAATGAGAAAAAACTCCCTAAGCTGGCCTCAACTATGTGCCAGACTTCTGCAGTCCTAACTGGTTTCACTCTGCCTTCAGTGCAGACCAATTAGACCGTATGAGCAGGTCACCAGAAGCAATGTTCGGAAGCAGCTAACCGGGAACATGCCCCCTCACTAGGACTCTTACTGACATTACTGTAAGATTCAGCTAGTTTCTGTGATTAAGCCTTCATACAAACTTGATTGTTTTAATAGTTTGAAATCAAGAACTGAAACTCAGCTAATTAATGGCAAGCATGAGTTACCTTATTCAAATCACACATGGGACAACTGTCTCGTTTCATCACAATGATTTCATTAGAAAATTAAAACAAACTATGGGAGAGTAGACCTGAAAAATCTGAGAAACGTCTACCAGAGGAAGAGGTTCTCTTGTTGTCACAGAGGACACTTTCAGTGTAGAACAAGGGCTGAGTCCAGAATGCTTGTTTCTTGCAGCAACTTGTATGGCAGTGTGGCCCCAGGAATAGGGACAGTCTTTGCAGACACCTCTCTATGCTAGCACAGCCCTGGAGTTTCCTGTGTGGATGACACCAGCATAGTGTGCATGCACTTCCCTTCCCCTTAAGGCAAGGGGTACTGTGTTTAGAAAGGGCAGAGGTTTCAGCAGCAGTTCTCAGCCCAGCCTGTGGGTTTCTGTTCTGGACTCATCCAGACTGTTAATTATGGCAACCCTTGCTAAGCACCTTCCTGTTCTTCCAGCTGCCATGGCAGAGCAGTGCCTTTACACATAAAACATTTACAGTACAAGGCCATCAAGTCTGACAAAAAGCATTGCCTAAAATTGCAGGGGAGTAACTGAGGAAATGGAGAGGGCAAGGCAGCTGTCCTCCTGAGCAAGGGTGCCTGTATAGTACGATGTTTCCTGTGTACAGCAGTGTTGCCCGAGTGCGAGTGAGAACATGGCTTTGAGAGTATGCTTTTCTGAAAGTTGCTTTCCTCAGCCCATATAAGCATCAAGTTCTTTCTGAACTCAGCAAAGCCCTCTGTTGTAATAAACAACATCGAAGTACTGACAAAGAAATTAATTTATAGGCTGTCTACCCTTCTTTAACAGTAGGAAGCATTCCAGGTACAAGCAAGTGTCTGACTACCACAAATTTCTGTGTATGATCTCTGTCCACCCACATGATGTGCAGGGCAGTACATTCACCTACTTCCCACATTATTACTTCCTGGTCAGCCCAATATTTGACTTCCAGGACATGACAGACCTGGATCCATGAAACAAGTAGCTGAAGCACAATGGTGGGGACAATTGCCACCAAATAAAGTGTCCCCTGCAAAGTCATCCAAAAGCAGCACCATACTGGGGACTGTCTTCATAATAAGCATGGTTGTTTCTAAGATGCAACCTGTGACTGGGTAATTAAAATGGCTTTAAAACACAAGACTAAGAGTGGCACCAAAACACCAACCATAAGACGCTTGTAAGAGCTAACCTGAATTCACTGACCACCATGTGTTAACCGAAAACAGCAAAAGCTCAGAAGTCACAAAAATTATGCAGAGAGCCCTGTCCTGCAGCAGTGCTGTGCCAGACAGCTCACACAGCTTGCCAAAGCCACCCCCTCCACAAGTGCATGCAACCCAGAGGACCACTCTCAAGAATAACCGGGACACGTCAAATGGGTCATTATGGCTATACCTACAGCTGTAGTAGAGAGAGAAAAGACTATTGGTACCTGCTCCTACATCATGGATATTGAGCAATACACCTGGTGCAGGTAGCTGGCTTTGCAAGCTGCAGTTCAGGACACAGATGGAGATGCAGGTTGAGTTCTGGGTGAGAGCCTACAGAGACAAGGGCAGTGAGCTGCCCACCCTTTGCACAGCAAAGCACACAAAGAGTGGTGGCACTGGCCAGGGGAAGGGACACCGGGAGACACAGCCCGAGCTGAGGGCTTGGGAGGAAGAGTGAGGTTTGGGAGACTTGAGACTTGCACGCAGCTTGGACTGTGAGTGCATAAAAGCCCAGGGGTTCCTTTG
>VZTR01031184.1:6107-26982 GCA_013400775.1 Chaetops frenatus
GAAGCAGCTTCATACATATTAGGTAGACAGGCTGTCCTTGATTTATAGTTAGCACTACTGAGCAACAACTAAAATTTCAGTGTGTTACCAACATTATTCTCATATTGAATCCAAACCATAGCATTGTACCAGGTACTAAGAAGAAAATTAACTATCTCAGCTGAAACCAGGACACCTCTTGTTTCAGAAGTACTAAACTTTGGCATAGTTGAGCTACAGCTTGTAAATTAGCTAAATCTAGAGTGGAAAGACTCATGTGTCAAAGCCTTTTGGTTTTGAACATTTGCAAACAACTTTTGTCTGTTAGTTCTATTCACAAAACATCCATACACAGACACAGGACAGACTACTAGGTATAGGACTTAAAGCCACAGTGAAGTTAAGATTCTGAAAAGATGATGTAAAAGGTTTAGATAACACAACTAAGAGAGCCTGACAGGAGTGGTAATCTCAGCAATGCTTTGTCTTGCCTTGCCTTCCATAGAATATTTTGATTAAATCAAGCTGACCAAATGCATTTGCTAGGTATCAGAGAATTAAGAAGGCATCAAAAATGGCCAAAGGTACAAATACCTTTGGGATCACTTGCACATGACCATCATACCTTTCTGATACTGGTAAGCAAACCTGATTTTGTCAAACACTTTGTCACAGAACAAGAGCTCTTGAAAAAAATTGCTCATTTAGAAGCTTCCTTTCTTTATCCCTGAAAATACACCTATTTTATCACTGTGCTGTCAGGAAGCACTGGAGAGAGCTGCACCACAGACAAACCCAGATTAATTTTCAGATTTATGCAAATGTCAATATACAGTAATAATAAGCATTAAATACCAGATGCCTATTCAGCAATATCAAGTCTTTCTTTGACATGAGCTGTTAAAATTTGTGCATGCATGTTTACAAATGAAGAAATTTTGAAGTCTGCATTTAAATTTATGGTTTTTTCCTTTTAGCATTTCAGGACTGCTCAGAATATCATGATAAGGAGTACCATCAAAGAATCTATCACAAGTCTGGGAAGCAGGGTGATAAACTCATTGATATCAGTAATGCCAGCGTATTTCATAATTCAAAGGATGATACAAAAGCCTCTTTGAAGAGGAAGACTTTCACACTTAAGTCAAGAACTGCCCATGTGAATTCTTAAACTGAAGGGAGTCTAAACAACAACCTATAGAAACTATGAACTGACATGTTTTATCTGTATGTGCTGGTATTGTCAATATTTATTACTTTCTTCATTAAGCACCTAAGTTAATTACTTCTTGAAATAAAAAAATCAATTCTACACAGTCTACTGTGAGTGACATCTTATTTTACAAATTCTTAAGTGTATTTTTCCCAGGAAGACACTGCAATCTAAGATATTAGCAAGAGTTCATTAACAGAGGTTTTCCAAACAGAAATCTACTCCCTTCTCATTGTGTTCCACAACTCAAAAGTCATCTGAGATACTACCCATTATTGAAGTCCACTAGTTTTCAAGAAAAACTGTTGTTTTTCTAATTAGAAAATTCATCAGCATCAAGTAACATTACCAAATACTGGTACCTTTTCTTCAAAGAGTACTGGTATTAGATCCTAGACAAGATGCAATTACATACATTAGTTGCAACTGAGCATCAATACTTCTTCCAGAACTGCCAATGATCTTCCCACCTCACTTTACAGGGTAACTTACAAAGTTTAGTACTGAAGAGTTTTTGGACTAAGTTGAGTATATGTCTTGCTTCAGCCTTCTGATTCACCTGAAATGTGGTATTAAAATTAATGAAAAAGTTAGTATCTCTAATTTAAATATTCAAAGTAAGCATACTTTGCTTTTAAAATGAAATTAGTTCTCAAAATAAAACATGAACATGTACACCAACACATTCTACAGCTAACATATACATTTTTCACAGCGAATGCCAGAAAGAACAATCCATACTCACTATGTAAAGTGATTATCAGACATTCAAAAATCACAGACCTAGATGAAAACATAGCCCCACTTACAGTAAAATGTCCTCCTTTTCCCTTTAAATGATGCTTTAATTACTTTAAGACTATGGTCTACTTAAATTTCCTTTAGATATCCTTTCTGTTAACCTAATTTCCACTCATAACATTTTTTCTCACTAAAAATATTTAAGATACTAAATACATTTTTATGCCTGATCACTAAAACTGGTAGCTATGAATCTAAGCAGTAAGAAATTTTACTTATTAGAAGTTGTTTTTACATCTAAAAGAATTCTCTGAACAATTTTCTTCCTCATTCTAGGCATTTGCTTCCCTTTTGTTGTATTTTTTCACTTATGAATTGAAGGTAAAGCTTTAAAAAATAAGTTTTGTTAGGTTTATAGGGTTGAATTAATATCTGCACACTACTGGGCCTGTAGTTTGTAGTTGCTATGAGTACAAACTGTTATTAAAATCAAAAAGATCTGGGCATCTTTTTTTCATTTCAGGATCCAGCCTTTTAATAGCATGCCCCTAAAATCAGACCCTATTTTAACTATATATGTTTTAAATTACTTACGGGTTCTTCTTTAACCACCAGGCACAAATCACCATCACTAGTACGGGTACCAAATCCATTCAGTGAGGACCCAACCAAAAAAAGTCTGCTCTCTGTAACAGAAGAGTAATAAAAAAAAACCATGATGTGACATATAACAGTTTGAGAGGAAGGAAGAATCACAAACTTGAAGAACATTCAAACTGATATTAAGTAATCAAATTTAAAACATACGTGGAAAAATCAGCTGAATTTCTCTCTGGAGTTGTTTTCTGCAGAGCTCTTTTCTGTCCAAATCAGAGGCCTGTTGCTGACATGCTTGAAAGAAGTCCAAAATCTGTTGACTTAACTGGACGCACATACACAAAAAGTAAAGACACAGCAAACTGAACATTCTTTCCTGTCAGAGATGCAATTACATGAAACACAGAAGGTTGAGGTTTTTTAATGCAAAACCCAGCACCATTTCACATTACCTACTTCACTGTCTAGAGTTTTACTGCACTTAAATTCTCAATGAATAATTCCCCAGAAGACTAAGTTTTTAAATTTAAATTTGTTCCATTTGTCATAAAATATCAAACCAGAGAAAATAATTTTTGCATCATCAGTATATGCAGTCTTTCAAGGAATACGTAGAGAATGACCAGAGACATCTTCTGCTGACTTTAATGTCAACAGTTTGTCTACCAGTAATAGAGAGAAAAAAATTATTAAAAACCCTGATTTAAATTACCTTTTTTATCCCACATAAACTATCAAAGAATTCCGATCTTTGTTGGAAGGAGGTATTAACTGTTTTCCTTTCACAACATTGCTACACAAGACAAGGAGGTGATACAGAACCACAGTGGCACCTACACTTATTGATATTCCTTCTAATGGCAGCTTACCAACAGATATCCCATGATAGAGTCAAAAACCCTGGCAGAAGTCTTTGTGGTCTCCCAGAGCACCTCTGAATTCTGCCTTCTCAGAAGATACAAGTAAAGCACAGGCACAGAAAGCCATTACCTTGTCCTTGGCAACAGGGAGCCTGGTTTCTGTAGGAACGGGAAACACAGTATCTTGCAAAGGAGGGACACATCCAATTAAAGCTGGTAAGCCATGTGCGTGCGACACCGGAGACTGAACTGGAAGTGTTGCTGGGAAGGAGCGTCTATGTTCTTCAGGTAAAGGCACTGCTTGGTTAACTACAGCTGTGTCAGAATTACATGAATGAATCCGCTGCCGCTTGGCATCATCTGGAACACTCTGTTGACTTTGTCTCCTAGAAAGAGACACTGTGTAATTCCTCTAGTTCACCAGCTCCAACTTATGATTAAAAAACATTTTCTAAGAAGTTCAAATACTAACACTTAATGATGTAACTACTTCACTAAGCCCAATGCTACAGAACAGGTGTGCCCATCCTAGCTACTAAATGAAACAAGCCGGGAATGGGAAAAGAGAAGATAAAATGGCAGAAATGAAGCTACCCTAGAATCAGACTGATGCAATTATTTGAGGCAAGAGTCTGCACTAACCAACTGAAACCCAAAAGCCAAGTTTGGTTAAGCTGACTGCAAAGCTCTCAATATAGCATAGCTTTTCATAGAAGAGAATCTTTGCTCAAGAGGCAAAGATGCATGCAGCATAAAACCAGAAACATCCTTAGTTCATGGGATAATTACATACTCAGCTATAACTTAACAGCATATGTTTGATCGTGCTTATTCTTTCATGTTAAATTTGGTAACGAAATAGCATACAGGAGATAGTACTGAAGACAGACCACATAGAACCTCCTTCCAATCAGCTGATTCCCACAATTATTAGAAACATGTATCAACTAGTATATTGGAACTGATAAAGAGTACTGTTTTTTTTCTAAAGCATTAAAAGAAAATTAAACCCTACATTTGTGCAGAATTTCCCTTTCTGTGGTAACTAAAATAACAAAGGTAGTTATGTAAATTCAAGTTAATATTTTTAAAAAAACTGTAAAACTAGGTTTCTATACAATCCTCTTAAAAAAAAAGAACTTACACATACTTGAATTTAACACCTTGTATTTGAAAAAAACACATCACATAGTTAAGAAAATGAGAAAAAACACCTAATGTGTCATGAAGAAAACATGACAACTCCCATAAAATCTCGAAGGTGCACTCTTATTCTTAACTTGACAAATCAACAGGAAAAGAACATTCGTTGACACAAACCAGCTTAAAATCCAGCCCATGAAGACTACAATCCATTGCAGTATTACCATAAACCACTTAAATCCCTTCAGCAAGGCTACAGCAGATGGAAGAGAGAAACTAGGTACTTCTGAGTACTAAGATTCTCAAAAATAGGTGCAATGCTTTAAAGAGCCAATACATGGCCTGTTTCCATCAAAAAAGTATTCGGTATTGCAATGTCTAACATAACTCAAATTGCCTAAGAAATTGTTATTAGAGGAGCTTCACAATGGGTACATTACAACCAGTATTACTCACACACATAAAAAGAACTTACTTTCTTCCTTGAAATGACGTCAGAGCATCCAACGTAGACCCTGGACTGCCACTTCCATAAGTCATTGGCTGCAGTGTAACAACTGAAGTAACAGCTGGAATTGTTTCAATGTTCCCATTCAAAGGCGCTCTAGAAAGACTACAGTCCAAAACCATTACTGATAAGATAACCAAGATGCTTTTTATGGGTTGGTAGCTGTTTTTAACTGACTATTAAACTCTGCAAGTCCTGTAATGTTTGTTTTTTTTTCTTAGAAGGAATACAGCTTTCTTTTCTATTAAAAATGAAAACATATTTCAGTTTATAATATGTATTTCATTAAACACAGAAAATGGTCATTGTTGACAGCATATGTGTAGGAAGGAGTTAGCAGACAAATTAACTTAATGAACTGTTAAGTTAAAAAGCCTAAAGAACATTATGGTGTCTTCAAATATAGACCCAAGAATAAACATTTCTTCCCCTTCTTATCTCCTTCCTGTTCTCCCCAATAAACAAATACAATTACCAATCTTTAACACTGAGCTGTGATTTAACAACTCTAATCAGTGCAATGGCATCTCATGCATTATGCACACTGCAGGAAAGCATTAGAATTTGCAGGTCCTTAAAAGAAATTATACAGCTCTTTTTTATATGCATGACATCTTCATGTTTTGTGAAGGTCAATGCAGTTCAATGTTAAAAACAGTGAAAACCACCCTCCATAAACATAAATATTTCTTTCAGACCCAACTCCGACTATCAAATCTTACCGTACTTACACTGCACTGCGAAAATGAAAGGGAGGAACGACAATTTGCTGGTGAGAAAGGAGAGTAGGAGGTATATTTACAGGAAGTTTATTGAAGTAAGTACTCTGTTGTTGATATTTTGGTGGGAAGGGTGGACGACCCAAGTTGGAAGAATTTGGGAACATGCTCCTTTCTACTTGAAGTGAACATGTATCCTTTTATCTACAGAAAAAAAAAAATTAAATCAGACGAAAAGAAATACCAGTTACATTTTAAGCTCTTGGTTTAAAAATTCAAGTAATCTAGAATATACTTCCAGGAATTGCTTAAGAGCATGGTGATCACAGGATTTACTTTCAGTACAAGACACTAAATAAAAATACTGTACACTCTGAAGTTTCATAATTACTGCTTACTTTATTTATGTTTAAAAGTGAATTTTTATGTGGTCCCCTCAATTTTAAGTTTAATTTTTAAAAAATCACATGTCACAAGAAATAACTGTTTTCATCTCCGGGAAAAGCAGCATGTAACAGTGGAATTTGTTTCATATTTGAAACATTCCACAATGAGGTTCACAATCTATGGAAAGAAACCCTTGACTACATTATAAGAGCGTGAAGATGCAGTTAATAATGAACTACAAGTTATTTCATAAAGTTAGTATTTTTTCACAACAAGACACGTAAAAAAGCAGCCAAATGATGGCACCAATTGCAAGTAACCTAATCATGCTTTGAGAATATGATACATATATAGTATTATTTTACTGAACAGCCTCTGTCATAGAAAAATCCAGGTTTACTATCTTCTAAACTTAAAATTGATTCTGGTACAACTAGCCAGATAGCTCCAGCTGTGACTGCATGTAGCATTAGCAAAGAACGTAGGAAAACGAATAATGAGGATTTTATGTGGTTGGGTTTTGCATTGCTTCTTATTTCCTGTATAACAACCCACACCAGCGAATAGTAAATACAGGGACATTGCTGCACTAGCTCCAAATGATAGTTCTGGTTTTTTTTTTTTTCTTTCCCATTTGATGGGGTGGGTGAGGGGATACATTATGCTTTAATGTAAGTTACTATTTGGATGTTCACTTTCAGTTCTGCCGAAGAAACGACACTGAGTTGAATAACAGGAAAGTTACTTGACATTTAGTCTGAATGAGTATTTATGTGCTGTCCAAACTTTTCCATTTCTAGTAGACAAAACAACTGTTAACATGCCTCATTCCCCTCTGAGCATACCAGGCACTCTTCACAGCACACCGTATACATAAGCAGTTTAGAAATACAATTAGCTAGTAACAGAACGATGAATGAGAATTCAAGAGTTAGGCGCAGAAGAAACGTTCGTTTACAACCTTTGAAGCTGTAAACACCAGAAAGACAAGCAATGGAGGAGTTACCTTCCCCAACCCAAAGCAATGCAGCAACACTGCTGCCTCACAAAAGCGACGACCTTTACCGTGACTTTCAGCACTGGTTACCTCGCCAGGAACTGACAGGCTCTCCTAAACAAGTTTCATAACTTACAGTCGTGCGGTACCTTTGTCCCCACGGGCACTGTTTCCAAAAATGCGCGTATTTCCCACAGAGCCACACAAGTCGAACAGTGCAGGTAAGCCCGGGCGCACGGAGGCCCGCCAGCCCCCAGCCCTCGTGCCGGGAGAGGAGTCCGGGCCCACCGCCAGCCCTGGGGCCAGAGCCCGGCCCCCGATGCCGCTCCTCGTCACGTACACGCGGGACCCCTACAGGATACTCACGGAGGGCCTGAGCGGAGGCAGGCGTGGCGGGCCTGCGGGTAGCGCCGTGCTGTGCAGCGGAGAGTGCCGGGCAGTTCCGGCAGCTGGGCACTGTCCTTGCCCCGGATACAGAGACGCCGCAGGAAGCGGCCGCGCCGCCGCAAGAACCGCTCCCCCCGCCAGCTCCTGCGCCACTTCGCGGCCGCCTCCCCCGCCGCGCGCCCCCTAGCGGCGCGGCGGAANGCGGACTGTAATTGAGCTACTGTTCAGAAGTGTGCGCAAACTGTTGCATTTGGCTAAATAAATTAGGATTTGGCCAACATGGATTATAGGCGTGCTCGGGTTAATCTGGGGTCACGAACAGATTGAAGTGCTTGCTCCCTGAAGGATGACAGAAGCAAAATCGTAGAATCTTAGAACAATAAACGTTGGAAGAGACCTTTAAGATCATGCACTCCCATCAACCATCCATCCAGCACTACCACTGTAACCCCTAAACTATTAAACTGTCACCCAGCACCAGATCCACACACCTCAAGGTGACTCAATTACCAGGTGNTCCTTAGGCAATCTATTCCAATGCTTGACCACCCTAATAATGGAGGGGGAAAAAAAAATCAAATGCGCAATCTGAATGTCTCCTGCTTCAGTTTAAAGCCATTGCCTCAGGCCTGCAGGCACCATGGGGAAGACCAGCTCCCACCTGGCACATCCTTTCAAGGAGCTGTGAGAGCAATAAGGCCCCCCTAACCCTCCTCTTCTTGAGTCTGAACAAACCCAGCTCCCTCGGCTGTTCTTCATACAACACATTTTCTAGTTCTTTTGCCAGCCTTGTTGCCTATCACTGGACACACTCCAGCACCTCAATGCCCTCTTTAATGTGATTCCTTCTTGGGGAGTACACTGAACCATAAATGACCTCTTGGCATGAGCAGGTGCAGAAACAATGAGTTTGTGCATACACGACACACTGTTGAAGCTCCCGTGTTTGAGAGGAAGTGGGTGAGTTGAAAACATGCTCGACTTCAAAATTCTCCCTTGAGGGCTTGCTCAGCTGACAGCAAGCCACAGCTGGAGCTGTTATGGTTCAAGGCCCTGCCTACTGACAAGTAGACTTAACAGATAAGAAAGAGACAAAACACAGCAGCCCAGTGAAGTGGCAAAAGGACTGGCAAAGGAAAGTTTGGGCTGTGACAGGACTTTATTATTTTGGCTCTGATATGGGATCTTCATATAAGGGTCAGTTTGTGGCTATGGTTAGCATTATATTTATCAGAGACAAATCCTAGTGGCATACTTGGAATGAAGATGTAAAGCAAAGTTCAGCCTCAAAGAAATTCCCCTTAAGAACTTTTTACTCTGGTGAGGGGATTGGGGCTGCTTGGGAGGCTGGGATGAGACACAGCCAGGACAGGTGACCCAAACTGGCCAAAGGGATATTCCAGACCGTGTGACATCACCCCCAGTACATAAACTGAGAGGAAAAAAGGAAGAAGAAGGGGCATTTGGAATTACACTCTCTTCCTCAGTAACCATGACTTGTGAGGGGGTCCGGCTCTCCTGGGGATGGCTGAACACATGCCTGTCCTTGGGAAGCAGCAAATAAGTTTCTTATTTTGCTTTGCTTGCATGAACAGCTTTTGCTTTTTCTATAAACTGTATCTCAACCCATATTTTCTAATTTTTATCCTTCAGATTCTCTCACACGTCCTGCTAGTGGAGAAATGAGGAAGTGGCTACATGGTGCTTGGTTGCAAGGTGGGATTAAACAATGACAGTCTTTCTGTGCTGTTTGTTTGGAATAAAGTCTTAACTTTCTACTTCCTGCTCAAGTCAGAAACTTTGTGTTTCAACTATTAGAAGTCTTCAGTACAACTCCTTATAGCTGCAGTTCCCCATGTACCCCATTCAAGCAGTGTTCTCCAGATCCTTTGACTACTTTTCTCACCATAATCTATTCATTAACCAAAAGCATGTCATGCTTCTGGGTTTCCCACATTTGCCATGAGGCCTACAATAAGTCTAACCTAACACAATTAATATACTTGGCAGCAGGCAGTGTTTGTAGCAGGGTACTAAAATCAATGTATTTTTATACAGCAAAAATGAAAAAAAAATGGAAAGAAAAGAAAAAATATTTAGGAATCCCATTACTGATTGAACTAACTTGTGTTGCTATGTATTTTTTTCTCTTTCCTCTTTTGCACCTTGGCACAAGGCACCCTGATTTTGTGTTTGCATCAATCTAGATACTAAATAACCTGGGTTTTTTTGGCACATACTGTTCACTCTTAAATATATTTTCCCCCATGTCTTACCTGCATTCACTTGTCAACCTAGCTGCACATTTCTGTTAGGCACCTGAAATAACCTGACATTTTACAAATTGCCAACAGCCTTCTGAGACAAATCTCTGTGCTTTGATGTGATGAGAGCTGTTCTATTTTTTCAATGTGTGCTGTCTTTCTTCCTGACCCTGACTGTGATCTCAGACAGTTTACAGATACTCTTCAGTTAGAAAAGACATACAAAGCTTTACTTCTGATTTTAGCCAGGAATCATACTGCTGGTCAAGAGATACTCAACAGAACAACTATACAACAAAGAATTTGAGAACTTGCACTAATGATTCCAA
Organism: Chaetops frenatus; assembly: GCA_013400775.1. Classification (NCBI taxonomy): domain Eukaryota; kingdom Metazoa; phylum Chordata; class Aves; order Passeriformes; family Picathartidae; genus Chaetops; species Chaetops frenatus. Next base: position 16,232 of record VZTR01031184.1, read on the forward strand.
CAGATTCCCCCAAACAGAATGGCATTTGGATGGGTCTTGTGTTTCTGCCTCAAAAGATGCTTGATTAGAATAAAAAAACAGTATATTTATTGTAAAAGAACTGTTTGTAAAATTAATTTATTTGAACAACAGCCATGAAACTGAATGATCAATGAAGTGAATTTATGATCTATAATAGAAGCAGAGTTAAGTCAGCCTCTATAAACTACAAACTATACTTAGTTCTGATATGTAGGAAAGAGTGTGGTTTCCAGAAGTAATTGACAAAGAGATCTCTGATGAGCCATCTGCAATCTCTCTCATAGAATGAAAAACATTATGCAACATTAAAGTCCCTATTTGATGCTTTTTGCAATTTTCTGAAGCTTTTGGAGCTGAAGTGCTTCAGCTAGTTAGTCTCTGAAGGTAAATAGTGATGGAAAGTTTGATCAAAGCATCTCAATTGTCAGTAGTTCAAGAAGGAAAAAATGAAGAATAAAATCCAATTCCTCTGTGAAAACCTTTGTTTAATCCTTGAAAAGTCTACAGACTTTTCTTTGCCTCTTGATACCTGAGAAGGCCTACGGGAACTTGGACAGATATATTGGTTAGACAGATATATTGGTTAGAATGTGCTTTACCGTAGCAAAGAGGCACCTATGAAGGGCACCTATACTACTGCACTCATTAGGAGTGATGAAAAACATGTATTTGTATACCCTGTCTACTACTGGGAAATTATTTAACTACTTGAAACATTTTTTTCAGTTTCAAAACCACCTGTAATATATGATCATTTATGATGTTGTTAGTCTCTGGGACCAGTTCTGAAATAATGAAATTTGTATCAATACAGAGCTTCATTCTAAGTACCCCTTTTTCATATTTGGTAGTGATACCAAACATAACACATATATTAAAATAAAAAATTTAGCTACAATGAGACAAATGGCACTATAACAGGGATTAATACAGTGCAGGATCTACTGTGAAGATTGAAGCTTTTTAGTCATGATACCCACATGAAATGCTTTTAATTTCATTTAGAAATCAGTATATTCTGGGATTGAAGCCAAACAAAAGACTTAGGCATAAAACAAATTTTATATAGCGTGGAAAAACAATATGTATGCAGGAAAACAATACAAGATTCTAATAATAATACCAACAACTTAAATTAGATGTCCATTAGAAAAGAGTGTTAAAAAGTCATAAAGGCATTAAAAGCAAAATTCAAAAGTTTAGCAAATAAATACTGAATGAAAAATTATTAATTAATTACACAAATGCAGGGTTTTTTCCCCACTGTGCAGAATTCTGGTTCTGATGTTCAACCTTCAGCCACATTCAGTGATGCTCATGTATGCCTTTATATGATTTCTTCAGTGATTTTAAAGTATTACATACAGTAGGCTAATTTTGTATGCATATAGGTATCACATAATATACAGTATGGAAGTTATTAAATGTAATTAATATCATGGGCACCAAATGAAAATGTGAGATAACTCTGCAAACATGTATGTTAAATCTGTGAATTCCAACTTTAAATTGTAAAATCCAGATAAAATACAGATTTAATAAATCTGTAATAATGATTTATAGCAAAATATGTATTTATAGTTATCTTTGTTTCGGATGTCTACATATGAATTATCCCTGTATCTTTTTCAGATGAGTACTTTGTAGTGCACCATTTAGATTACTGTTGAAAATATACTATATGCATTTGATGAGAGTTAAGGTGTTATGATACATGGTTAATGCTCTGCTCTGGTTAGATTAATGAGTAATTGCTAGTAATTTTATTACTTCAGTGCTTTGTTTCTGTAAGTTTTGTAATTACACTCCTTTAAATAAAAATGTTTTAAAGGAAGGTCTAAGTTTTCTTAAATTTTAATCTTTTCTGTCTTGTGTGAAGAAAGCCATGTTTTAATACACAGGGTCGTGAATTTTGATTGAAAACAGTGGATAAAGCCAATTTATTCTGCACAACTCTACAAAACTGGGTTTTTTTCCAGTTTTGTAATAGTCCATTGTACCCTTAGGAGGATATTCATGTCCTTCATGCCCTAAAATAATCAGTTAAGGTTTTGAAGGACACACTTGATATGTCAGTTTCTGAAGGTTAAGATTTTAACAGGAATTTTGTTGTTGTTACCATGGTCTAGTAGGTAATCCACTGTTGCCCTGTTTTTAAAGGAGTTGAGAGAAATTTGATTAAGATCAACTTATCTTCACACATATAGTAACATCCCCAAACTTCCAGACAGACAGATAAAAATTTTTTTCTCTCCTAAATTACACAGTTAATAAAGTCAATATTATCTCTATTTTATATTTTATTTTAAATTGATATATTTATGCATGCACTTAGAATTTACGAGTTCTCAATGAGCATACAGGGACTTGAACAAATTGAGAAGGTCCTGCTGTGAATTAGTAAATAAAATATAACTTCCTACCTGTGCTCTGTTTTTCCAACATCTCCTGTGTGTACTACCAGAGGCTGAGTAGGGTGAAAGAGCTATCTGTTGGTGGCCAACATAAATTCTCTTGTATTATTATTGTTTACTGTGTCTTACAGGTTTTTATCTCTGGTTTTGGTGGCTTACATTTTGTGGAAAATGCATCTGAATGCCCAGTTTTATTTGATTAATGAACTCGTTCATGTTTAAGTACTAAATTTAATCACTTGGATGTAAATGGCAGTATTTTGTAAAAAAACTCCCTTATATAGTGGCTTTGTTGTCAAACTAAGAAATTCTTTACTTTTAATCTTACCCCCATGGAGCAGATTGTTAATGATATTAATATTCTGAGTATTACATGTCTACTTACACAAACACTATTCTATAATTTGCCAAATTTCAAATACGTTTGGCAGAATCACAGAATGGGTCAGATTGGGAGGGACCACAGCGGGTCATGTGGTCCAGCCTCCCTACTCCTGCAGGGTTGTCCCAGAGCACGTGGCACGGGATTGTGTCCAGATGGTGCTTGGGTATTTCCAGTGAGGGAGACTCCACACCCTCTCTGGGCAATCTGTTCCAATGCTCAGTCACCCACACAGTAAAGCTCTTCCTCATGCCCAGGTGGAACTTCCTGTGCCTTAGTGTCTGCCCGCAGCCTCCTGTCCTATTGCTTAGCACTACTGAGAAAAGCCTGGATCCATTGTCTTGACATCCTTCAGTCATGTGCTTATAGACATTGAATAACATTTTCCTGTACCATAAAAGCTTTGAAATAAGATGTACTAGTGTTTAGGAGTTTTGCTCAAGAAATCAAAACATTTCTGTTAACAAGGCCGAGGATTATCTTAAACTTTGCGATACGTATCTAGATGTTTTCTTCCAAAGTTTTCTATGAAGCCTTATTACAGGAATAACTGAAGATACAGTTTTTAATAACCATTTAAGTAAAGCATTCTATAAAGCGCTGGTCCTATGTACTTTGGCTCTGAAATCCAAGTGCCTCTCTCTCAAATCAATAGCATTTATATTACTAGTAAGCCATAAATGTTGGCACTCATGTTAAAATGCAGGTAAGCTTAGAGATGGACACATATATCTGTGCCCATACACACTTCCTGAAACAAGTTACAGAAGTCTAAGCAAAAGTTACAATTTCAAAATTGGAACAATTTTGAACAGTAATCCAGTATTGCTTATATTCACTACCACCATTTTTCCAGGTGCACTTGCTTGTGTTTTTTCGTAAGTTGTAATTCAAATGAAAAAAATTTTCCAATTTTATATTTGCAGGCATGTTCCTTCTCATCTTCAGTTTTAATACGGTGTTTTTCAGGCCAGATAGTTCTTCAGCCAGTGTCACGGAGGAAATGAAACAGATCCAAAGGGAAGCTGCCAGCACCTTATCTGTGGAAAGGCTACCACATATCCATAATACGTTATACCAGCTTAAGGCAAGTTCACTCTTTGTTGTGCACTGTGTATTAGTACAGATTCTTCTGAATAATTTATAATTGTTGCTGTGCAAACTGGGTTAGTATTAGGAGGCCTAGAAACTTCAGGTTTCAGAATAACCCTTCTATTGGTGAAAGTATTCAGTGTAAAACACTGTATTAAAGGAAGAGTGAAGCTGAGCTTTTGAAATCCCTAAAGGCAGGAAATGCAGAGTTAAGGTTGCCATGGAAGCCTTAACTCTACACCATTAGGTAGGTAGTATACTATGGTTTTAATTACTTCCCCTTTATCTAACCCCATATAAATGTAATTTTTTAATGTGAATGCTAATTATATTGTGTACCACTTACAGTACATATTAATGACACTGGCTACTCAGCAAACATCAGAAATTAGATGTTTGCTATGGCTGATTCTATCTGGCACTCATATTAAAGTGACTGTATGATGTGTATCTAGAAAATAATACTATGGCTAACTTACTGGCCAAGGAATAAAAATGCATGTCTTCTGAGTTAGAATTGCACAGTATGGTCATCACATTTCAAAGTATCACCATATGAAGAGCAAAATCTTAGAAAACACAAGTAATCTACAAGAGGTAAACTGAAAACAGCAACTTCAGTATACTTCAATTTAACCAGTATAATGGTACACTTTTTCAACAAAGTATGAAAATAAACCAAAAAAGTTTGTGATTTGCAAATGTTCTTCTTCCCTCCAGCAATTCATATTGTACTTCACAGGATATAGCTCTTGCTTATTTTCCTCCAGTTTTCTTCCCAGTAACTTGGTAAGCAGTATCAAGCCCCTGCAAAGCTTGCATTAGGGTACAAGCCTGAATATTCTCTCACCCAATTCATAATTCCTGCATCTGCCAGATAAAGGAGCAGGTTTATGTGAGGTTGTGTCTTCTTTTAATTGGCTATTCTCAAATGATATGCAAGGTATGCACAGATACTGGACATTAGGAACCTCAAGTTGAGAGACCTGCCAGAAAGCTAGCATCTTGGTTATGGTGTCTGGAAAGGTGTGGAAACTACTCAGAAAATATCCTCTGTCCATCACAGAGTTCATATAATGTTTGGGAGGATCTGTTTTAGGAGAGGGCACACTAGCAAATAAAATTTTTAGTACATTCACTAAAGTTTCAAAGATTTTAATCAAAATAGTATAAATAAAAGGATGCACCATGAGAATACTGTTGAAATAAGCATCATCAGTTTTTCTTTCTCAAGCTGCCGGTAGCACTTTTGACAGTACTGTTTGTGTAATAGTCAATGTATTTCTAGAATGTATAAACATTATAACAGGTAAGCAGGACATTCAGATAACCTAGATTTTTTCACTGGGAATTACTTCCTAGATCTTTGTATGTAGAATTTTCATTGGGACTTACTTTGTAGATAGCCAAAAAATTAAAAAAAAAAAAAGGAAAGAGGCTACAAATGTGAAAGCAAGTATCTGTAGTGGGCTGATCCTGGCTGGATGCCAGGCACTCACCAAAGCCATTTTATTGCTCCACTTCTCATCTGGGCAGGACAGAGAAAAGATAACAAATAAGAGTTGAAATAAGAACTGGGAGAAATCATCAAGTACCATCATGAGCAAAACAGGCTCAACTTGAGGATAATAACTGACAAAATCAGAGCAGGATAATGAGAAGTAAACTAAACCTTAAAAATGCTTTCTCTCCACTCCTCCCTCCTTCTCATACATACTCTCTCACTACTCACATGTAAAAAACCACAGTGCTTATTTTACAATATATTTCTAATCTTCAGCTGAAACTGCAAAAACAAAGCTGAGTGACGTCTCTAGGTAAATTTGGTGCAATAAGTCAGAAATGACAAGTTGACCTAATCACTCTAGTGGCATAAACTCTGCTTTCTGTATGGTCAGAAAAAGCACTGGAGGAAATATCAGTCACTGATAAACCTAAGTAACAAATGAAAGCATTAGTCAGGGATCGGTATCTTTAAAAAAATTCCAGTAGGGGTGTACTGCCACAGAGCTGTGTAGGAGATGTGCAATACATTTCTGGTGGCAAGACAATGAAATATTGGAAGTGGGTGCTGGAAAATTAGCATTCACTGGCAACAGGACAGAGTTAGAAATATTGGACCATAAGGCATCTCAGGGAATTATGTCATACAGTTGCTTTCAAAATCAAATCTAGTCTTAGTTTGAGAGTACCATATTTACTTGAATATAAGGCAACATTTATGTTTCTTCATCTATTCCAAGAGAAAAAATAGTGGTTGTAAAATTGGTCCAGAATCCCTCCCAGGCCCACCTGATATAACAGTCAAGTTTATTCTAGATTGATGAAAATGCAGACAAAAACCTTGGGCTCAGGGAAGAGGATGACATTTACCCTCCTCCCCTCTTTTCTCCACTTATATATTAGATGCAGATCCTGCAAGAGAAAATGATGGAGAACTCGCTGAAAGAATCATATGTGTGGGGAGGGAAATTTGTGATTAGACAGGAGAAAAAAGGGCAAGATATAAAGGAGTAGGAGGAGGGAAGAGACACTAAATAGCAGCAATGAATGAGAAGAGAGGCAAGTGAGAGGTGCTGGCTCCCTCACCTTCAATGGGAATAAACATCCTTGGTTTCCTTAGGGACTGTAGAATTTAAACTCACCTGGTATTGAACAAACAGTACAAACAGACAGAGCAAAATAGCTGATGTAAGGGAGGAGCAGTAGTACCCCAGCCCAGAACTGTGGACGAAGTATTATCTGCAGGCTGTGAGCTGCTGTAGCAAAGATGTCTTAGTTACCTCTACCTTCTGCCACATGGAGTCAGAGATGGCTGCCATCTGTGATTACTTTTCAATCATTGCTTCTTTTGTACCCAGTCCTTGTCTAGGAAGGCTACTCGTGAATGTATGAGCTTCTTGAAGAGCAACAACCCTTGGAGTACCAGAAAAAACATTTATGGAAGGTTTACACTTGTTAATTCTTTGGCAGTTAATAGCTCTTTTTGCTCCCTTGCTTGTATTAACCTCACTCAATATATTTGGAGAGCATAATAATACATCATATTAGATTTTACTTTCATAAACCAAATATTTAGTTTTCTATTCTCACATAATTCCTGTGAGGTTCTCTAAACAGTCCTTTAACAGATTCTTTTTGGTTTTGGTGCAGCTAGAATTCCTTTGTTTTGAGTGTGTGAGTTGCAGTTCAAATCTTTTCATTGCTTAATATAGTTTAATGGTATTCCCCTGTCTTTTCCATGGGAATGGTAGCTCGTAGCCAGTGTGCAATCAAGTGATACAGATCTGGTTTTGCATAGAGAAAAAACAGGTACCATGCAAAGTTAGGCAAAATGCAGACCGTTGTAGCACTTCTTGATGTTCCAGCTCTGTCCTGCTTTTCTGGGACTTTGAGCAGAACAGTGGCCATGTTGATACACAGCAGGCNGCATTCCTTTCAGAGATACCAGTAACTGCTGCCAAGTTTACAGGTGTTGCCCCAGCTGGTTGGCCATCCTGGGCAAGGATGTCAGAACAGTTTGGCAGCTCAATAGCTGGCTACGAATATACACACCAGAAATATGCTACTTCAACTCTGCAAAATAACACTCTTTCTCCTGCACCACCCTGTACTTTGCCTTGCCTGAAGCCATCCACCTCTTATTTGATTGTGGTATTACTTGGTATTTTTGTGAAGGAACAGGCACTGAGCTGCTGATGGTTTCCAGGCATGCTCAAGGCTGCCTCCATCAAAGTGCTCTAGACAAAGAAGTGTTCCAAACTAGCAGGGGAAAAACCCCAAAACAACTAACTTAGAGCTGAAAGTCTTGTCATCACTGTTAAAATTCTCCATATTTTACCACTTCAGTCTTCAAGATGAGGTGATTGTATATTTCTCCTGTTAATATGATTAATAACCTGGCTTGCCTACTTTGTATCTGTTATGTACAGTTCTGCCTAAGATGACATGTATCACTGTGTTTTTGTATCATATATTAATTTAGGGAACAGCATGATGGAAAAGGGATTTCAGTAAGCTTGGCAAGTATAAGCAGAGGCTTTTTCCACAAGACAAATAAAGTTAACTCGACAAAATCAACCAGGAAATTAAACAAGATTATAAAAGGGTGTAATTGAGACAAAGCTTAAATCTTAGAGAAACTTGATAAGAGAAATAAATATGGGAGAGAAGTAATCGATTAAGTGGACTTTCTGCACTTAAATGTAATAATAAAGAAACACTGTTTAAATTAAGAATTAAGAATGAAAGATAATAAAAAAAGAATCATCAGATTTACTTGAAGTGAAGCTTTCTTTATCTCTGCAGTTCTGTTCCCCTACCCAGGATCTTATCTGTCCTAGTACTCATATTATTACACAGGTCATTTATTTCAGAAGTCAATAAAGTCACTCTTGATATTCCATGTATTTCTTTGTCTATGATTTTATTCACACCTCTGATTCTCAAGTGAACACGCTATTCTTTACCCAAGAGTTCAGTGTGTATTTGGCTTCTTTTATATTTTTTTTTCTTTTATCTTCATTTTTGGGGATTTCTGGGTTTATACCCATGCTGTAGAAAAGTGTACTTTATGTCAAGACAAGTATGTGAAGTTGAAAGGCAGAGACAGATGGAATCATCTTTGTGATAGCTAAACAAAATACTGTGAACATAATGAAACACTAAAGCATTTGCATTACTGTGTGAGCCTGAGCTGAAAGAACAAAACTGATGCAACAGTTACTCATATGTGAAATTAAAGCCTTACTTTCCTTGCTGTTGACCTACCATTACTGCATGCAGAGTATCACTTCAGACTTTTAGAAGCTAATGCATATAGACTCCTAGCTACTTGACATCAATGAATACATACATATAAGCTACTTGTTGTTTATGCTTGCCTAGTCAGCATTAATTTTGGTCTTTTTCACTCTAATCATATAGAAGGAAGAATTATGGATCTTCATCTTCCTCCTGCCCCCAACACCAGAGAACACCTCAGTTTTATGGTAGAAGCCCGTCACGGCTAAAACAGGCTTGAAACAGAGAAGATCTCTGTAAAAAGCGATGAAGCAGTGTCTGTAGGAAACTCTGACACTCTGAACCAAAACAACCCATGTTTCCCAGGCTAGCTTGTGTCAACATCAGAACAATAATGAAAGCTGCTCACATCTGCAAGGACAAACGTGTGTTCTCTCATGATTGGTTAAGATAATTGTTTATATCTTTCAGCCTATGACATCTTAGTTCTAGAATTCTATCCAATGGAAATTTGTTTATTATGATGTGCCGTACAAAAATGTGTTCAGTTTAATAAAACTTGCTTTTTGCCTTTCTGAATTATTGGAGTCCTTTTGTGTCGTGTTGAACTCAACAGCGGCAGAAGCCTGCACACATAGTTTGATTTTTAGTGGAAAATACATATAACTTCATGTTTCAGAGCTAGCAGGTAAAGCCCAACCACAGCAATTGCAGACCAGTGAAGTAATGCATCCTCATCATAACGGTGCAGGTTCTGAGCATTGCACACAACAAACCTTAGACTGTTGTCACTCTGACTAAATTTTTTTTAGCTCGGTGCCTTTACTTTAGCTTATGAGGTGGTGTGTGGGAAATGAGAAATGGGCAACTGAGGAAGCTGTTCTTTTCTGCCTCGTGAGGCAGTATGCCTTGCTGCTACTCCCATAGTAATGATTCATGCTGGGTTTCCTATGATTGATTGTGATTGGAGGAGGTTTGCCTTGGTATTTAATTTGTCATCATTGCTTTTCCCGTAGCTGATTACTGTTAGAGGTCAAAATGTTCAAAAAAAAGTCTGTAAAACATACATACGTAAATTAAAATAAGTTTTGGAAATGTGCATGCTGACTCTGGGAAGATCAGATTGTTAGGAGAATGCTTTAGCTGTCTTTTATTCCACCCTCTTCCCGGGATACACTTGGTCCCAAGTAATGGAGGTTCTATGCGAGAACAAACAACCCTTTGTTAAAGCAACAGCTTTCATGTGGTTGGTTTTATTATGCTTTACAGTTCTGTAACATACAGTGGTAATACTGTGGGCTTCCTCAATCTTTATGAGATTGACATCTAGTATAGTATCAATACCTTCCTCTTATGCTCATTGTAGTTTAATACGCCTCTGGTAGCTACAACCTCACTTAAGCAGAAAATACCATGCAAATACTGAAAGACGTCCTAGCAAGGAGCATGATCCACCTTGGGCATACCAATGCCACTGGCAGTGTACTGGAGCAGTTAAACCTCATGTTTACAAATTCAGGGAATCTCAGGGAATTAATGCAAGTATTTGCAGAACTTAAGATGAGGTATATCCCTGCAAGATAGTACATGGTGCAGGAGCTTGGGCAACTCTGATGGATTAGAAGCGTGCTGTTTGCACGGCACACCTGAAGTACTGAACCAAATATTGTAGGTCCTATGCAGCTTAGTGCCGGCTCTTTCTTTTCGATAGTTCTAGCGTGGATGTGCTGGAATCTACATTTTTGGGGGGACAATTTTAGAATGGCTGCCGTGTTTCTTCCCCGTTTTTCCAGTAGCGCTGTCTGTGTTCAGTGTCTGCACAGCGTCGGCAGAGCAGGGGGACGCGGGCCCGCGTTCTGGCAGCGCGGAGGGCTGGGAAGTTGCAGTAGCCACGTTCCGGAGAGGGCTCCGCGCCGCCTTCGCCCGTGACTCCGTGACATCGGCTCTCCCCGCCGAGCCGCCGGGCGCGGCGTTGCCGTGGAGACGGCGCCGCAGGGGCCGGGGGCGGGAGGAGGCGGCCGGGGCGCCGCCAGCACCCCGCGCCCGCCCCGCTCCGCTCTCCCCCCGCCGCCGTTCCCTATTATAGAAGAGCTTCCGGC
>VZTR01031187.1:0-23253 GCA_013400775.1 Chaetops frenatus
GCGGGGCCCATCGCGGGCGGTGCAGCCGGGCCATGGCGGAGCCGGTGGATCCCGGTTCGTCCCCGCTGCTGGCGGCCGCTCGCCGGGCGCACGAAGCGGCTTTCGGGGGTGCGGCGGTGCTGGCGGCGTGGGCCCCCGGCCGGGTCAACCTCATCGGAGAGCACACCGACTACAACGGCGGCTTCGTGCTGCCCATGGTAAGGGCCGTGCTCCGCCGCCCCGGCCCCGGGCTCTCGCCGTGTCACCCTTCCGCGTCCTCCTGGCAGCCGCCTTCCCACCCCCGCCCCAGGATGTCACCGCCAGGATACCCCACCCAGGACCTTGAGGGATCCTCCGGGATCCCCCCTTTCACCATTCTCCCCCCGGGATCCCCTGCCCTGGACCGTGGGGTTCAGCAAGAGCTGCTGCAGCCCCCGCTGCAGAACAATTCCTCACTCGCTTCACGGGGGATGTGATTCTCTTCCCAACCACCTCTCCGAAGCCTTTTTTCTGCAACCCCGTCAAACAACTTCCCGTTTCCAGAGAGCGGTGTTTTGGTGGCAGAGATGGTTCAGAACAGCAGGAACTTCCTGCTCCTTCCGAGCTCCTTTGGCTCAGCGGGGAAGTCCCCACTCAGCCCTAAATCAAACCTACAGCTAATTACTGTGAGGCCGAGGAGCGTGGGAGCAGGTCAGCTGAATTCCCTTGGCAGGCAGGAAAACTTCCCGAAGCCTCTGCCGTTCTTGCCGTGGTTACCACTCCCCCGGAGCCCAACAAGCAGCAGCCGGCACCGAGCTGCGGGGTCAGGCACAACATTCAGGAGGAAGACTGACCCCGTGTGTCAGTAAATAATCAGGAGGTTTAATTCTGTCGCAGTGTGCAGAGCGGGCTCTGGGGTGTTACAGAGAACACTTTGAGTGCTGCAGCTCTGGGCTGAGGCAGCCACAGCTGTCCCCTGCCACTCGTGCGGACGCTGCAAGGGATGCTGTGGGGTCTGAGCCCACCTTCCCCACTGCCAGGCCCTGCAGCTGGGGACTGTGCTGGTGGGATCCCCCACGCAGGACGGCACCATCTCCATCGTCACCACCTCGGCGGAGGCGGACGAGCCCCACCGGGTGCAGTTCCCGGCTCCCCGTCCCGGCAGCTCCCTGAGCCCGGGGCTGCCTCGCTGGGCCAACTACGTCAAGGGCGTCATCCAACACTACCGGGGTAAGGCCCGGGCTGAGGGGAGGGTCTGGTGTTCGGATCCGCCTTTGGGAGTGCTCCAGGGGCTCTTCCAGTGTCGGGGTAATCCTGCAGCTCTGCCGGGACTGGGCTCCAGCAAAGTCAATCTCAGCTCCAGAGCTGCCTGGGCTGGGGGGCTGCCGGGTCACTCTCTGCTGTGGGTCACGCTGTGTTCTGAAATGTTGGACGGGGGCTCCTTGTGTCATTCCCCGTCAGCTGTGGGGCACGTGCAGCTCTGCAGGGGCTCATGGCCCCCCATCTCCCTTCTCTTCCTGCAGGTGGTCCCGTGCCGGGCTTCAGCGCTGTCATAGCCAGTGACATCCCCCTGGGTGGTGGCCTGTCCAGCTCGGCCTCCCTGGAGGTGGCTACGTACACCTTCCTCCAGCAGCTCTGCCCTGGTAAGGCAGCAGCCCGTCCTGGGCCCTGGCTTCTGTTTCCAGGTAGGAGCTGGGATGAGGGGGTGCCCTCAGCTGGATCCCACAGCCCTGGGGGAAACCCCACTGGGTCAGAGCTGGCACTGCCCTGCTCTTCCAGCTCATCCAGCCTGACCTGCCTAGACCTCTGAAATCCATGGACCACTCCTGGGGCTGCCCAGGGGGATGAGAGGAAGTACCCTTGGGAGCATCCTCTCCCCACCCTCATGCCCCCAAAAATCAAGAGAACTGAAACAGCAGTGTCAGTGACCACATCCAGCTGGATCTGGGGGCCCAGGCTGGCATGGATGCCTTGGTGCAGGACCAAGCACCTGCAGCTGCAAAACCCCATTCCATAGGAAAACAACCCTTCCCCTCCATGTTTGCTCCCCCTGCTCCCAGCCAAGGGACAGAGCTGCAGGAGCTGCTGACCTGTGTGTCTCTGCTGTGGCACAGATGATGGGGATTTGGTAGCCAAGGCACTGGCGTGCCAGAAAGCAGAGCACACGTTTGCTGGGATGCCCTGTGGGATCATGGACCAGTTCATATCCGTGATGGGCAAGGAAGGCCACGCGCTGCTCATCGACTGCAGGTCAGAGTCGAGCCCTGAGCTCCCTGTGCTGTGCCCACCTCCTTGGGCAGCTGGGCATGAGCTTGCCCTGTGGCCACGAGCTAAGGGCAGGAGTGCAGGGAGGAGTTAACCCTTGAACCCAGCCCAAAGCCTCATCATGGGGAAGGGGCAGCCTGCGCTTTAATTCTCCCTTGTCTTGATATCTTCTCCTGCAACCTGTCTGCTGCTTGCCTGAGCTGTCTTTCCCTCGGTCGTTAGGGTCTATTACAGAACTAATAACTGGCAGGGAGTGAAATCCTTGAGTGAAATGCTAAACCAGCTGGACTTTGCCTCGGTAGCTCAGGATGTGCCGCCACGTGGCCTCGCTCAGGTGTCTGAGGGGCGGGCAGATGGCTGAGCTCTCCCTGCAGGTCCCTGGAGACCGTGCCGGTGCCGCTGGGCGATGCCGGCTTGGCCGTGCTCATCACCAACTCCAAGGTGCGGCACACGCTGGCGGGCAGCGAGTACCCCAGGCGCCGGCAGCACTGCCAGGAGGCAGCGGCGGCTCTCGGCAAGGCCAGCCTGAGGGATGCCACCCTGGCCGAGCTGGAAGGTGGGGACAGTCCCTCCCTCATCTCTGGCCATGCCTTGGGGGCATCAAGAGCTTGCTGCCCCATGGGGCTGAGACCGGGGCGGGGGCACAGCCTGCGGTGGGAGGGTGCTGCATGCGGAGAAGCTTGGGATGGTTGCAGGATGCACCCCCGCTGCAGGCAGGGAGCCTTTGCTGCAGGCAGGGACACAAATGTCTGTGCAGAGGCCAGGGAGCCTTTGCTGCAGGCAGGGACACAAATGTCTGTGCAGAGGCCAGGGAGCCTTTGCTGCAGGCAGGGACACAAATGTCTGTGCAGAGGCCAGGGCCCGGCTGGGGGATGAGGTGTTCCGGAGGGCCAGGCACGTCGTCGGCGAGATAGCACGGGCAGCACGGGCAGCACAGGCACTGCAGCACAGGGACTACGGCACGTTCGGGAGGCTGATGGTAGAGAGCCACAACTCCCTCAGGTGAGGGTGACCAAGAGCCCTCCTCACCTGTACCTGCTCTTGCAGGGCAGGACCTGGGGCACCCGGCACCGCTGCCGGGCCCTGGCTGCAGCAGGACGCGAGCCTGGGCTGTCCCTGGCTCAGGGCTTGTGCCCAGGGTGCAGGACAGGGCAGAGCACGGCTCTCCTCTCTCTCAGGGATGACTTTGAAGTGAGCTGCCCGGAGCTGGACCAGCTGGTGGCGGCTGCCCTGGAGGTCGATGGGGTTTATGGCAGCAGGATGACCGGGGGAGGCTTCGGAGGCTGCACGGTGACACTGCTGGAAGCTGGGGCTGCAGGGAGAGCCCAGCAGCACATCCAGGTAACGTGGCAGAAAAGCACCAGGAGATTGGCTGAAGGATCCCAAGGAAACGTGCAGGGGCACAGCACAGGGACGCTGCTGAGCTGTCACTCCTGAGTTTGGGGTTGGTGGAGCCCATCCAGGGCCGTGCAGGGGTAGGTCTGTGTCTCTTGGTGCCACTGAGCTCCTGCAGGCAGTTCAGCACTGTGCCAGTCACTGCCCAGGACCTTGCTGCATCAAGAAAGGGAGTGAAAAGGTGCTGGGGGAGCTTCAGGAAGGCCAAATCCATCACAAAAGTGATCTGAGCTGAGCTTGGGCACTGCTGAGCTGAACACTGGCAGTTACAGCCCAGGAAAGATCTCAGTGCCATCACCAGTGCTCCCTAAGTCAGCACCTTGGCATGCACAGGTGGCTGGAAATGGCAGCAGAACGGGGGTGTCAGGACATGGGGCCTGTGAAGAAGGCAGAGCTGCATTTTGCTGCTCTGTGAGATCATGGTGCACCTTGTGAATAGTTTGGGGCAGGGGGGGAGGAAAGAGAGTCTGAAATGAGGAGAGACCAAAAGGGCTTTGGCTTCTGCCAAAGGTGGGAGAGGTGGAACATGACCAGGATTTACAGTACAGTGAAGGGTGGAGGTAGAGTGAGTGGAACTGACCAGCAGGGCCTCTCTCCCCAGCTCTGGCATCCCCCAGCCCCAGAACCCCAGTCTTGACTCCTCTTTTTGCTTTTCAGGAGAAATACAGTGGCACAGCTACCTTCTACCTCACCAAGCCCTCAGGAGGGGCAAAGGCTCTGCCCCTGTAGAGGAGTGACCACCTCACCTGGGACCCTTGGGCTGGCATTGCCTCCCTCCCCGAGGCTTCCCCAGGGGAATCACTTTGTCCATCTGCATTATTTGCCTAATAAATGCAAAACATTTGCACAGTTCTTCTGTGCCCACGTGAGCCAAAAGCACTGGGGACTGTTCCTCAGGGGATACTGGTTTAGCTCCAGTTTGTACTGGTGAAAGGAGCCATTAGCAGGGCTGTGCTCACAGGAGGGGATGGCAGTGGAGGAGCAGCAGGCACTGACACGTGGCAGAAGTTCCTGCTTGGGAATCTGCCTCTGGCACCTGCCCTGCATCTGCTGCAGATGGAGGATAGTGGGGGAAAGGGGAGGGATTTTTTAATTTACTTAAAAAAAAAAAAAAAGGCAGAATATAAAGAAAATATTTATTAGTGCAAGAGGAAGCCATCTGATTAAAGATCTGCTCTGGATCCAGCTTGGAAAGGCTGAAACAGCACCAGCTCAAACAACCAGATGAAATTAAAGAAGACAGGCCTGGGTTAGTGCATGTGCATGGGGAAGGCCTGGTTCCCTGGTGAGCAGCTGATGGGCCACGCTCTGCTCTTGGAGAATGGGATCATCTTTGGTTAAAATACTTGGGAAACCCCCTTTTTAGGCAGTTCTCAGTGTTTTACCCTGGACCACAAAGCCTGGAGAAAGGATCACAGGGTCCTTGTGCAGGAAGAGAGAAAACCCCAACCCCAGGTGAGACGGGAGCAGGGAAGGGGGCAGGCTCATGCCACTGACACGTGCTCAGGAGAAATAAGTGCTTCTTGAAGGCACAATAAAACCTCAGGGCTGGTGAAGGATCCCTTGAACCAAGTTCAAACTGACCCAGCTACATCCACAGTTGTGGACACTCCTGTGGACTTGATTCTCCCACACTGATCTTTGGCTGAAAGATGTACAACCCTTCCCCCAGTGAAATAAAAAGCCTGAAGATGAGAGGGAGCTCGTGGTGAGCTCTTTGAATTCAGAGTCCAAAAGAAAAAAAAAAGAAGAAAAAAGTAAATTAAAAAAAAAATTTAAAAAGAAAACCAGAACAGCTAAGGTCCACTGTGGGATCAAAGCAGGCCAGTGATGGTGCCAGGGGTCCCAGGCAGCTGCTGTTTAGGTTGGAAGCTCTAACCCAGAGCAGTGGCAGCTGCTGCTCCAGGCAGGCTCCTCACCTGCTCCCATGCAGCTGGAACACACCAGGGAAACCTTGCACTGCTCTGCCAGATGAGGAGCCCACTTGTTCTCCCTGACAGAGATCAGGGAGCCTCCAGGGATCCTGCCCAGCACTGGGACATGAAGCCCAGCAGGGTCTGAGCTCAGCCCAGCCCCGTGTGAGGGGAGCTGGGGCTGAAGGAGTCTCACACTTGCTCAGGATGGTGGGAGTGCCTGTTGTTCCCAGGCTTGCTCTTCCTTTGTTTTTACTGATGGAGCACAGGTCCCTTTATGGATGTTGCTGCTGGGCAAAAAGTCTTTTAGAAGATACCCAACATCCTGTGCCCCAATACCTCACTGTCTCCACATTGGCTGTGTAAGGAGTCCCAGTGCAGTTCCCATCTTGGCTGGTGGGGCCTTCCCCATCCCTCACCTCTGGGAAGCTCCCAGCCTTCTGCATCCAGGTGCTGCAGCTGAGGGATGCTCTGCAGTGAGTGGATCTGGCCCCTTGCAGCCTTCTGCTGGAGGATACAAGGTCCGAGGCAGAACCCGCCAGCTCATCACAGGGTTCAGGTGGCCTTTGGATCAAGCCCTTAACCCATTTCTCCCAGTTATTCATGTTTCCCAGCAGCCACAATCCCAGTGTAGCCTCCACATTCAGCATAGATCTCATCCATCTCCATTTTTTTTATAAAATAATAAAATACATTTATATATATTTATATATATACTATGAAAACTGTACAATACTGTATGCAGAAAAAAAAAAAAGCATCAGGGACCATCAAGTAAGGCAACACAAATGAAAGGTTATTCTTTGCTATCATGGTACCAAATGTCAGCAGCAAAGGACAGATACAAATAGGTGCAGTAAGAAAGCACAGGTTACCCCAAACCCTACCTTGCAGCTCTCATAAAAAACCCCAAAATGAACAAAAGAACCATCTCCAGTGCACAGGCAAGTTGCCAGAGAGCCTGGAGCAAAGGCGGAAATGGTGACCCTCTCCAAATCGGGACTTTGACATCTGAGATCCTCTCAAAACCGAGGGACCCGAGAATAAAATCATCCTGTTCCATTTAGCTGGGGAGGCTGGAGCCACGGAGACAGCCCCCGTTTCTGGCCCGAGGGATGAGCTGGCACACCCAGCTGTGCCAGGGCTGTGAGCACGCCGTGGCCCCAGAGGAGAAGCCCAGAGCTCAGAGGGTGCCACGGAGGGTCCGTGCCCACAGGGAGGAGCTGCGCGGGAGGAGCACCCTTGGGTCGTTCCAGCAAATCCTGCCACACCTGATCCCAAAACTCGGCTGGTGCTCGGCCCGCCCCAGCTCAGGCCTGGTGGAGCTGCCTCTGCAGCTGCTGGCTGAGGGTCCCGCTGGCCGTCACGGTGCGGCTCACAAGCTCCCGGCTGAGGGTGCTGCTGCAGCTCTCCAGGCCTGCAAGGGGAAGCCACCGGCCGAGGGGTCACAGCGAGCAGGGCCTGCTCGGCCTCGCCCCTCCAGGCTCTTTGTTTCCCGTCCTGGGAAGGGGTATTTAAGGAGCTCTCCACACCAAGGGGTTCGGTGCTTTGGTGTGGCAGCCACAGCACGGATCTCCTAAGGGCCCCCAAACTCTCCGTGTTGCAGCTCGAACCCAGGAGCTCAAGTGGGACAAACGCGGGACAGCTACACTGATGTGAATAAAGATGTTTGTCCTGCTGCTCTGTTTTTATCTGCTCTGAAGAGGTTGGGCCTCGCAGGGAGAGCTATGATTTGGCCCCTAGTGATGGTGCTGGAGGACTCTCAAATCCAGCATTCCCTCCGGGCCTGGGCAGCACGTGTAGAAATGACTGCAGCTCTCCCTGGGGCAAAGCAGGGACACGGTGCAGGAAAAGAGCTTACCCTCTTCAATCCCACCTGATGGACCCTCCTCCCCTGCCTTTGGCACTTGAGGTAAAAGCACCCTCAGGCCTTTGGACAAGCAGAATTACCTTTTGTTTTCTGAGGGTTGCAAAGCGACAATGAGCCCCTACCTGTGAAGTGGGAATCCAGAGAGGAATGGCTGATGGTGGTTTTGGTGGTGTATTCAGTGGGGAATTTGTAAACTTCTTCTCTCATGTAGTGCTGTCCTCCAAACTGGGAGAAAACACCTGGGGAGAAGGAAAAGTCACAAGTCAGCTAAGAAATAACTAAGAGCTTCCAACACCCTCAACGCTGCACAGTGAGCACCAGCAGGCTCAGGAGCTTTCCCTTGCTGATATCAGAGCCAGGGTCAGGAGGAACTGGGAGGACTGGGAAGGTCTCACACCTGGGCAGGAAGAAGCTGCCTCCAGGTATTTGTACAAACAGGCAGAAGTTTCACCTGATGTTAAACACTGGCAAGCGCTCCCTCATTCAGTGCACCAGGACTGGGACAGTGCTCAGCAGGCACAGCACTGCTGTCATGGAAAACACTGTCTCCATGTCCTTCACAGAGCATGCAGCCACCACCAGAGCTGGAAAGTGACTGCAGGAGTTGTGCTGCCTGCTCTGAGAGGTTTCTCTTTGCACCTCCACAAAGACAGGGCACTGTACCTCTGTCCTGAGACTCAATGGTGATGAGGCCTTCTCTCTCTGGCCCAAAGCCCTGGGTGGTGTTGGCTTGCACTTTGAACTTGTATGGGACATTCTCACTCAGGTGGGGCACAGTCAGGGTGGTTTCCAGGTTGTCTCCTTCGACGTAGATTGTCCTGGGCTCCCCTAATCCACAGAGACACAGAGTGGTGAAGGCAGACAAGATTGATGGTCCCTCCAAACACACTCCCCCCCAACTCTGCTGCCTTGGCTGTCCCTGAGCTTTACACAGCCCTCAGGCTGTAGGATTAGTAAGGGTTAAGACCCCATGTCACTACAGTGGAGAACCTCAACAACCAACCTCCACGGGGTCTTGGCTGCAATAACCAACAGGTCCTTCCTCTTCCCACCACATTTGTTAGACCAGACCATGCAA
Source organism: Chaetops frenatus (assembly GCA_013400775.1). Classification (NCBI taxonomy): domain Eukaryota; kingdom Metazoa; phylum Chordata; class Aves; order Passeriformes; family Picathartidae; genus Chaetops; species Chaetops frenatus. Next base: position 8,480 of record VZTR01031187.1, read on the forward strand.
TGGCACAAAGTGTCAGGAGCCAGCAGCTCCCAGGCCTGGAATCAGCCTCGTGTCCCCACTTTGTCTGTGCTGATGTAAGCAAACAGCTCTTTTACAGGTCCCAGCCAAAATGCAGCAGATGCCTGGAGGTGTCTCGTGCTCTACACAAGGGAACTGTGCTGCCTCAGCCTGACACTGTACCTCCTCCATGCAGCATCTCACAGGTGATCCTGTAGCCCAGGATGGGCCCGTTGGGCTCACGGGGTCTCTCCCAGCTGAGGTGCAGAGAGTCTGGGCTGAGGGCAGTGAAAACCAGTGGCCCAGGGGCACAGGGGGTGCTCAGGGTGAAGGGGGTACCTGCAAGGGCACAGGGGACAGCGTCAGAATGACAGCAAAGGGAGCCTGGGAGGGATCTGCACACAGCACTTACGGAATGAGCTGGAAGGGCTCAGCTCTCTGGACAACAAGTACAAAGGGAGGGTGTAGGGAAGAAGGTCCCATTCCAAAATGAGAGGAAGGAGAGGAGAGCTCAGGATGTAGCAAGGGGAGAGAAAACAGCCAGGCCAGCACTGTAGACAGCAGCACAGACATCAGTGCCACCCTTGTGTCCCAAGCCACCTCACCTGGCACGGGACTGAGCGGGCTCTGCGGGTCCACCTGGGACTCGATGGTGATGACTCCCTCCCTCTCCGGGCCCCAGCCCTCCTCGCTCTGCGCCTTCACCTTGAAGATGTAGGAGTGGTTGGGCAGCAGGTCCTCCACCACCACCGAGTTCTGGCTGGGGTTGGGGATGGTGATCCTGTGCACCTCTCCTGGGACACACGGGGAAGGGGATGTCAGCACCACGTTGCAGGCACAGAGCCACAACTTCCACCTAAGCTAGGTCTCAAACCAACTGCCTGCAAAAGCCATCCAGGGTCCCTCCCCAGCCACCTCCATCACACCTTGCCACCAGCAATGGGTAGCGCAGGATGAGACATTTTTCCAAAAAAGGCTTGGGACAAACAATAGCTTCTTGAAAACTCAAGGAGTTTCAAAGAAAAGAGTTATATTTTCACTAATGCTGCCCCGAGATTCATGTAAAAAATAAGATATTTTCATTTCAATCCTTCTTCCATGTCCTATGTGTCGAAAAAACCATCATGTAAGGTGTTTGGGCTGATGGAGAGACTCAGTCAAAGGGGTTTTTTTTTTGGAGGAGGGATGATTCCATAAGCAACCTCAGGAATTGTTCTCCCTCTAGGAGAAACAGAGAATGAAAGCTGTGGGGTAGCTGCAACGTTTCCTGCACAAAAAAAAAGGCTACATAAGAATCAGAGTTAGGACCCTGAACCCCAGAATGGTTGAGCTTGGAAGGCACCTCTGGAGATCATCTGGTCCAACACCCCTTGGCTCAGAGCAGGGTCATCCAGAGCCAGAAGACCCAGAGCAGACTCTCCACCACCCACAACTGCCAGCAACCCCCCAGTGCCTGTCCACTGACCTCCGCTGAGGAGCTGGTACTGCACACTGTAGCCCTGCACCTCCTTCTCGCAGCGTGGCTCCTGCCAGCTCACCTTCAGGGACGTGGGGCCCAGGGCAGAGAACACCAGGCGGGTGGGGGTGTCAGGGATGCCCAGTGGCTTCCTGGAGTCTGAGGCAGAAAGGGAACATCAGCCTGGGGATTTTGGGGATGGGGGCTGAGGGGGCTGGGGGAGAGGAGAGGGTGGTCCTGGTGGTTCCAGGAGGATGTGGTGAGATGCCATCTCTGCAAGCTGACCTGTCATGAGGGGGGACTGGCTGGCTCTGCACTGCTACAGGGATGTCCCACGGCCTCAGGGTGCCAGGCTTGGGTGGGGCAAGTTAAGGGAAGATTCATGCCCCTGTGGCTGAGAGCCCAGAGAAGGGGCCTGGTGCTGGCTGTGGCCCTTCTCACCCCTCAGCATCCTATCCAGTCTGCCAGAAGCTTCACAGACTTCATCAGGTGCAGGTCAATTAAGACTGACCCTAATCTACAGCTAAATCAGCCCAGCACCACCAGGCCCTGTTCATGTGGCCTGGGATCACACCTGGGTGCTCCTCAGCCCATCCCACTGGGACACACGGCTCACAGAGAGCACAGCAGCCTCCCAGGTGACACGCAGGGACTGAAGCCCCTCATTGACAAGGAGCTTGCAGAGGGACATCTCAAAAGGAGCAGATGTTCTCCCTAAGAATTCTCCAAAGGCCTGTGGAGTAAGAGTGAGGACAAGAAGCTCGTTAGGAATGAAGAGGATGGGGACAATGGGTTGATCAGAGCACGGTGGCAGCAGTGGTGGTGAGTGTTAATCAGTCCAGGTGGGTTGAAACCTGTAATTCACCTGCAAATGGAAAGGTGATGTGGTGGAGGCACAGGCTGGGTCGGGAGGAAGATCAGCACAGCACACAGCAAGCCGTGGAGAGGAGGATTTGGGGTGAGCAGTGATGGCAGCAGCTGATGGATGGTGGCTGGGCTGTTATGGGATGTGTGGCTGGGAGCAGACACTGGACAAGCTGTACCTATGTACTTGCACATCCCTGCGGGCCCTTCAGTCATGATTACAGAGTCCCGACAGCCAATGCTGGGGTAGTAACCCTTCACCTTTGCCCTGCTCCTGAAACCCACGTCCCGGGGCCGCAGGAGTGTCCTCCCAGCATCTTCATGGATGGGAGGGAGGAGTGTCCCCAGGTAATCTACAGAAGCAGTGCAAGGAGAAAGAGAGAAACACCATTGGAGATTTCAGAGCAGGTTCAGCCCAGGCTCCTGCACTGGTGACTTTTTAAGGCTCAGCTTTGAAGAATCTCTAAACCACCCTCTGTCAGCAGCAGCTGACTGACACACACGGAGCTGAAAGGCAGCCAAACTGCTGGACAGAGTGAGGAGAAGAGGTGTGCTCTCCCCAGAGTGCTTCATGCTGTGAGGATAAAGATGGAGCTCCCCTCCCTGAGCACCTGGCATGTGAGGGGTGGGAACCCTTTCCAAACAGGTCTGGAAGCAGAGAGGCCTTTAGGAAAGCACCAAGACATCAGTGGTGGGGACGTGACTTTCCAGACCTGTGGTTCATAGGCCCCCTTAGCTGTGAGCACAGTCCTCACACCACAAGAACTTTAGGGTGCAGGCCCAAAGACAGTCATGGGGATGGAAGGGAAGGCCAGGTCCCATCCCTGTGGTACTCACCCTGCCCCATCAGCATTGTGGAGTAGTCTCTTGTCAGCGAGGAGCTGCCCATCACCCTGTGCTCCTGGTGCATGTGGGAGCTCAGCTGGTGGTAGCTGGTGTTGGCTGTCCTGGTCAGGGTGCCACTGCCACTGCCGGGGAAGGAGAAGTCCACCCGGCCATTCAGCAAGTGCTCTGTGGAAGAGGGCACACCGTGAGGAATGAAAGCTGCTGCTCCACTTTCCATGGGGAGGAAGCAGGAGGCATCATGGGGTGCCACCCCTGCCTTGTCTGAATCCCAGGTTCAGCCATTCTGGAAGGAGGTTCTAGAATGCTACATCTAGAACAAGCCACAACGCCCAACAAGAGACGCAGAAACAAAGAGGTAAACAAAGACTTCTCCCTACACCCAGCACCAGACACACCCGTGGTGCCCAAGGTAACTCCAGACCTCGGCCTTGCTGGGGCACTGCCTTGTGGCTCTCACCACCTCCTCTCACATCTCCCCTTAGACGCAAGCACAGGTTTATAATTTCAGATTTAAAATGAAGATGGAGGTGCTTTCTCGAGATCTCATTCTGGATCCCATCTCAGCTGGATCTGAAAAGTAAACTCCACTCCGTTGCTCAGGTCCTGGACAAACAAATCCCCATCCCCTCCCAGCAGGCCAGGAGAGATCAGCCACCTGCGAGAGAGCAATTTCTGTTTAACAGTCCAGCAGATCTGCCCCAGAAGCTCAGGGCACTTAATTAAGGTGAAGAGCTGCCCTTGGAGGTGGCACTTAGCAGGTATCATCTGAGTTTGCTCCTGCCTCGAAGGTCCAGCCTTTGGTAGAAGCAACTTGCTAGCAGGCTCCCAAGTCGGTGCCGAGACGGGGGTTACCTTGACACTCGTGTGAGCAGACACACCAGGAGAAGGTTTGAGGCAGGTGGCACCAACAGGAGGGTGGGCACACAGGGGGAGGCAGGGGACACAGAGCCCATGCACCGGCCCCTGGGCTCAGAGCAGGACGAGACAGGACCCTCAGTGCCGTAATGGAGCCGTCCTTCACCTGCTTGGGGCCGGGGCGTGCAGCTCCTCCTCCCACTGCCAGGAGCCACAGCGCTGTCCCCCTCCAGGAGGAGCCCCTCGGTGTCTGAGGAGAGGCGGCTGCTGCCGGACAGGCGGGGAATGGTTTCGGCTGGGAGCCTCCAGGTGATGCGGCGAAGGTCCAGGTCTTCTCCCAGCAACGGCACAAATTTCCACCTGGAGGCTTCTGGGACAAGGCAAGCACTGGTGTTGGCACGGTCTGCAGGGGTCAGGGTGGGCCACCCACCACCTCCGTGCTGCTTGCTGGGGAGAGGAAGGGACAAGCAGCAGTGGGGACGATGCCTGGTCACAGCCCGTGTTGCCAGGGGTGAGCTGAGGAGTTCAGGTGCTGCAACCATCTGGTAGGTGGAGAATGGTGGGAGCGTGACATGCAGAGGGCTCCTCAACCCCCACACTGTTTTCCAGCCCTGTGTCCGTCATGACAAAAGGTGAGAGTCAAAGTCCAACCACACGCCTGTCCCTGCATGAAGAGTCTGCAAGAGTTGTCCTCTGCTCAGGAGAGGTTTTGTCACTCCTTGATGTGCACTCAGGGTGGCTGGACTCCTGATGTTCCCATCACCTTGCTCTCTGAAAGGAGCAGGGACTCGCTCTTGGGTCCCTGGAGAACCCCCCAGAGAAGGTCCTACAGACATACCTCATCATTTCACTCATGCTTCATGTTCCCCTGCTTGTCCCAGCACAAGACCAGGCAGTCAGCCTCATTTAGAAAGTGATGGGATGGAGGAGGAGAGGCCAGTGCCTTCTCAGCACTGCTGAGTTCCCTTCTGTTGGCTTGGCCTAGACCCCGAGCATCCAAGGGACTCAAGAGATCTGTGCCTTTGCCAGTGCTTGTCTGCTGATGTTAAAACTCTCATGGTCCAACCAAATGGCAACACAAAGGGAAGATGAGCAGGGAGGGCCACAAAGAGCTCCTCTCCCACCCCACACTGGGATTCCTCTTTCCCCATGGCTACAACAAGGAGGCACTGGTCTTGTTTACACTGTGACCAGCCAAGTGTTCCCATGAATGCAGCTACTGAGCTTTGGAAAGGCTGATCTCCACCATCTCCATGACTTGGGTCTCCCCATCTCTGAGAGATGGAAAGGAACAGTGAAGCTCATTGCTGAAAGCTGCTGCTAAGGAAAGCGAATGTTAGAAATGACCTTTTCAAACTCAGAGGCACAAACCTGAGTCATCAGAGACACTGGGCCTCTTGCTGCCAGCTGGAGAGCGGAGCACATCCGTGCTGTACATCAGGTAGCTGTCGTAGTCCTCACCCCCCTCTGCATCAATGATGGGGACATCAGGGATGATGGGGACTGCAGGAGACGTGGAAAGTGCCATTAGACAGGCAGCAAAAAAACCCACACCGGCAGCAAAAAACCACACAATGCTCAGGCTGGTCCTCGGCGTTCCCAGGGTGGCCGGAGCAGCAGAGCAAACAGGAGGTGGGGAAGCAGTTGGGATGATGGGGAGCTCTCCCCAGCACTGCTCCTGCCCCCCCTGCCCCCTGGCCAGGCTGGCACTCACTGGACATGGGCCGCTGGGGCTGCGTGGCGAGGTTGATGGTGGCTTCTCTCTCGGGCCCCCAGCCCGCGCCGTTCCTGGCCTTCACCATGTAGCGGTAGGGCTGTGACTCCCGCAGGTTCTCGATCAGCACCATGCGCTTCTTGGGGTCTTCCACCAGCACCTTCTTCACAGGCCCGACAGGTACTGCAAGGCACGGGCACTCCTGTCACCCACAGCAGGCACAGGGCACCCCACGACACCCTGCACTTTGGTGTCAGGATTACAGCCCGGCTCTGGGCAAGGGCGCAGCAGCTCTTCGGGCTGCCTGCAACAAGCAGCATCATCTCAGGGTAATTCCCAAATCTACTGCTGAAGTCAACCTACAGGAGAGGTCTTCTGTTGCTGGTGTGTCACAAAGAACACCTGCCTAGCACCCCACCCTTTTATCTAGACCTGTGAACTAAGTTTTTGAGATAAAAAACAACACAAAACTACAGAGGTGGATGGGAACAAAATTTTCTAGGTTAAATCCTGACTGGTGATTTTTCTGTGCCCTTTCCATCAAGAAGTGACCTGTCTGAATCCCAGTTCTCTGAAGAAATGTGCCTGGAGCTGTTCTGGCGCTGCTGCTGCTTGGGACTGGCCCAGCCTGCAGAAAGCATCCTCCAGCCCCTCAGCCTGGCCGGACTGTTCCATCCAAAAATGAGCTCTCACCGTTGTCCTCGTTGACAAGCCCATAACTGACTTCGTAGGCCGTGATCTCCCCGTTGGTTTCTGCAGGCTCAGCCCAGCTCAGCTGGGTCACAGTGGAAGACACGACGTTGAAGGCCAAGCGCCCGGGCTCGCTGGGCACTGGGGAGGCAAAAGCAAAGGGTCCCCTTCACTGCAAGGCAGGACCCGGGGGATGCCCAGAGCTCCCCAGATCACAGCTGGGCTGCACTGGGACACACTCAGTGCTCGACCCTGAGACCACCACCAGAAGCTCAGGGCTGGAGCCCTGGCCCCAGTGCTGGGTGCAGAGGTACAAACTGGCTCCCACGTGGAGGGAAGGAAGGTGTGGGGTCACTCACCCTCCTCCAGCGTGCGGCAGTGGACGATGTCTGAGTAAGTCCCTTCTCCCACGGCGTTGTAGGCACAGACTTGCATCTCGTAGTCGCAGAAGGGGTAAAGGTTTGTCAGCTCTGCTGATGGGGTTTTGACATCAATGAGATGGGCTTCTGACTCAGGGTCTCCCTGGATCCAGTATTTCACCTGGCAAAGCAAGTGCAAGCCGTGATTCCTGCAGATCCTGGCATAACACCTGAGAAATTCCTTGTCTCTTACTAAATTGGCTCTGGGAATGCTGTTGGGCCATTCCTCTGAAATAGGAGGCTGGGACAGTCTGGGCACTTCATGATAAGTGATGGAATGGGAGATGAAGTCACCAGGGATCTTTCTTGCATATCCCTCATCCACCCAGCAATGGTCCCTCAAGGATGGAGGGGACCAGAAGAGGTGAACTTGCTCCCTCTTTTGGGTGTGTACTCGGACCCCTTCAGTACAAATGTCTGTGTGAAACACCTGCAAGAGAGGACCCACACTCTTCCCAGGGATCCTCTCACCCCTTACCTTGTACCCCAGGGGTTTTCCTGGTGGAGGAAACCAGTTGAAGTTGATTTCCCTGGAGCTGAGGGCACGGGCAGTGGGATTAAGTGGTGCACTCAGGCAGCCTTTCGGGGACTGGGGGACCTGGCCCAGGCCGGTCATGGAGGGGACACCATCCACCAGCTCTGCAGACAAGAAAGATCACATCAGGGCCAGTCCTCCCCCTTGGATAATAAAGAAGGAAGTGTGCCTCTCTCAGCACTGCCCTGCCACGTTGTAATAAATACATTATTTATGTTATTGACCCACTTGATGAGAGTTTTCCTTGTGCAGCCACAGGAACCACCACACACCACTCATGGCAAGTCCTACCTCTCCCTTATTTTTCTGGCTTTTCATTCAAGTTCCCAAAGAAAAGGGATTAAGAATCCATCCTATTCCCTTCACCGAGGGAGCCGATCCACCTTCTCCCCACCCGCTGACTGTTCCCACTCGTGCCTCTAGAGGGGGACCCGAATCTACCAAGTCGGAGCTGGAGGGACCTCGCCGCGGCTTTTCGGGCAAGGCTGGAACTCTGAGCACCACATCGGGGTGGGCTGGTCGGGGGAGGGGGTCCCACAGCCCCCGCAGCCACTGGCACTGCCTGGCTGGCAGCCCCTACCTGGGTCAGCGATGGTCACCGTGGTCTGGGGGTAGCGGCCGATCTTGGCGCCGTACTTGGGGTGGAGGAGGTCGATGGCAAATTGCTTGAGCTGGCAGTTGTTGAGGAGAGTGTCTATCTCTGTCAGCTCCAGCAAGGGCACCTGCACCTCCTTTCGGGTCTCCCCAGGCTGGAAGACCAGTTCACCCTCTGTGAAGATGTAGTCCTGGAGGAGAAGGAAGAGGTGTGTTCAAGGGGAGGCTGGATGGGGCTCTGAGCAACCTGGTCTAGTGGAAGGTGTCCCTGCCCATTTGAGGGGCTTGGAATGGAATGATTTGTAAGGTCCCTTCCAACTCAAACTGTTCTGTGACTAATTACATGATTACAGCCTGCAGTATCCATGAGGAGACTTCCCAAAGAGTTTCCCCTCATCTCCCAGTCAATCCCCATTTGCCTTCCAGTGCCCACAGCTCCAGGGGCAGCTGGTACCCTCTGCCTCAGGCACAGGCATCCTCTCAGGTCCTCCATCCCCGAGGAAGCAAGGGGTGGAAGGGAATGTTTACCCTTGTGCTGACCTCAAGCCTCGGGTCCCCACTGTCCCAGCCACATGCTGATAACTCTTCTTCTGCAGCCCCAGGGTTGGCCTTTTCCCAGCCCTACATTCCCACACCTTCCTGGCTGCCAAGGCCAGGAGCAGCAGCCTTACCCTGCCATTCTTGGCGGTGAGATCCCTGGTCCTGTAGGTGACCTGGGATTTCCCGTTGTCGATGATCTCCCGGAGGACAGGGATCTTGGCCAGCTTGTCAAAGCGGCTGTGGGAATAGGCTGGCTGCAGGAAGGTGATGAGGCTGCTGGCTGGAAAGGGCAGGACAGAAGGAATGTGGAGAGCAAATACATCCCAAACACTCAGGTATTCTCCCTGATCAGAGTTCCAGTCACCCATGGGTGTGAACTGTGCATGAAGTATCATTGCAGGGACTGGAGACTTCCCCACATCCCACTTGTGCTCCGTGCTCATAACAGCCAGGTGGGAAGCAGAGGGAAAGTGCTGGGGACATCAGCACAACAACATCAAAGAGGTTCTGCTTCACAACAGCACTCAATGAGCTGCAGCAGCAGACAAATGTGGTCAGCCCTTAACCTGTCATGGAATTGGAAGCATCTAAACTTGTGACGGCCAAATGTTTCTGTCAGCAGGGAAGATGACTCTCCTTTGGAAGCATTAAAGGATGCTCCAGTTCAGACCCAGGTGACTTCAGAAAGGAGTCACCAAGCAAGTCTCTGCTCTGTGACCTGGGGGTGCTCAGATGGGCAGTCTGTGCCTTACAAACCAGATCAGCCTGGACACAGGACACTCAGACACAGACACCCTGAGGCAGTCACAGCCCCTCACCTTGCTCTTTGATGATGGTGATGTTGACAACCCTGCGCCCAATCTTGGCGATGCCGTTGGGGACCTCGATGGCCTCCACCTGCAGCTGCTTCTCATCATCATCGTCGTCCCTGATGAAGAGCGGGACACGGACATCCACCAGCTCCACAGCCTCTTGGAACTCCACCATTCCCTGAGCATCTGGGGGAAAAGGCAAGAGTGAGAGGTGAAAGATAACACCCTGTACCCAGCCAGGAGGCAGCACTGGGCTCTGCTCCCTACCTTGGTCTGAGGTCACAGTGTAATAACCCGGTGCAACCTTCAGGTCATTGAAGGCCTCGTGAGAAACATGTTTTTCCACCACTTTGATGATGTCTGGCTTGGCTGAGTAAGGGGCAGTGAGTACTGTGTCCACAATGGTGTGATCCTGCCTGGGAGGGGGCGAGGGAAAGGCAGCTGAGAGTTGAGACCAGGGTAACTCATCTCACAGAGCAGCTGGGGGCCAGCGAGTGTTGGGGTACTCAGTCACCCCACACGTGTGTACAAAGAGGGAGAAGCTGCAAATTCCTCTTACCTTTTCCCAGAATTGGGCTGTAACCTGGGGGATTAAAAAAAAAACCAAAAAACCACCACATCAGAGTGACTAACACCTTTGGAGAGACCAAGTGCTGTGTGAATCACAGCCCTGTGCAGGTCTGAGCTGCAGCACTGCCCTGCGGGTGCCAACCCATCCCACAGAGCCCCAGCACACGTTCCCTCCTGCCTGGCTGCTCTCTCCTGCCCTGGGTTTCCCAATGCAGCCAGAAATGTGCCCACAGGGGAGATCACATCTGGATCAGGCTGTGGGGAGGAGATACCACTCCCTGCTCAGCACTGGCATCCCCAGATTCCTCCTGGCCTGGACCAGGCACTCCTAAGTTTGCAACAGGCTGCAGCTTTTGAAGCCAGTGGGAATTCTCCCATTGAGCACCAGGATTTGCTCCTGCTGCTCCAAAGCCAGACCCAGCTGAGATCTCCTGCACAGCTGGGTGGATGAAGCACCACACCAGGCTTGTCTCAGACCACGCTCCCTACCCCAGCATGGCAGATTCCACACCCCAGCCCCCTGGTGCAGCCCATCAGCAGCAGCCCTGCAGGAGTCTCTCCCCCACTGACTCACCTGAACTTGGTCTGCTGCACCTTGTGGCAGCCAGGAATGTGCTTGAAAACGTCGTTCAGCTGCAAGGAGCAAGAGGGACTTTCACAGGGTATCCCTCAGCAAGCAGGGATGTGCTCAGCCAGAGAACACAGGAGCCCCCCGACCACCCCAGGCCCTCCCACACCAGGTTTCTTCCCAGGAGGTGCCAAGAGGCTGCAAGCTGAAGCCAAACAGGAGCTTCAGATCGCAACCCCCAAAGCAAACCCAGAATCTCAACCAGACGCTTCGCTAATTCTTACAATTGTGACCTTAAAAATCGCGCTTTCTCACAAAAAGTGGAAAAACTGCTCCTTCCCTTTTAAGAGCTGTGGGTTCCCAGGGAAGGGGCGCTGCCCAGCCCCCTGTGTGGCTGTCCCCAAGGCCACCCCGAGCCCCCCTGGTGCCCAGGTTCCTACGTTCTCCTCCACTTCCTTGCGCAGCTGCTCGCACTCGCGGGTGTCCGGTTTCACCAGGTTCTGCGTGAAAAGCCGGGCCAGCCTCAGGGACAGCCCGTAAGGAACTGGAAAGGGAAAATCCCAACAAATCAGACTCCTGTCCTTCTCGGTCAGAGGAAATGACCCGCCCCAGAAGCAGGGGGACACTCACGGAGGTCCTTGGGGTTGGTGGCAGCGGGGGAGGTGATGCCCTGCCTGTGGACATTGTTGTGGATCTTCCAGCGCACCGTGTCCCGACCCTTGAGGGAGCCGCTGCGCACCAGGGGGGTGTCCAGGTGGTCGGAGGACATCAGGCTGTGGCGGAGCATGTAGTGATCCTCCTTGAAGCCAACAGTGCGCCCTGCAGAGGCAGCGGCGGGGTCAGAGCCCGGACAACGCCAGCCGTCAGCGTCCCAACCCCAGAGACTCTGCTCGGGGGGGTGTCTAGGGCTTCCACCGTGCTAAGGGCGTGGGGATGTCAGGAGGGGAGTGGGATGGAGTTCGTGAGTGGGGAGAACACATCCCAGCAGGTGAGCGCTACCAGGTCAGGGAGAGCCAGCAGTGGGATCCCCAGCAGGGCATCCCAGAGCGTGGGGCAGGGAAGGAGAGTGGACCAGCAGCTCCGGGGCTCCTTGGCTCAGGATCTCTGCTCAGGACCCCTCTCCAGCTCAGAGAGGAGGGATGCTCATCCCAGCACAGCCCCAAACCCAGGAAGGCAGTGAACCCCACAGAGCCCCTTCCCCCCAGGACCAGGGGCTGGTACCTCGTGCACAGCAGGGAAGCAGGGCCAGGCAAGCCTAGAAAACAAAGAGCCAGAGAGAGGCACAATCACTTTGTGGCCAAGGACAAAACCCTTCCAATGCCACCATCAGGGAGGATCCACAACAGCAGGGATGTGGGAACAGTGGGTGGATGGGGCTCTCAACAAGCTGATTTTAGCCAGATGGGGGAAATCTGCCTCAAATTTCACCAATGGCTCAAGTCAGCAACAGCAGAGGCATTGGCTGCCACAGGGACATCCCCTGCCAATCTGGCCGTGCTGGAGGCTGCGTGGATTCTGCACATTTGTCATGTCTTTGGCCATACCTGTTTCTCTCCCTGGGCTGGGGAAGCCAGCTGAGACACTCACCTTGCAGCAGGCACAGAACTTCCAGCAGAGCAGGAGCAGCAGCCCCAGGAGCAGGATGAGGAAGATGAGCAGTGGGATGAGCCAGAGGAAGCTCCCAGGTGGGCACTCTGCAAGTGACAGCAACGTCACTCCCAGGAGCCAGCCCCGTGTGGGGTGTGCAGGGAGGCAGGGACAGAGGGGAAAGGCTGGACCACATCTCTCTGCCCAGTTAACCTTGGGAATGCCTCTCAATGGGAAATGCTGTTCAGGAAGGGCTATCACACCTCTGCTCACACCCAGCCGTACCAAAGGGCTGAGCAGCACCTTGCAGCAATCCCTGCCCCTGGCAGCAGGGGAAAGGCTGGGATCTCTAAAGGTGCCTCTGAGCGTGCCACACTCCACCCCTTGCAGTTCATGTGACAGACATTGTCACCCCACTCGTGTCACACAGCACGGTGGGCACAGAGGTGCTGCCTGCAGCTGAGTCTGCCCAGGGGCACAGCAAAGGGACAAAGCAGGGATTGGAGGCACTGAGGAGTTGGTCACTCTGATCCAGACCCCAGGCTGGACATCCCCTGCTCCTGCCAGGTCCCTGCTCACCTTTATTCTTCTGCACACGGACAGTGGTGTTGGGGAGGACACTGGGGTCTCCCTCCAGGGTGTAGTGGTAGGTGCAGTCATCATCCTCATCCTGGAAGGAGCAGTACTCACCAGCCTCCTCTGTGGGGAGAGAGGACACGGCTGTGCAGTCACCAGGGCCAGGAAAGGCTTGGGGAGCAGCCCTACAGGCACACACACACACACAAACACAGGGAGCAGGGCACACAGGGGACACCACACGTGTCTGCAGCCAGCTCTGCTTCTCACGTTACCTTTCTTCAGCTCCTCCACCATGTGGATCTGGAGCTGGCACGAGCTGCAGTTCCCTTTCAGGTTGCCTGTCCCCCAGGTCTGGCAGCGGACACAGTCCCGGATGCTCTCACACACAGCCTGGAAGCCCTGGGAGAGGAGGGTGGGATGGTCCCTGGTGTGAGGCAGGACACAGCCTCTGAAAGGCAGAGCTGGAGAGGCAGCACTGCACCCTCACCCCGGAGCCAGGTGGAAAAGAGGAGTCACTGAGAACGAGCAGCTAATGAGGGATTTATAAGCCCAGCTGTCTCCAAAATCTCTCATACCAACAGCCTGCATTTAGACAGCAATTAGACCTTCTCCAAGGGTTTCAGTGGCCTTCCCAAAACATCATCAAGCCACCTTTCTCCATCCCCACTGTGGGATTAGCCCATGTTTGTGAACGTGGAAATCAAATGTGTTCAAGGCCAGGTTGGATGGGGCCCTGAGCAACCCAATCTAGTGGAAGGTATCCCTGCCCATGGCAGGAGAGTTGGAATGAGATAAATTTTAAGGTCCCTTCCAATCCAGTCTGTGATTCCATGAAATGAGTTTTTTCCCCATCTTGAGGCAAATCAGAACAAGCCACAAACTGAGCCTCAAACTTCTGCCCGTCCCCAGGGTGCAGATAAACACAGACAGACTCTCAGCAGTTGCTGCTGGTGAACAGGAGGGCAGAGAAAGCCTGTGGCTACAAAGCAGCTCCCATGCCAGCCCCTTCCTGGCCACAGGACAGGTGAGACAAGCCTTTGCTGAGGATTTTGTTCCTGACTGAGATGTGCCTTCAGCTCTGCTTTGCCTTTCTTCTCTGGAGGCTCTGCGTGGCAGTAAGTGATAAACCCAGGGGGACTCACCAGGGAGTAGCTGATTTCACAGGTGGAGCTGGTGTACAACGAAGCCATGTCACAGATGCACCTGCCACATTCACACCTCCCGTGGTTGTTGCAAATGCCCTGGGAGAGGAGAGGTGACAGCCTGAGAGCAGCACTGGGAGTCAGTAACGCAGCTCAGCGACCCAGAGATTCCAGCGCGGGGGCAACTGGCCAGAGAGCCCTGCCTGGGGCAAGGTGGGGCCTGGGGAGGGCAGGGTGGGACCTACCCCCCGGCTGTCGATGCAGGTGTCGTTGCTGGTGGGGCATTCACAGCCCGGGCCCTCCCAGCCGCTCTCGCACACGCAGGCGCCCCTGGAGCAGCGGCCACGATCTGGGGTGGGAGCAGGGATTACCTGGAGCCCAGCGCTCTGCCCTTCCCCCAGCCCCGTCTGCGGCTCCCCCGCTTCCTCTGGGGCGCACAGGGGCTACAAAACGGCTTCTCCTTGGGGTGCAAAGGGGCTGCAAACAGACTCCACAGCATCCTCCCTGCACGTCTGCAAGAGCATCCTGCCCAGGACCCCGCCGTGCCGCTGCCACCAGTCCAGGACACCCTGCCTGTGCCAGCAGCCCCAGCACATCCCCCCCCAGCTGGGGAGCTCTGGGGGTGCTCTCTCACCGTTGCAGAGGAAGCCGGAGGTGCGTGGGCACTGCAGGACGTCGAACTCGCAGAAGGCGCCGTCGAAGCGCAGGCTCTGCTCCTCGGAGTAGCACTGGCACTTCCCGCACAGGCACTCGCCCCGGCCCGAGCACGGCTCCGCGTCCCCGGGGCGGATGCAGGCTTCGTTGTTGGGGGAGGACGCCGGGGAGCAGTCGCAGGTGTCCCCTCGCCTGGGGACAGAGATGGTGCTGAGAGAGGCGGGAGCAGAGCGTGGCACAGCGGGGTCCCGGGCATGCAGGTGTGTCACTGTGGGCCCCGGGCACAGCAGGGGTGTCACTGTGGGCCCCAGCCACACCAGGGCTGTCACTGTGGGCCCGGGAACAACAGGGG
>VZTR01031187.1:23421-191885 GCA_013400775.1 Chaetops frenatus
GAGGCCCTCGTGGGCCCGCTGCAGCGGAGGGGTGCCCGGGTGGGCCCCGGTCATGCAGGTGTGCCCCTGTGGGCCCCGGGTACAGCAGGGGTGTCACTGTGGGCCCTGGGCATGCAGGTGTGTCACTGTGGGCCCCGGGCACACCAGGGCTGTCACTGTGGGCCCCGGACACAGCAGGGCTGTCACTGTGGGCCCCGGGTACAGCAGGGGTGTCACCGTGGGCCCCGGACACAGCAGGGGTGTCACTGTGGGCCCCGGACACAGCAGGTGTGTCACTGTGGGCCCCGGGTACAGCAGGGGTGTCACCGTGGGCCCCGGACACAGCAGGGGTGTCACTCTGGGCCCTGGGCCTGCAGGTGTGTCACTGTGGGCCCTGGACACAGCAGGGGTGTCACTGTGGGCCCCAGACACACCAGGGGTGTCACTGTGGGCCCCAGACACACCAGGGGTGTGTCCCTTGGCCGGGGTGTGGGTCTGGGTACGCTCCTTACCAGCCCTGGTGGCAGATGCACTCTCCGCAGACAAAGTTCCCGTGGAAACTACACTTTGGTGAGTCCACCTCTTGTTGCTGGAAGAGAAGAGAGAATGGGCATTGCTGAATGGGCCCAGCTGCCCTCAAGACCATTTCAGGAATCAGAAGGGCAGATCCAGGGGCAAAGTTTTGCCCTGAAGACGAAGCTCTGCCGTGGGACAGCACACCCAGCTTGGAACGGGCAGTGATGGAGACCTCGGCCAGGCCGAGCATTGCTGAGGGGTCGAGCAGGACCCACGTGCACCAGCCAACACATTCCCAGCCCAGGCTGGCTGGCCAGGAGGAGGAGGAGGAGACCTGTGTGCATCAGCCCACCTGCTCACAGGGACACAGGTCGCAGATGACAGCAGCTGACACGGTGAGGCTGTCGCTCAGGGATGTGGGTTTCACATGGATGACTCCCTGCCGCTCCTTCTCGGGGAGGCTGCAGACGTGCTGCCCACCAAGGTACTCCAGAGCCTTCACGTGCATGTGGAACTTGTTCTGAGGGAAGGGACACGCTCTGCAGGGATGAGCCAGCTCTGCTGGACAGGGAGAGCTCATCCCCTCACACGCGCCCTTCCCTCTGCTGCCGTTCGAGGACTTACCACTTTTCCACGGGTGATGTGGAAGGAGCCAGATTCTGTCTTCTCAAACACTGAGGAGGTGAACTCTGTCTTCAGGGCTTTGGGGGTGAAGTCAGCCCGGATGTCCATCTTGGAGCGGATGCGCTGGGTGGCAGAGGATAAACACAACTTTGATTTTCAGCAGGGCCCTGTGGCCACCTCCTGGCCTGCTCCAGAAGAGCCATGTCCTGCCTCCTGCCTGCTCTCCTGCCCAGGAGGAGCCCACCCTCTGCCCTCCCTGGGAGCCTCAGTGAAGCCCCAGAGAGTACCATTACCTCAAAGGCTGTGCGAAGCAACTCCACAATGTTGGAAGAGTCTTCCTGGAGCACCCCGATCTCAGAGATGGGGAAATACTTGTGCAGCTTCTGCAGAGAGACAGGAGCTCCCTGAGCCAAGGCCTTGAGAACCCTCCTCTGTCATGGGTGTGGGCTCTGCTTTGAGCAGGACTTGGACCTCCAAATGTCCCTTCCAACCTAAGCTACTCTCCAGTTCTGTGCCTCCACTGCTTTACAAGAAGCAGAAAGCAACACAGGGAGAACTCTAGGAGCCCAGATTCCTGCACCCAGTCATACATCCTGAGACATCCCACAACCTAGAGCAGCCCTCCAGCACAGTGTGGGACCCTCCCAAATATCAAGGGGTTGGTTTAACACCTGGGGACAAGCAATGGAAGAACAGTTTCTCCTCACAGCTGAGCTGAGGAGGACACAGCTGGTCCTGGAAGAAAAGGTAATCCCACAGGGCATCACTGCCATGGCCTCCTCACCTCATAGTAGCTGTAGGAGTGGTTGGTGACAGCAAAGATGGGGATGATGTTGTGCTGGCCCAAGAGGCGCACGAGGGTGGGCACTGAAGGATAGTCCTGCTTGGTGTCGTACACGTAGGTGCCGTGGCTGTCCAGGTGACACTGCTCATCGTTCCTTGCCAGGATCCCTGCCAGGACGTTGGTGCCATCAGCTTCGTAGTGAAAGGCAGACTCGGTGGAGAACACGAGCAGGTGAGTGCTGTCCTTTCTCCAGCCAATCTTATCCTGCAGCCAGAGAGGGGAACCAGAGAAGGAACCTTTACCTCTGCGCCTCCCAAACCCCTGCACAGCCCTTGCAGCCCTTGGCAAGCCATCTCTGACTTCCAAGGAGCAGGAATACCCAAGGGACAAGGCACCACCTGCACCTGGCAGCAAACACAACCAGCCACGTGTCCCCAAGGGATCCCAGCACCCATCTGCACCCCCAGAGCACAGGGTGTCTCCCAGCCAGCAGCTCGGTGCCAGGCACAGGTGTGTACAGGGGGCAAGCCCAGGCTGCCCTGGACGTGTCTGGAGCTGTGCTCATCCCTCAGCCAAGCCCAAGGGGGTTCTTTTCCAGGGAGCAGAGTTTCATCACCACAGGCACGGAGGGGGACAGAGCACAGAGCACACGCAGGGTGCCCAGCGAGCAGCTCCTGTGCCAGGCACCAAACACCAGCACACACATCCCAAGGCTTAGGCAAAATCGGGAGTGCAAAACAGCTTGGCACTGGGAGCATGGGGCTGGGAGGGCAAGAACCAACTGTAGCTGAAGCTGGGCTCCCTGGCTGCCCTGCTCATCAGTGGGCTTCAGGAAGATCCACCCATTGAAAACACAGGCCTGGGCAGGCTCACCTTGCAGACAGCTGTCTGCAGGATGGCATCGAAGCCGCCCTCGGGGGCATCCAGGTTGCCCGAGATGCGCTCCTTGCGGAGCTCCTGGCTGAAGTGGTTGATGTTGCTGGTCAGGCGGATGACGTTCTTGAAGGAGAACGGGGAGTCAGCGTTGTGCCAGGGCTCTCGCAGCCTGGGAGAGATGGAACCAGGGGGCTCGTGTGGGCCAGGAGCCAAGGGATGCTGGGGTGCAAGGAGAGGGAGTGTGGGGAGAGTCCCTCAAGGGAGGTGCTGGAGATGAGCAGCTCAGCCACCAGCACCGAGAGGGAGAAGGGGGTGAGGACAGAGGTGGAGGAGAAGGCAAAATGTGCAGTCTGCTGTGGCAGAGCAGGGAAAGTGGGAAAGCAGAGGATGAGGCATGGTGCTACAGCAAGCCCTGAGGGAGGGAGAGACCAGGAGGACACTGGCAGTGGAGACAGAGAGATGGATGGAGGCTCTTGCAGCACCAACACCGAAAGCCACAGAGAAACAGAAGGCATTTTCCACTCCCACCTCAGGGACCCACGGGGCTCACTCACTTTTCAGGTCTCATGTCTGTCTGAGGGGATGAGACTTTGTCCACAAACTTGCCAAATCCAATGGTGTAGTTGGAAGTCAGGGCTTGCAGGAAATCCGCTGGGAGGAGAGGAAAGGAGGGGGAGACATAAATAAAGAGATACCTGTGAGCTCCCCACTCCAGGGAAAGAAGTCCTTTTTTTGGACATCTTATCTGCTGGTCAGTTCTTAGATAAGATTCCCAATCTGTCATCTTTTAAGACCCTTGGGCTTTTATAGGGCAGAAACCTACACCCCCTTTTGGCAGTCCCAAAACTGGAGCTCCTGCAATAGCGCCCAGCAGGTTCAAGAGGCCAAGAGCCCTGCACAGACCAGCTCTGACCAGGGAGACATCCCCCACACAGGGCTGCACAGAGTAGTGATAATGAGAAGCTCTAATTAAAACAGACACCTCTCAGCCCATTGCCAGCTGCATCCCCCTCTCAGGTGCTGGCAGAGGACTCGCAGCCCCAGGCAGGAGCACAGGAGCAGGCTCTCCTCTCCTCCCAGCTCTGCCCTCACCTAGGTTATGCCCCATGCTTTTGAGGTTGTCCAGATCATCAGACATGGAGTAGGAGAAGTCCATGAGGATGTAGAGATCCACAGGGCTTTCCCTGGGCTGGAAGACGTCCATGTCGAAGCTCATCTCCTCCCCAGCCCGCAGCCGCATGTGCATGGCCTGGGGGGACACCTGGGTCCTCTGCAGGGACGTGTTGATACTGGAATTCTGTGAAGAAGAGTGACGTGAAGGGGGTGGGCTCCATCCCCAGCGTGGCTGCAATGGGAGGAGGAGGAGGAGGAGGAGGCAAGGAGCAGGGAGATGTGTGGGAAGTGCAAAGGCAGCCATGAGCACGCTGCTGCCCTCCCTCGTGTACTGCCCAAGAGCCTCCATCACGTCCACACCTGTCCAGCCACGCACCTCCTCCAGGGGGGTGTGAGCATTTTGCTTACACCTGCTTTGCCTGCAAAGCCACCCCAGCCTGGATCAGGACCCGCAGGTCCAGCTGCCAGCAAAGGCACTGCTTTAGAGTAGACCCTACGTAAGCAGTGATCTGAGCCTTCTTGCTGAAGCCTCTAGAGGATGAGGGATGAGAGGGACCCCCGAGGAGAGGCTGAGCAGGGGTGGTGCCCCCAGCACACACCTTCAGAGCCCTCATCTCCCCCTGGCTGTAGATGATGTTGGCCTCGGCGCAGCCGGAGCGCAGCAGGTTCTCCCGCAGGTCACAGCGAGGCTCCTCAAAGCTCTGCAGGGAGCAAGAACAGCACCAGAGCCACCTTCAAACAGGGGCATACACAGGGCAGGGAGCAGAGCCCTGTGCCCAGAGCATGGAGAGCCTTTGGGAGCAGGAGTGGGGCAGAGAGATGGGGACGAGCCTTGCACAGAACTACAGCATCCCCCAGCAGCTGAAATGTGACCACCAGTGAGTTACTGGGTCGTGCGGGATGAAACTCTCCCTCCATCCCTTGTACAACGTTGTTTCTGGCACACTGACACTCTCTGTATTCCTGCAGTTCTGCCCTGGACTCCTCTCCCTCCCCATTCTCCGCACCAAAAGGAATTTCAGTGTTTCCCATCCAGAAGAGAAGCTGGATCCAGAAGCTGCTCTTGTGTCTCTCTCCCACTGAGCTGCCTCCATCAGCAGGGTGGGAGGTGGAGGCCTGGGCTGCCCTGCAGGGTCTCACCTCGTCAGTGCAGAAGGAGCAGTCCTTATCCACCCGGATGCAGCCAGTGCAGTTCTTTGCCCGGGACAGCACACAGCGGTTGTCTGCCAGGAAAGATCAGGGCATCAGGGATGGGCAAAGCAGAGTGAGCTGTGGGAGGCCATCAAAAAGGCTGATCCCATGGAGAGGAGGAGGTTTGGCCTGGTTAGTGGAAACTGGCTGCTAAACAGCAGCGAGGTAGCAAGGGAGGGTCCCCCAAAAGCTGAGGAGATGGAAAACAGCAGGAAAAGCACACAGCAGGTGTTCTCCACATGAGGCCTGGTGTTTCTGCAGCCCAGGACAGGTACACACAGTCCCCAAGGAGAGGTGGCAGACAGAGTCTCCACAGCTCCACTCACTTTTGCTCCATTGGCAGAGGCCGGTGGTGCAGAGCAGGGACAGGAGGAGCAGCCTGGCACACACCCTTGGCAGCACATTCATCCTCTTCCTCCTGAAACAAAGGGATTGCTATGTTGCAGAGAGCCAAGAGATGGAAATGGACCTGGATGTGACCAGGGCAGCTCCCATGGAGCCCCTTCCCAGCTCTGCTGGGGTGGGACAGCTCTCACATCTGGGGAAACTGAGGCTGGAAGCACTTGGTGAGCTCTGCAGGGCAGGGCACAAAACCAAAGCCAAGGATGGTTTGTCCTCTGCTCAGGAATCTGCAAAAGGCTCAAAATTCCTGCCAATGCCATCCCTATGCCTGGAGTTGGGGTGCCCAGCCAGACCCCAGCACCATCCACTCGTGTGAGCACTGACCAGGCCAAGACATTGCTTTTCCTGGCAGGTTAGGGGAAAGAAAAATGGAGGAAAACAAAGTGACTGTCCACATCTCTCCCCAAAAGCAACACTAACCCCTCCCTTCAGCTATTTCCTATCACAGTAAGAGTTTCCAGGATGGTCAAGCCAACAATAAAGAGAGAGTGAGGCCTTGGGAAATACCGGGCTTGGAGTTGTTGAATGAATCTGTGGTCTCAAGAGCCTGGCAGCTCCCCTTTGTCCTGTCCAGGGCAGCAGGAGCCCTTGATGGACAGAGAGGTCAAACCCTTGACAGAGTGAACCCTTCTCCTTGCACCACACATGGCTGAGAGCACTCGGGGCCATCCAGGAGTCAGCATTTGGATGTGGTAAACAAAAGGCACAAAGCTGGAGCTCGAGTTCTGCAGCTGCTGTGCCACAGATTCATCCTCACACCCAGCAGGGCAAGTGAGAGCAGTCGAGGAAAAAACAACACTGTAAAGAGACCATTAAAGCATCTCCTTCCTGGAAGATGCAATCGTGAAATATAAAATGTGAACGAATTGCCTTACAGCTTCTTGCTGTGGCAGCCCTGACTCTGAAATGAAAAGAACGTAAAAACCACTTAAAACAGGGAAAGAAAACAGGAATAGTTGTTGTGTGCAATGTCCAAGTCCCTTGAGGGGCATCCAGCACACAGAGCAGTCACCTGGAAACTCAGCTACTCACAGCCTGGCCTGGGCTGCAGGGAAACCCCTGGAAAGACCCAGCCTGCTCTCAACAGCAGCAGATCACACCTGGCCTCTGCAGGCAGTGGAATACATTGAATTCAGCAATTGTTGTGAGCCAGGGCTCAACCAACCCAGCATTGACACCACAGGACATCTCCCTTGGTGGCTGCACTTGGCTCCGTGTGACAGCCACTGGCTGCACAGGCAGCAGGTGACAGGACATTGGTATCTCATTCATCCTGCCAGCTGTGCCCAGAGGGATTTATCACAGTCATTAATGCCCAGTGGCTCAAACGTGAGAAACACAGAAGCCTCAGGGCAGCATCTCTGCAGGGAAACCCCGGGAAGCTTTGCTGTTCCTCAGGACCTGTAGCCAAAGTTCTGTTTTGCCAAAGGGCATCTTTTCTAATGGGTAAAAGGTACCAGCTGACCAAAGGAACTCCTCTGCTTCCCTCCCTGCCACACTGACTGTCCCCAGTCAGGCCCTTGGCAGGTTTGGCTTCAGGTGGTCCTTGTGCCCCCAAGTCCAGTTGCAGCACTGGCTCTGAGGCCAACACTCCTCAGCCAGAGCAGGCCTGTGGCCTCCTTCAGTGACAGTCCCCACACCAGCACTCTCTGTGTCCCTTGCTACTGACACAGATGGATTTTGAAGCCAGGAAAATCCTTTTTTCCCTTGCTCTGCCCCAGCCCAGGAGAGTGTTGTGGAGACAGGCAGGGGGAGCTGCCAATTAGAAAGGGCAGGGAAGAAATCCTTGGAGCCCATGGAAGGAAAACAGAGTTGAAAACAACACCTGAGCACTCAGCAAATTCCATCTCCCACCGTGGCACAAGCCACAAGGAAAGGATTGAATATGGGACCAGACTGTTCAGCTCACAAGGACCTAATTCCTCTTCCTTTAATCACCAGTTAGGAAAAAGTCACCAAGGAACGGATGGACACACCCTGGGCCTCGGGCACATCAAGTGCCATCGTGTCTTTTCAAGTGCTGAGATAAAAGGCCATAAAACCCTGCTCAGCATTAACGTCCTGCTGCCCTGTGAGGCACCAACCTTCAAGGATTTTGCTGGGCAGATGCCAGCAGGCTGGGTGCTGATGGCACAGGGCATGGCCACTGCAGGAGTGCAGCCTGCAAGATTCTGCAAAAAGATGGGAGTGGCCATGCCTTGCTTTCAGAAGTGTCCTCTGGAAGGGAAAACGCTGCTTTCACGTCAGGAAAGCCGCAGGATTTGGTTGGGTTTTCACGACGACAGCAACAACAACAAGAAAAGAACTGTTCAGTGCAAAAACAAGGAGAAAGCAGAGCAGCTCCTGGCTGCACATCAACTTCCTACCACTTCCCAGCATTTCCTCCTGCTCTCCTCTTGCTCCCCCAGCCTTTGCCCTGCCCCTCAGCACAACCAAAAAAACCTCCTACAGGAACATGCCAAGACCCACCCCGAGTCTGGAGAAGCTGGGGCTGGGTACCTCATCCCCAAAAATCCAGGCAATGCTGCAAACAAACCATTGGTGCAATGGGACAGAGGACAGGCTGGGAATGGCAGATGGTGGAGGGAGCAAGGAGCAGCTTGTGATGAGCCCCAGAGCAGCAGCAGGAGATGCTCAAGCCATGAGTTCCCAAGCACAGCCTTTCCTCCCTTGGGTGGGAATTGCCCTTTTCATGGCTCAGCCATGGGGGCTGTGTAGGGGCTGAGCCTGGTCCGTGGCATCAAGGACCATCCCCGTGTCTGTGTGTGCTGAGGATGGGCAGTGCAGCCGCAGCCCAGGGGACCAGGGACACAGCTTGTGGTTTTCCTCTCCCCTGCACACGTGGTGGCACAGAGCTGCTGGGACCACGCTCCAAAACTTGGAGGTTATCAAGCCAACCCCCCCAAAAAACTACCAAAAACTCAACCCACAAATCAAATCATCACTTACACACAAAATCCTACTGGTCTGGTTTTGTTTGCCTTCCCTATCTCTTTCCCCTCCTTCCCCAGGTGTGCTCCTACAGCAGGGAGACTCCACGTGGGTGTCTCCATTTGCTGTTTTCAGCTCCCAGGCTGAGGTCCAGACCCCAGACACGGCCCCCAGCATCCTCCAGCCAGGGACAAAGCACAGCCAGACCCAGCCCGGGGGCCCCCATGGAGCTGCTTTGTGGCCAACACCCCCCTGTGCTTGGAGGGCTGCTGGCTGTGGTGCCATCTCCTCCCGGTGCCCCCCAGGCTCAGGCAGGGGGGAACCCCAAGGAACAGAGGCAGCAAGGGCAGGACCCTGCCTGGGGACTGCCCAAGTGCCAACACAGCCCCGGGACCCTCCCGTTCCCTCCATGTGCTCTCCTTGCCACTTTCTCTGCTCCTTTGCACTTTTCCCCTCCTTCCCCTCCGTGGGTGCTCCTCATCCCCCTTTCCCCACACCTAACCCATGCCTGTCAGCCCCCTCACACCAACCCTCCTGTCCCTTTCCCTATTCCCCGTCCATTTCAGATCCAGCAATTTGCAAATACCCCAACACCTGCAGTTCAGCCAAGCCCACCCTGAGCCTCCCACTCTCTCACGGCCTTTTCCTCCGGGGACGCCCCCATCCCTTGTTCCCCCCTTGCAGGAGCAGCCACCAGTTCTGGAAGATATCCCGGGTGGGCTCCGCGGCTCGAGGGCACCCAAAGCCCGGCTGACCTCGCTCACTTCCACCCGTGAAAGCTTTCCCTGGGTGCCAGCTCCGAGGCACAACAGCCTTTGTCCCTGGATCGGGGCTGAGGGACAGGGCAGCCCCCGAAACCTCCGGCAGCTGCCCGCAAAGGGCTCTGCCCTGCCCTGCTCTGCCGTCCCACCCACGGCACCCCCGCCCAGGTACCTGCGGGGACAAGGCCGGTCCCCTGCAGCCCCCAAAGCCCTGCCCGCTCCCGCTGCCTTTCCCAGGCAGCGCAGAGGCACCGGGCCGTGTCCGACCCCCAGGGGAAGAACCAGGGGAAAAGAGAGGCCACGGGCGGGCAGGGGCTGAGCCCCGCGCTGCTCACCTGCCCGCACACGGATTCACCGCCCGCTTCATCAACGCAGCAAAGTTCAGGCGAGCTGGACGCTACAGAGCACAGACGAATTAATTCCACAAACCTCATTAGCGCTGGGTCTGACTCGGTGTCCAAATCCTCTGTCGCAGCCCGAATAACAGGCACCCGCACGCCAAGCCAAGAAATTCTTCCGAAGGCAGAGGGGGAACGTGCTGCTTCGCTGCTGCAGCTTGATTTCCAGCTTTAGGCTTTTCTTTCCTTATTTTTTCTTTCTTTTTAATTTTTTTCCCCCCTCCCTCCCTCCTCTCTATTTTGTGTCCCTTTTCTTTTTCCGGTTAAACGTCAAGTCCCGGTCCGGGGGGGAGCGCAGCCAGCCCGCGATCCCACATTGAAGTCCCTGAGGATCCCCGTCCCCTCCAAATTTCCACTGGGTGCCGCCTCGCCCTCCCGAGGGGCTGCCAGGGAGGGAAGGTGGGAGCAGTGAGAAATGAGATTGGATCCCAGGTGAGGAGAAGTTTTATCCCGGCTGGGAGGGCGGAGGGGGTGCCCGTGACGCAGGGCTGCCATTCACGGCTCCCTCGCACACCTGGCCGGGCAGGCACAGCCCTCTGGAGCCTCCCTCCGCGCAAGCACCAGCCCACAGGAAAAGGGCTGAGCTGCCGAGGGCAGGGAGCCTGGAGGGGCTGGGAGCCTGGAGGGGCTGCTCGGCTTCACCTGCCTGCTCAGGGCAGAGCTGAGAGACCTCCCCGACCTCCCGTGCCAGGGGTTTCTCCTCCCAGTTTCCCCCTGGCACGACTGGGAGGTGTCACCCTCAGTGCCCAGGGAACTCCTTGCTGAAATACCAGGTAAATTCCTGCCCTGACAACCCGCAGATGCCGAGCCCAGCCTCGGTGCTTTGCTTGCAGAGAGGATGGGTCTGCATCCTGCCTTATCCAGGGCAGGGGCACGGCAGAGCACTCCTCACCTGCAGTAAATCTGCCTCAAGAGTCAGTCAGTGCAACCCCCCCTTGTATGAATGAGACCCATCCATACCTGAATCCCACCATGGTCCAGGGCTGCAACGAGCAGCAATCCCACAGCTGATTCCAGTCCTCCTGCTGAGCTTGGACCCCTTCCTCGGTCCAAGGAACAGCAGAGGAGGGTTTGGAGTAAAGGTGAGGTTGTTTTTCTGCCCACAACACCCTTTTGTTTTAGAGTCTGGGGTTTGTCACGGCTCAGAACCACTCGTGCTTTCCACAGCGTGGAACAGACACGTCCTGCAGCAGATGCAGTGGCAAAGGCTGCATTTCAGCTCCCTGGTAGATCCTCACAAGGAAAACTGAGCTTCAACACAAACAATAGCAACAGCCAGATGGAAAAATGGCACATTTCCTGCCTGACCTGGAGGTTAAAATGATGAGCAGGGCAATTTTGCCCTTTTTGCTTATCAATGTGGCATTACAGAGGCTGCTGCTCACCAGAACCGATTGAAATGTGAGGAGCAGGATTCCTTTCACTGCAAGAAATTAGGGAGCTCAAGTTAATATATGCAAACTGCCTTAGCCCCAGGATAAAGGATGATGTGCTTGTGCCATTAAAAACTGCAGCAAATGGGAAACAGGCAGAGGTGCAGGGGAAGATGGCCTGGGCAGTTTAAATCTGGAATTTCCAAGTTTCCCAACAAATGACTTTGCAGCCCCAGCCCTTTTGGAGATGTGATTTCCTAGAGTTAAGCAAAAGTTCTGAAAATGAAGGAGGTTTGCTGTTGTTTTTTTTTAAAACACATCAAGACAGCGACTGCAACGTGAGAGCTGGGACAGGAGACAGAACACAGGCAGAGCAGGACCAGGCTGTGAGGGCCAGGTGCTGATGCTTGAGCTGCTCGTGAAGAGCAGATTATTCCCAAGGAGGGGCTGAATGCACAGATCCTGCTCTGCCTCAGAGGTCACAGCTGCAGCAGGTGTTGAACACTGCAAATTAATTTTTAAAACTGGGCTTCAGTTCCCATGATGGGAGGGGAGCTCGTAGAAGTGTCTGGTCACCTCACCTGGCCCTGTCCACGAGCAGCACCCAGCTCCTGCCAGCCCCAGCCCAGCTCCCCCTGCTGCAATTTTCTTCTTCGAGGTAAGCAATGCTGCCACTGCAGTTGAAAAAGCCAATTTAGGCTGCAAGCAAGAAGCATAGTAGTAAAAAAACAGGTAGTGATGGATCCCTAGCAGGAATCCCAAGGCCAACCAAAGAAGCTCACGAGCACCCACCTCCCACCACAAGATTCAGTGTCCTGACTTTCTGGATGTCCTCCTTTCTCCACCTGAGATGGAGAATGTTTATGTTGCCTCCTGTAGAAGATCTCTGGTCTCACCTGCAGACCCTGAGAGCCTCAGGGCTTCCTAACACCATCTGCCTCCCCTCCATCCCCACAGCCTGGAGGGACCTTCAGCGTTTCCAGCTGTGAGGAAAAACTCAGTTGCACCCTCGGGGTGCTGCCAGAAGAGCTCAAGATACCAATTTTGCACCTTTCTTTGAAACACATCCCCCCAGCACCTAAGAGAGCTCCAAGCCCATGGAGCATGAGCTTTCCCAAAGCTGTAACTGGGCTGCTTTTAAAGGCACTTTTTCAATATAAAGGCAAATACACCACCAAATTTTTAGGGCAAAAATGCAGAGAGGAATTAAAAATTCTCTGTAAATACTCATGAGAATATAAGAGGTTTTAACTTCATCTTGTCTTAAAAAAAAAAAACAAAAAACCCCACGTTGTTTTATGAGTTGTCTTTCAGGCAACTTCTCCAAATTACTGCCACGAGGGAAGAACACCTGGTGAACTCAAGTTCTTGCCTTGGTTCCATACCTTGCTCTCCCTGCCTGCTGGATCAGGCTTTTGCCACACAGATTTGCTGTTTTTAAGAGCAGAGAACAGGGACTTCAGAGGCAGGGTCAGCAGATCTGAGTGTAGATGGCTCCACCACAGCTCACAGCCACATTTGTGGAGAAGCTCGCATTTATAAATCAGTGATTTTCTACTGTGGCAATGTGGCCTAGAAAGTTTTGCCCTAGGAGGGAAAACAAGTAATTTTATAGCTCACACGAAATTATTGCTCTCTCTGCTGAGACTACCAGTCCGAGTGCCAATTACTGATAATTACAAGTGATTTCAGGATTAATTATTTTTTTCTTTTTTTAATGCCACGCCAGCTTGCAACAGAGTCTTTCTTCTTTCTGTCCTGCCACCACAGCATGCCTGGAGACAGCTTTGGGGCTTTTTCTATGTCTTTATTGAGCAGTTACAGCCAAAGTCCTGGTGCTGGAGCACATTCACCCTGTTTTTTAATTCAGTAACAACATACATTACTAAAAGAAAAATAAACACTTAATGCCATCGCTGCACTGTGCACTGTAGTGACAGTATCCTGCTATGTGGCTTAAATAAAAGGAATGTGTAATAATGTATTATTAGTGTACATTAACGTGCACTTAATTTATTGCACTAAATGATGCTTCATATAATTCCCTGTGCAATTAAAAGTGTCAGATGAAATCCTGCCATATTCTCTCCCTCAGCCTTTCCCCCAAGGCAGCATTAACTACACGTGCCCCCTGTTTTCCAGTGGATGCTCCTGAAGGAAAATCTCTCTGCTGAACATCCCTGATGAACATTTGCCTCTGGGACAGACTGGCAGCACGAGGGAAGTGGGACACAGAAACAGCACCAGAGGAAAGCATTAGTAAAGGATCCAGGATAAAATTCAGCCTGGGACAATCCCAACACCCATCCAGGGTCAGCAGGGCCTTCCAGGGATACATCAGCACCTCACCCAGCTGCCAGAGGCTGAGCACACACCAAGGTCTTCTATGTGAAAAGGCAAAAGCTTTCCTTGTGAAATCCCAGAGTTCTGCTGTTTACTGGCAACAGAGAGCACAAGCCCAGCCCCAGCCAAAGACAAACTTCAAATAAACAAAGACCAACTATTGGAAGTCATTGGTGTCCATGGTTCTCGCTTAGAACAAAAGGAAGGAAGTGGAATATAAACAGTCAGAGGAACAGCAGCACAGGGAAGGCTCAGAGGTGGAAAACTGCTCTGTAAAAGCCATGCAGGAATGTGCTGAGGTAAATGTTTCCCCCTAAAGGAAGAGGTGACTTTGGTGGAACCTTGCTGCCCCTTCAGGGGGTCTCGAGCTTCCACAGCAATTTAATTATCTGATCATTTAACATTAGACAGCCCTGGGGAGTCCTGCTGAGAAGATCTGTTTCTGAGTCCTTCTCTGGAGATATCCCAGAACTGTCTGGACACAGCCCTGTGCCATGTGCTCCAGGAAGAGCCTGCTTGAGCAGGGAGGCTGTGCCACTGCAGCCCCTTCCAGCCTCACCCATCCTGTGATTCACTGCAGGCACCAACTCTGGGCTTTCCCAGGCTCACACCATTCCCCACCAACGGGCAGCTTTGATGACTCTCTGGGAACATTACAAAGCCCACTTGTTTGAGGGGCTTCACAGGAGCTACAGCTTCTCCCCTGCAATGGAGAAGAGCTGGAAAGGAGCTTGTGCAGGTGTTGGCTGCAGCCATCACCTCCCTCACTGCTGGAGCTGTCATCAGCAAAGCCTTGGCATGGCCCAAAGCCTTGGCAAGGAAGACTCTTTCTTTCATTTTTTGCTCATCTCGGTGCATAACTCCCCTAAACCAGACAGTGCAGCAGCAATCCAACTAAAACATAGCTTCAGGTGCTCCCATTCCACAGTTTGAGGTGGGGCTGGCAAGGGCTGCCCTCCCCACCTGCTCCCTCGGCCGGGCAGCGCCCAGAGAGACAGAAAATAAAAGCAAGTCTTGAACACACAAAATCCCTTCCCACACCAGCATCAAAGGAGGGCAGATCTCTAAAGCACAACAAGCAAATAGGAGAGAAAACCAACACCTCGGGGCATGGAGGTGGGAGAAAAGACTTCAGAAGGGAGAAGGAGAGCAGAACCAACTCTGCCAAGGATGACTTCACGTTCAAGTCTGTGTCTGTGCCTCAGCAGAGGCAGGAGAGCTGCAGTAATGGAGTTTCAGCTGAGACAAAGCTCCTCGAGCTGTGAAACACCCCTGCTTAGGAAGGAGATAAGCAGAGAGAAGCCCCATGGTGTTCAAGGAGCAGAGATTTGCAATTCTTGGACTAAGGAATGATAAAAATAGGACTGGTTTTACTCTCCTGGGTATGGTTAGCATCCCTTTAGAAGGATAGATCAGAGTATCTACAGCTTTTAGAGTCACAAGTACAGCCTGAGCAGTTCCTGCTGCAGCAGCCTAAGGAGCTTTCTCTGTGTCAGCTCTGAGTTTCCTCAGTGCAGCTGGGGCACAGCTGGGGCTCTGGAGGGCTCTTGAGCACTGACACTCAGCAGGGCTCACACAGCCAGGGTGCCAAAGCAAACCAGCCCAAACTCCTGTCTGAGGGCTTCAGGCCATGGTTCAGGACCAGGAAGGATCCTTTTCCCTCAGGACAGCATCCCCTGTGTGCCTGGTGTTCCCTCCAGCTTCTACAGGGCACTGACTGACCACAGCCCAGTGTAAGTCACCAACCTGTCCAGTCCCATTCTCAGAGCTGGGAAAAAGGCTTTTCCCCCAGAACTGCAGTTTCCAACCTCAGTATCTATTGCCCCTCATCCCCCATGCAAGACAAACAAGAGCAGCGAGTTATTGGCTGCAAGTTTGTTATGCAGGGGTTGGCATCCTCACTCCAGCTTTTTTGGGGAAAAAACCCCAAACCCAAATCACAACCCTTTCAAGCTGCTTTCCCCAGTGCAGACAGCAAACACTGACTCCTGGGAGCTCAGGAGAGAACTGCCAGGGCACAGCCCAGTCCTGCAGGTCTCCTGCAGGCTGTTACTGCAGGAGTCTGGAAACTGCTGCTCCACAGGTCTCATGGCAACTCTGCTCAGCAGAGCTCAGGAAGATTTCTCCTCATCCTGCATGCAGCAGCATCAAGCCCCTGTGATCAGCATTTCCCCATTGTTCCAGGTGCTGGACAGTGTCACTCAGAGTCACTCCCTGCCTGCCACAGCAAAGCAGGAGCTGAACCACCACTTCTCAGTTCTGGTCCTAAAATCCACAAAGCAATCCAGAGGTTTGGAATGACTGTGGGTGCTGCAGACAAGGAGGAAGATGGAAGGGGAAGGGGTGGGGTGCCAGGATGTGTGATATGAATAAGATACATTTAAACAATGTTCAGTACCTTCTGTAGTGGGATTCAACCCCAAGAACTCCAGCAGTTGCCCTGTCAGGGGATTAACTGGTAAGATTGGTTAATTACTGTGGTCTCATCAGACTCTCCCAGTTTGTGCTTACCCCCAGTGTCAGGGCAGAGCTGTTACTCCACAGGATGGGGACAGAGTTAGGGCACCTTTACAAGCTTGCAGGAGCCAGCTCAGCAGCCCAATGCAAAGTAAATTAACAGAGATGTTTCCATCTAATTATTGTCATTACCCTTCCATATTTTATTGCTGTAAAAAGAGCAATCCCACCATGTCCCCAACTTCCCAGGCTACAGCCATATCAGTCCTCTGGTTCATCTCCCATGAGCATTCCTGGCTACACAAATGCTTTGTCTTTTAAAGATTAAGTGACTGCCAGAAAAAAGTGTTTAACGTGTTTTAAAATTATCTAGAAACAGGATACCAACAAGCAGGATAACAACATGTTATTTCTACCTTAAGTCTCCATAAATGCAAAGTCTTGATCAGGAGTGACACAAGCTAAATAAAAAATTGTAAGGAAAAAAAGAAAAAACAACCCCAAACCATTGAATTCTCAGAAACTCACACTTTTCTTGATCTGGTAACCATCTCTCCTATCACTGCTTATACACTAGGACAAAGAGGCTCTGGGTAGAAATTTAAAGAAATGCAGACACATCAATGACACCAGAGGTTTTTGTTAAAGACTTTTCAATTTTTATACAACAAAATTTTCAACTGAAAATACTTTTTCACAACAGTGGAGCAAGCAGTACCTGCCATGTGGGCATTCACAGAACATCACGAGCTAAAACAAAGATGGACAAGATCACAAATAGGATCAGACACTCTCCTCTGCTTATCTGCTGTCCAACCTCATTCCGTGGCAATGGAAGGGTTTTCTGCACAGGTCTCTGTAAGAGAGTTCACAAACCAAACCTCTACAGCCTGAGGGTTCTGCATAGAAATCTCCATCCCTGTGAGATGGTAAGAGGATGTTCCAGCACAGTTTCCTCAAGAGTTCAGCAGCTTCACACTAAGATCTACACAGAGAGCAGCACAGGGTACAGGTGTCAGTGCTAGAACAGTGAGCCTGCACTCACTGGTGAAGTTTGCTTCAAGTCTCTGCTACACATCAGGACATGGACACTGAGTGGTTGTCTCTGCTTCAGCTCCCTCAGAACTGAGCTGGCTCTGGAGGGAGGCACCTACACAGGCTGCAGGCAGCCCTGGAGCACCATCTGGAACACACAGGGGTAACACTGACAGTCCTTCACTGCTTGCCCTTTTAATTTATTTTCTTTTTTCCCCCTAAACTAAACTTGCAAGTAGGTAAGACCCCAATGCAGTAATTAATAAGCAAACTGACAAGCTGACTCCAGGTACCACCTTCCTCCAGCACAGCACAGGCAGCCTGGTTCTTCCCCCAGCAAGCAAAGCAGAGGCATGGTGGGCAGAGGTCCATTCCTGTGGGCACACAGCTGGCATCCTGCTCCTGCCCCCAGCCTTCCAAAGGAGAACTGTGGGCTGCTTCAAAGAATCTTGTCATCTTTTACCAAAGGAGAAAGCCACCCCTCCCTTCCAAGGACAATGGCTTCAGTGACAAACAAGTCCAAGACTCCAGGCCCAGCACAGCAGTCACTGCTTGGCCTTTTTCACAATGGTGCCCACAGCTGAGATCACTGTGGTTTTGGAGCCACTGGCACTGGTTGTCACTGTGACCACACCTGGCAGTGTTGCAGTGGTGGTGAGGATGGTGGGCTGAGCTATCGTCGTTACAGGGATGGCAGAGTCCCACTTGCTCTTCCTCTTCTGGGCATCTGGGAATTTGATTAAACCAAGCAAACAAGGATTAGAATTACGTTAGAGGTCACCAATCCCTTCTTAACACCCCTGCCAACCCTTAATATCCCACTGCTTGACTAGACAGCTTCCCCTCACGTTAATTTCAGGATACACTGGCAGTTAATGGTGAGGAGGAAAGGCAACTTTTCTCTTGGGGTAGCAGGAGTCAGAGTAGAACTCCAGACCTGAACTCAGGCCAAGGGGAAAACAGGATCATTCCCTGCCCCAAAGCAGATTTAATTTTAACAGAGCACACATATCCCACTTGCTCAGCTACAGGACACACTCATCAGCCTCTAGTGGTTCTTCTCCCTTCCCCTCAGTTTCCAAGGCAGGAGAATGAGTTCCAGTGTTTCCAAATCTCAGTATGTATCAGTCCCAGGAATACTCTACAACCACAGACAGCCAAGTCTCTTCACTATCCTACCTGGTCCAAGTCTTTCATTCCAGGAGAGCCATGGAATACAGGGACCAGAGGAAAGCTAGTCCAACACCCCTTAGAAGAAACACTCTCTTGCATTATCTACATGATCATTAAGGAGCCTTCAGGCTTCAGGAAGCACTAATCCCAGCATTACTGCAGCTTAAGGGCTACATTCACAGCTATTCTTTACCTCCCACAGTGGTGCTGGATGTTGTGGTGGTTGTGGAAGCAGCACTTGTTGTTGTACCCTTTTTAGTGCCAGTCACAAATTCGATCTGGGAAGGGAGAGACACATGGGAGAAAGGGGAGAAGATAAAAAAATGAAGTGTCAAGATACACAGCCCTTTTTCTAACCCACAGCAACTCTTTATCTTTTTTAAAAACAGCTTTGATGTGATGTAAGACATTGAACTGGCCTCTGAGCTGCCCATCATGCAGGAGAGAAGACACAGACCTCAGGCCTTGAGAATTAGGGATTCTTAAGGATTCTTGCAACCCAGCTCCTAAGTCTGATACAATAAAAATGTGTTTGTCAACTGGTACAAGCAGAGGATTTGATGCAGCTCAGACAGGACTGATTCTGGTCATTAAACACTGTATTTATACAGTTAGAAGCTCTTATTCATTTTCCTTTAAGGAACATGCAAGGCAAGTCCCTGCTTGCACAATTTATTGTGACTGCATCACAGCAGGAAACCCGGCAACAAGAGCTCCAACAGCACTGCAGCCTCAGAACTGCAGATCTGGGCATGGGCATGATCAGATACCTGGGTTACTGTGCAAAAAACCAAAACAAGCAGCAAGACACAGCATGCACTGCACAAAAAACCCTCCACGTGCTGGAGAAGGAAGGAGCCTTCTGCAGCTTAGATGGCAAATCTCCACCATGAGACATGTTCTACTGCCAGCCACTGGCTTAAAGAAAACACAGGACAGGAATGAAGTATCTTCCAAAGCCTGTCTGTGCTCTTTTTGGGCACATACAAGAATAACTGGGCTTGTCACAAAATGTACAAAGTTAAAACAGGCCCATCTTTTCTGGAAATTGGATACAACAAGGCAATGTCACAGAGAACAGAAAGCAAGTGTTGTTTCACACCAAGATATGGTGAGGAAATTAAGCTTTAACTAGGCTAGGCACCAGGCAAAACGTCATAAATTAAGGAAAAAGCTGTTCTTTATTCATTATCTTGTCTGTATCTTACTGAAAACCATTTTTAGAGCTCTGATTTAAAAATACTGACAAAACAGCAGGAAAGCCAGTGGAATAAACAAGCTATAAATGGACCTATAAGGAAGCGCAAATAACTTCATCTGTGCAGTTTGGGAGAAGACATGCAAGAAGGAAGGGGAGATCTGGGATAAAACAACCAGTTTTAGCAGAGAAACAGCAAAGCAGTAGAATGAAGTTCAGCAGGGAAAGAAACAAAAGCCCTGCACCTGCATCTCTTTAGGTTTTGAGAAGGTACCTTTGTGCGTTCCTTCTTGGCCTTCTCCAGTTTGTCCATCTCGATCTTCTGGGCTTTAGCTGAGAAAGAGCAGAAGATGTGAAGCACTAAGAACAGTAAAATTGCAGAGTTCTCACTCACACACACACTTCCCATCATAAAAAAAATTTTAAAATAGATTCAAATTCTATATAGAAAAATTAAACTGCCATGAAAGCAACTGCTGATTTTTAATCAAAGCATTGCAGCACTAATTTAATGATATGAGAGATGAAAACACTGCAGAACCAATTTAAATGAAAAGCCTTTCCAAACTGATGAAGCATCAATAACATTCAGGCACATCCAACCAGAATGGAGTCAATTAAGAGCAGCATGTGATGACTTCTCATTTATACAGAAAGTGAAGACTCCAGCGCAGTTAATTAAGTACAAAACACAAAGACCTAAGCTAGGACAAAAAAAGAGAGACTTCCTGGAATTACCTAGTGCCTCGTAATATGAATCCTCTGACCAACCATGAGGATCAAACATGTCCTGAAAAAAAAGAAACAAATCAGATTAGGGCTATTCCCACAGAAACCCAAAACTAGTGCAAAAATGTTTTATGTATTTCTCTTCTCTGATGATAATCAGAGGTGACAGTGATAATCATCACTGATTTCTTCCTGTATCCCAGTGACACAAAGATCCCATCAGACCTTTTATGGGACTGTGTTCTGCTGTGAATGAAGAAACAGCTTTGAAGCCAAAAAGGATGCTGGGGTAAGTCATGCATTCTTCTGCTACTGAGTTTCTTCCCCCCCTCAAGGAGTTCCATTCAGACCTCCACACTTCAGCAGTTTTTGTGCAGAATCATTGTAGCAAGGTTGAGGCACTGAGGCTCAGTGCCTCACAAAAATGTTCCCTTCAGTGCAGAGGCCCAGGCTGAAGTTGCCTCACAGGACCTCTCAGCAAGCAGGCTCAGGAAAGCCTCAGGTGAGACTTTACACCTCTGTGTTACCTTTACCCACTCCTTTTCCAGTCAAAAGCACTGCCCCTCACCTTTGGATAATTGGTACCGAGTTCATCAATGGAACAAAACTGGATCAGCTTCTCATAGATGCTGCAAAGGAAAAGCAAGAGGTCAGAACAGAACCAGGCAGGCAGAAGGGAACAGAAGCGTTTCAGATGTGTCAACAGAGAGAGGCTGTCACCTCTTCACACTACAGAGTGAAATCAGAACCTGGGAAGCTACACCTGCTATGATGGATGTGACACCCTTTATCCACAGTACTTCCTATGCCCCAAAACATCTCCCAGCTCCCAGAACAGTCACATCTTCTAAAGTACTTCAACCTGAGCCTCCACATTTAAAATCTAACCAACACACCAACTCCAGCTGTTGCTTTACCAAACACAAAGAAGAATTTTACTGTTTCAGTCACAAAATTGAGGAAGACAATTTGTAAGCAGTAGTCCTTCCTGTTCAGGATCCTTCTGCTACAACTCCAACAAAGAGGAAAACTCTTCAAATTCACTCTGTGGTGCTTTGGTCACACAAGAAAAGATGGTGGCTCACCTGGGGTTGCGAAATTCCTTCTTCCTCTGGATGATGTAGTTCATATCCATGCCCTCTTTCACTTTCCTCTCATACAGCTTTTGAATTTTATCCTAAGGGAGAAAGATTACAGGGTGAGCCAGGCTGAAAAGGAGCAGCACACCAGCTGACAACTGTACATGTGGAAAGAAGCCAACTGAACCAGTGGCCTCCTCGAATGGAGCCAGGATTTCACCTTTACACCAGGGCCAGCCCGGTCAAGAGACTTGAAGGTCTGAAGCACCTTCATGAACTGTCTGATTGGTAAAGGAATTATCTTTGCACTTACTGAAGGCTTTGGTGATTAAAAATCTGCAAATAAGGCACAGACTTCTCCTTCCCAGTCTGTTGTTTCCCTCTACAGCCATGACACAGAGAAGCCAATTCTGAAATCCAGAGGTTCTCCCACAACTCACAGCAACCACCAACATCCACCTGGAGCCTCAGGTGAGCACCTGAGGAAGAGCTGCTGGGCTACACTGCCCACAGGGCAAAGTTCCTGCTCATCTGTTACCCAGGCAGAGCCAGAGCCAAGTTCTGCTGGAGAACTAAACCCCGTGTGATCATCTGGTATTGCTGGGGGTGCCCACTGGCAGCCAAATGCTCTTAGGAACAATGTGCTCATAAATCCCTGCTTTAGTACCAGTCAGGTGGAATCAGCTTCTCTTTGCACATCACCCACAAGGCACAAGCCCCTGCAGAAGGCAACTTCACTGACTCAGGCTGCAGATGCCAAGCAGTCTACTCTTCAAAAAGGCTAAAAGATTTCAAATCAAACATGGTTTTTTCCTTCCTCAGCAAGGTGGATGAAAGTACTTAAAAGTATTCCTACTCTGGTGATGGTGAAGGGACAGCAGAGGCAGGAGCTTTCAGACAAAACAGAGTTAAGTGGTACTGCTAAAATATCCTTAGTAATTTCCATCATCTTTGCTTTATGACAGAAATTTCTCATGTACAAGAGGCACATAAAACCAGACCAGAGGCTGAGCCTTCAGTCTTTCAGGATGGGAGAAGCTGAGTCAATTTTCCTTTGTTGCTTCTGGATAAGTCACTTCATGTCTCCCTCCCTGGACAGTCAAACACAGAGCTGACTATTGTCTGAGGGCTTGCTGCAGCCTGAATAAAGGATGACTGTTAGGAGCTGATATGAAACTCAACAACCTTAAAAAAAATGTTTATAAGATAAATTTTCATCAGGTTGTCACAAAATCAGCAAGAGGAAATGACAATCTCCACATCCAGCACATACATTGTGAGGTTTGAAGGAACAACTGCAAAAAGGTGAATCTGGGGAACAGAAATGGTTGAATAGGTGTTCCCTGTTATCCCCTCCCCAAGGAGTAGCAATAAGTTTCCCCAAAGTCCACAGATGGGCAACTCCTCAGTCAACTTTATCATAAGGAATCCTCCCTTTGGCAGAGTTCAAAATACAGTTTATCAGAGGAAAAATTTGACAGAAGACCAAACCACCAGTGAAAAGCCCAGAACATTTTGCATCTCTTAGGAACAATCCCATCTCCTTGCTCAAAGTGCTCTAAGATGTGGTTTGACCTGCCAACTGAGGACAGGCTCCCCTTTGATATAACACACTAAACTACTGTCAGAGGGGAAAACTCTGCTTTATTCTGTCTGCCCTGTCAAGCTCTGTGCATTCCTCAGGTCTAACACACTCCAGCTCATTGATGTCAGAACAGTAAAACCATCCTACAGCACTAGAGGAGGTTTGGGTGTGCCCAGGTACAGTGTGTGAAGAAGCAGCATCATCTGGATGGTGAGTCACTCTGAATCACCACTGCACATTAGGGGCTACTTTATGGAGCAGTCCAGGAGAGATTCTTTACTTGTATTTCTGCTGGGCAGAAAACAAGAGTTAAAACTCAACCATGTGTCAGGAGACAGCAGTCCCTGCTCTTTCATTTGCACTCAATGAGGAAAACACAGAAGGTTCTTGCAAACTTGCTCACTGCTGTTATTTGGGTGCAGACCAGAGAAAACATCCATTTGTGTTCTTCTGCTGCCTCGAAGCTACCAGCCTTTCCTCTAAATGTTTACCACCCAGAGACATGTAGGTGGAAAAGGAATCCAGGCACTGCCACCTCAACTATTCCAGTGTAGGGGATTTTGGGCCTGTATAGAGAAACAATTTGTTCTTTGCAAGGCAGCTAAATTTGCTGAAGTAAGAGGAAAGCAGCCCTGACAGTAAACATTGCTTCTGTGTCACTGCTGGGATCAAGAGCTGTTTTAAAGCATAAGTAACACACAGAGGCTGGAAAACAGCTTATAGCTACTTTGAGATTCCTAAACTAGAAAGGCTGTAAAGCCTAAAGCATTAACACAGTGCATTCCTAAACTCAGTGGGGTAAAACCCAGCTTTAATGCTGGAGTTTTGCCTTGTGCAAAATTACTGAGCAGGGCTCCCAAATATGCTCTGAACTGCAAGTCTTAAAAAAAAAAAAAAAGTGGACTTATACCAACCTGTAATTGGTTAGAACATCTGCCAGGAGGCTCAGGAGGGATTTTGATCTCATCAGGAGACATGTTCCGCACTCTCTCTGAAAAAGAAGCTGGAGAGAGCAAACTGGGATGAGTTCTGGCACTACTGACAGGAATTTCAGCCATACAAGTCATTAAATTTGTTTTACATCTTTGTCAGCACTACTCTCTCATTGGGAACCCAGGGGCAAAGGTGATGAGAAGGCTGACAACTGGTACTTGTGGTATTTTCAAGATGCTGAGTAAGAAGCAACTAAACAACCTAAGGGCTGGGTCATTAGAAGAAGGGTGTGATGCTTGTTTTATTGATACCTGCACTCCTGGAGAGAGAATCGGACCATGCATGTGGAAGAGCACAGGATCAGTTTTATGTAGTCTGGCTCTTTGCCATTTTGGGGGAGATAATCACTTTGTGACTGTTTAGTTCAGGACATACCTGGATGGACCAAAATGGTTCAAGGAGGGAACAACACTCCCCAAGACTGTCAGGAGTTAACCACAAGAAATTCCATTTCTTCCTTAAGTTAACACTTCCTTAACAGGCACTCTGATCTTTGCTTACAGAGACAGACTATTGCTAGAAAGAACAACTCGTCCTGCAGCCCTGTCCAGACTGTCAGATTTTCACAGCTGTTTGTACTGGGATATACTACTACAGCACCTGATTGCCCTGTAAAGA
Source organism: Chaetops frenatus (assembly GCA_013400775.1). Taxonomy (NCBI): domain Eukaryota; kingdom Metazoa; phylum Chordata; class Aves; order Passeriformes; family Picathartidae; genus Chaetops; species Chaetops frenatus. Next base: position 47,580 of record VZTR01031187.1, read on the forward strand.
TTAGTCTACAGAGTTATCAGCACAAGAAATGGCCACATTTCCCCCCATTGCTTGCTACTTTCCCACTATTATGGGAAACCCAGGCAGTTTTCAGGCCAAGCCTTGGAGCAGAGATCTGTGCTCCATTTAAGCAGCTGGGATTGTTTTCATGCATAATTTGTTCAGGGAACACATCCCAGAGTTGGTCTGTAGTGGATAAGAGACCTGAGAGCAGCACAGAAGTCACACTGACCACGTTTTTCCCATGTGCAGCTCCTCAGTTACACATTCCTCAGTAAAGCTGCCTGAGCTGCAGCTCCAGCACCCAGAGTTCAGCTCCTCTGAATAAAGGCCAGGAGGGCCCAAGGAGCTGTTGGAACTCCGGAGAGCTGAGGCTACAGACAAACAACACCTCACATGATCTGTGCTGCTACAGTTTCCATGTCTTTTGTAAAAATGTGAAGCACTAAGGCTGATATCCTTTCGAGAGGCAAAGCTGGCAGGCCACCACTCATTCTATTCCATCAAGATGTTGCTGAGGGTTAAATTCTTCAGCAGTTGCCAGTAACGAACAAAAAGTGTCCTTTGGCATTTACCAAGTGGGAGCCTTTATGGAAGGAGGAAAGCCAACCAGAGCCCTGACAGAAAGGCAGGCAAAGGGAGCTCCCTGAAAACAAGGCACACATTTGTTACAGGTTACAGCTGCTGGTGGGATGGGGAAGCCTCTTGATTAATTAGAGCCTCAGGAAACCCAGAAAGACACTGGCAAAGACACAGAAGTATGGATAATAGCACACAAGGCTTGCTGGGAAAGGTAAAAGCTGATTAATGGTTTAAAAGGTTCACAGCATCAGCAGAAACATTTAAAAAAAAAAAAAAAGACCATTAAATCCAGACTTCATATGGCAAAGAAAGAACCTGAAAGATTAAAAAAAAACAAAAAACAAAACAAAAAACAAACCAACTAAGCCTAGCTTCACATTAGACATCCCATAGGCTCCCTGTCTTTACAAATGAGCCACAGAGAAACAAAACATTTATGGGAAGGGGAACTGTGTGCTCATACAAACTCAGGATCTCTGGGCAGGACCTCTGTTTTACCTGCAAAAAAGGTCAAAGTTGTAAGAATATCTTCAGCAATCCATTCAAAGCGCCCTTGACAAAGAAATTTTGGAGGGAGAACAAGAGCTCCCAATGAGACAATATATTTTGATGCATGACATTTCAGTTTTGGTGCTGATTTCCTCTTTTGTCTGAGCCTTGTGAAAACAATCCTTTATCAACATTATGGGGGAAAGCATCTTTTAATAGTTTACAAGGAACTGGAACTAAGGAACCTTTGCCTCCTGCAATCCCACCAGAGCTGGAGGCAGCTGAACACTGCCAGCAGCAAGCTCACAAACTGAGCACAAACTTGCAGCATTACTCAGTTATTTCATCACTTTACAGCCAGACTAAGGTGCCACATCATTAGGAAGAAAAGGGTGAGTTTAACCCCTTTGGGCTTATTTACAGTAAGGAGGTACAAATTATCCATGCCCTCCAGCAGTCCTCAAACTTGCTCCCCAAACAGACAGAATGGCTGATTCCACAGCATCTTCCCACCAGCTCTTTCCCTGAAAGAAAGAGCACCTGGGATTATAATTCAAAATAATCCTGGAACTTGCATGTATGGCCACAGGCTCCTGCAATAAAACATTTTGTGTTTTCCAGGTCCCAAGGGCAGCCTTCCACCATCTCTACAGCAATAACTGCAGATGAACAGCTCACAACAAGGTGTGTCCTCACAGGATACATCCAACTGCTCTGTGCATCCTGTTATTCCTGCCAAGATCAAAGTTTTACTTTGACATGAGTCAGAGGTAGTGCCATTGGCTTCAGCCCCTAATTTGCCCTGTGATTTGCAGGCTCACAACCTAGAGGATCTCCAAGGGGGGACCTCAGGAAGTGGCTGTTGGCACAATTAATCACTCCAGGCACACCCAGATTCTGGCTCACAGTAAGTAAATATCTTCCCCAATCAGATTCTCAGTCCTGACAAAGAACTAAGGCTGTGAAGCAGATCCCATGAGTCAGATGGGGGTTCAAGAAAGCGGGGGCCACTGCCCCTGAAAGCATCCTGCTGCTGAAGGACACTGCTGCTGGAGCTTAGTCCGTGTATTCTCCTTCCACAAGCTGACCTACAAATGAAAACCTCCATCAGCACAAGTAATAGGTGTTTGTAGCTTTGTGTGCAGTCAGCACATGCACTGTGGTACAGCAGAGACACTCCTCTGTCCCCAGGCCAAAGCACAGGCAAATATTAGGAGGTACCTTGCAAAGACTCAGCACCTCAGCAGTCAGTGAAGGATTTTGCTCACCAGATCTTGGCAGAAAACAAAATGGAAATGCTACATTTAATGTGCTCCAGTTTGAGATAGATGGATTATGTGACTTATACCAATAGCAGGAGGCAATCTGCAAAGTAGGAGAGAAAGTGGCACAGTGCAAACTCTGAGCTCCACTTCCAGAAGGAAATGACTGCTCTCAGACCAGGGGCTGTGCTGGAGACATTGTCACAGAGCACACAGTAATTTCTGTTTCCTACCCATGGGTAGGAATGTTTTCCTAGTGCAGAGAAAACCAAAAGGACAGAGAGCACAGGAGCTGGCTGTACAGGACAGACATGGTATGGATCATGGCTCATGGGCTGCTCCCAGGTAGGATGAAGAACTTCTGTCCCTTTCAGGGGTCACTTATATGCTGTGTTTGAAGCAGCCACAAGGGATTACAGGCAGTTCAGGTGCCAGTTGGTTTCTAGAGGTCACACTGTGTAAAAAAAACCAAGGAAAGGGTGATCAGAGGGACAAGGGTTTCCCCTGGAGACATGCAAACCAGTGGTGCCTGGTCTCTAAAACTGCATTCCCTGGCACTTTAGTCAAGGCTGCTTGGCATAAACCAGGGTGTGGGGGGTTCTGATTTCCTGGCACCAGAACAGCCAAATCAGAGGGAAGAACTGGAGGCAACAACATGCCAGTGAGTCACCCATCCATGGAAGGACACCAGCTCCCTTTCTGTTCTGTGGGCTGAGACATGCAGAGGGAGACCTACAACTCAGCCATACTTTCTGCTCTTATGAACACTGACTTTTTGCTCAGATATCCCAAGGGCTGGAGAGAACATTTCTTATGATCCAAAAGGTAAACAACCATGCTGCAAAGAACTTCAAGGCAAAAACCCCCTACATCCTAAAAGTATTATTTTGCAAGGCTAGAGGAAACAGCAAATGCAATGTCCTGGCACCACTACGAGCTCTTCAGAGAGTACAAAAAGCCAAAAAGGGCAATGCTAATGTAGAAATCTATGAAAATAAGTTTCACACATATTTCTTTCTCAGCCACAGGGCTGAAAGCTTCCTTCTCATTCTGTCAGCCATTGATTATGTGATGACTGCTTTGGTGTAAGTCAGGACTACTATGCCCTTCCCAGCAGCTCATCCCTAGTTTTATTTCTGCCAACTCCAGTGCTCACCTAGCATGCACTAAACACATCAGGGAATGGATCCAGCTGGAAGCCTCACAGGGAAAAGAAAAAAAAAATAGAAACAACACAAAAAGAGCAGTGAAGATGGATCCCAGCTGGCTCTCACTCCCAGAGCTGCTCCAACGTTTCTGTAAATCCGGGGGAGGCAAAATACAAACAGTGCTTTTGGCAGGAGCCTACATTTATTTAATACTTAAGCAACTGCACAATCACAGACTTTATTAATAAAGGTGATGCTGAAAAATGTAGGGTTATCTTCTGAGAAGGGCAGGCCTGTAAGCTTTTAATGCAAAAAGCAGTTGTGGAAAACTGTCTAAGGAGGACCTTGACTTCCACACACTGATAGACAAAACTTGGTGTCCAGTTTGGAGCAGTTTCTCGCTTTGTGTCAGAAAATCTTGCAACTTTTTCCATTAAAGAATTTTAACTGTGAAAATCCAAGTTTCCAGAAAGGGAGTGGTTCTTACATTACTCCAACAGTTAAGTCTCTTGCAACAGTTCCTTTTCAACTAGATAAGATATGGTCTAATGGAACAGACCTACAGAATCCAGTATGGCAAGTATGCTGACCTCTAATAACCTGGATCTGCACAAAGCCAGCCTGCACACTGCTGTTGGGAAAGGATATTAAAAATAAAATTGCAGAGACCTCAATCCAGGTCTCAGTCTCTCCAACATTGTTCACTCATGGGTTGTGACACTACCAAGTGCTCCCTGTGCTGTTTTTAAACCCATGTGCAAGTCTGGGAGACAAAGAAATCCAGTCTGGGCAGCCACTGGAGGAAAAGGAGACTAACAAAATTGTGATCTGAGCCTTACACCTTAATTAAGAAAGAACTTCCCACTAAAATGCCTTACAACTGCACAGCTTCACCCATATGTAAAATACAGAGTAAAAGGGCACTTGGATTCCAGAGATTTTGCTGTACTTTTTACCCCAAATGCTGTTGTCTCATCCATGTTCCTAGGGAGCATTTTGAGTAGGCTGGAGAAAGATTTCTGTTGCACTTGATGATGAGATTGGTTGAAGCAGTTTTGCCCTCTAAAGGCAGAAAATCCAATAGAACAGTTGCAAAGTCTGGGCAGGCTGACTATAAAGGACTTATAAATCCCAGACTTCAGTGATGGCTGCTGTAGGAGTCACAGCTGAGCACCTGAGTATTTACCATTTTAATTTACACCTACCACATATTATGGCTGAAATATCAAACTGATTTGAGAGATGAAGCAACTTCCAAACTCATTAGTTTTTAATGACATTATCCATATGATACCACACAAAAGCAGGAGTAACCTCAGGAACAGAGGGTCAGTTCAACACAGCCAGAAATGCAATATAAAATACACTTTCTGTGCAGCTCCAAAGAGATCAAGCAGAGGATTGTATTTCAAATTGACAACCCTGGACCTTCCAGATCTAATAATGGTGCAATGAATAAATGAGACGTCACAAAAATAAGTAAGTTTTAGTAACCATTAGAAAACATACAATACTATGTCAGCACAGCAGCTGTAAATCTTTAAATGGCTCACATTTAAATGGGGATACTTTTGGTGAGTTTTGGAAGCCACAGAACAAAATCACCACGCTCTTGGTTCCACTGGTTCTGTCCAGACAAAGCTACACTATTGGTTTTAAACACCAACACTGCCCTTTTACATACATGTTTTAAACACAAAATACATGAAATTATTTTCATATTTTTAGGTATGAAACCTTTCTCCCAGAAGAAAAGTTCACCGAAAATATTTAGGCAATAACTGAAATTACAGCATTGCCAGGGCATAGGGAAGATGCTTTTTATAAAGTGGGACTTACAAGGTATAGACTGAAAAAAACCTGTGAATAAATACTTCAGAGTGAACTTACCAACTAGCTCCTGAGGATCTCTTTTCTCCACTTCTGAGAAGTCCTGCAAAAAAGGAGGAAGAAACAGATTTTAGTAAAGTTGTGCTCCCAACCTAAAAAGCTATGCTGTTTGTTTAGAAATTTACAACTTATTCTGAAACAAGAGAATAAAAATTAAGAATGAAACTCATTTTATTAGATAAGAGGACTATGTTTGGACCATAGAAAGTCAAAGTCTAACAGGATGTTCCATTTCTTTGCAAAGCTAAATTTAATGAAAGAATTAAGGCTTTGTTTCACCAAGTCTTGAACACTGAACTCCTTTGGAATTCCACAGAAACTGCTGCTCTCGAAGCCTTTTCTCTAAACAGATCAAACCGTGGATTCTTCATTTTTGGTGACTGGCCCTGGGCACCAGCCAGGAGTCAGTGTTTTAGAGCACAGTCAGGTAAACACAAGCTGGATCCAAGCCCACAGGAAACTCCTTCAGTCCTGGGAATGCTGACCATGGGTCCGTGCACCTCCCAGTGCCCTGAGCAGGGTCAGCCTGGTGCATTCCCCAGATGCTCCCTCTCCCAGGGGCAGAGCTCAGTGACTCCAGGGCAGCTCCTGAGCAGCCTCTCCAGCCTCCCAGGGCTCTGCAGAGGTTTGCCAGATGTGTGTGTGTGCTGCTGAATTCATCTCTGCCACTGGGCCAGGCAGGGCTTTGGCTGACAAACCCCCTCCACACCAAAGTGCCAGGGAGTGTGGTGGTGAAGCAGATCTTGTGTTCCCATTTTAGAAGGATGATCCCTCTGCCAGTTCTCTTGCTGCTGCTTTCCAGGAGTGATACAGCCAACCTGCCCTACCAGAGACTCAAGGGCAACCTCCACTGGCTGCAGTGCCCTGTTTGGAGAGCTCCACACAGCTAACCCTTCCCTGCTTATGGAAATCAAGGACACTTCATTTGCAGATGCTTGCAGCAGAGTGTGCTGAGCAGGAGGCATTATGTAGGATAAGACACTCTTAAATATGGTTTCACCACACTGAGACCAACACCCAAATATTTTGTTGCTTCTGGGAGATCCCAGAAGAGTCACAGGCGATATCAAGTTTGGCACAAATAAAGTTTCTGAAACAGTACCAGCTGAATGCCAACATTGCCCTCTCCTCCTGCCTCCCCCCCAAAGACCTTTTGTGACTCACTGGACTGTTTGTCCAAAATTCCTCAGTGCCTGCAAACACTGAAGCCATTCACTGAACCTGACACTGACAGAATGCTGCCCCCCTGCTGCTTGGTAACCGCTCCCTGACCCCCTCCTTTTCTCCATTTCCAGTCAGGTGAGAGGTGCATCAGGTGAGGGGAGAGCAGTGAGGTCACCAAGCCAGATGTGGGAACAGCCTGTGCCAAACTCACTCTGAAAACAACCCATTTTCAGAGAAGCCAAATTCCTCTGGAAGCTGAAAAACAAATTCTTTGTGTGGTACTAACAGCTATAGGGCATCTTTTATAGCCATTCATGGGAGACAAAAAAAAAAAGGAAAAAAGAAAAAAAGAAAAGCAAAATTTCTGCATTAGTACACTTGGATCACAGAAATACAAGGCTAAAGCTATTCTAGAAAAAGAAAGAAGCACACAGAGGAACATGCATCTTCTCCCTGGCCAGCTGGCCCCAGGCCCCCCTGAGATGGGCTGAAGAGTCACAGCTCCAACCCCTCTGAGACAATGCCCTTGGTGTGTGCATCAACAGCTCTTCTCCCTGGGCCTCCAGCAGCACAGGCAGAGAAAAATTTAAACAGGAACATGACATTTCAAAGCAAAAAAAATTTATGCCAAAGCAGTAGCTCTTTTTGGTGAGAGCACTGGACAGGAATCCAGGGAATCCAGACTGTGTTCTCCACAAACCTACGTTCACACAGTGAGCTTCAGGTCACCACTGGACAAGTGAGGGCAATTCTGAGCTAAGTGATGGGCTGTGAGGACAAAAGCAGATCAATGTGGAGGCTGGAGAAGCTCACAGAGCTGCAGATGCCAGGTAACATTTATCCAGGCACATACAGTGACTCACCTGCAGTAAATACATGTGGTCAGGAGGCTGCTCATTCCCTTTCTGGGGGGAATTTGCTAGATGGGTAATTAAAAGTGTTTCTCACTTTGGTTTGAGACAACAAGCAAATGTTTGTTGAGGTGAAAGGAGGGAACAGCTTTAGCCCCAATCTTGACTAAACTGCATCCTGCATTCTTAGCTCTTGAAAGTTTTAAGTGGAACTGAGAGGGAAGTGGAAGAGACAGGCTATGTCCCTGAGCACCTCCTGATCCTTCCTCATACCCAGCACTGCATTTATCATTCCATTTTGCTCCCCATCTCCTTCTGCTCTCTTGTCCTCAAAGGCAAGAGAAATAATCCCCCAAAATAGCAATATTGCCAAGCAGGCACTTTAGCAACCCAGTGGCACAGCCAGATTCAGGTGCATCAGGCACTGGCTATGTGGACCCAAGAAAGCTGCCCTCTTATGTGGGCCACTAACAGCAAGAGGCTGTGCTGCATTTCTGACCTTTCCAGAAGGAAATGCTGAGACAGAATCTGACAGCCAAATCCTCTCCTGTCACGTACCTGATATTAGACAAAGATCTCTGAAATGTCAGCTGTGTTCAACAGTATGTTCTATGAACTTCCAGAATCATTAGTAAGTTTGCTTTTACCAGAATTTTCTTCGTTAATTTGCATCCTTTGAGTCAGTCCCATTTATAAGAGGCTAAATCAAGGCAGTCCTATCAGGCTCCACTGTTTTGCCCTGGCCCACACTTCCCCACCACAGCTGCTCCAGCAAGTCCAGTCCCCACATCCCCAGGCCTCAGCCAAGACATCAGAGAGCCCAGAGCTACAGCAAGCAAAAGCAAACACGTTCAGCACCAGATTGCAGCCACACCTCACTGCCCAGGGGATAGGAATTTTGCTTAGTGATGAGTTCCTCCATACCTCCACCCACTGCTCCATCCTTAACGAGCAGGAGGCATCAACACAGCTTTTCATTAACTCGGGCTGCTTTCAAACCTCTTAAATGCCTTCAGAAAACAAAGGGATGCCCGACTTCTCCTACAGTGCTTGTTCATATTTGCTCAGTTTGCTGTTGAAAACTGAGGCAAGCATCAACAACTTGACTGAAGTTTGGCAGATGCAAGGTTTAAAGAGTCTTGTTCAAACCTCTAAGTATCTCCTGAAGATCCAGAACAGTCTAAAAACCTCTTGTTGTGTGGAGCAATCACACAACACAAACTGTTCTACACTCCCTTAGGCTAATTTAAGTTTGAGGCACACGATGAGCACAATGAACTGATTAGGAAAGACAGCATAAAACTCACAAATCTGCAGATCTAATCTAATACTTTAAGTGGAATGAAATGCAGAATCACCAAGCGGAAAAATAAGGTACAACAAATACTGAAAAGTTGCTACCTTTTGGTCATGAAAGAGAAGAAATACTTATGTGTGGATGAGAGATTACTAAAGGAATACCAAAGCATGTAAACAATGGAAAATTTGGAAAGTAACTGAATTTTAAATGGGAAAGTTACCTAAATCCACTTAGGCAAAGGTGATCTCTCTGAAGATTACATCACCAATACCACTGTGTTATGTATCAGTATCTCACATGGAGCACAAAATCAAGCAGCTGAGTGGTTCCAGCAGGAGGGATTTTATATCAAATCTCCCTATCAGAATAAATACATGAAATTATTAGACATTTCAAGCATCCCAGAGCTAAAGACATCATTTAAAGGGTGCACTTCCATTTGAATTCTGAAGCCTTTCAGAAAAATAAGGTTAAGACTTTGCTAGTGGCACCTGTACCACAGAGTTTTCACAAACCAAACTCCTGAAAATCTGTACAGAAGCAACTCTGAATTCACTTATAGCTTGACTGAGTTAGGGGGAATAAAAAAAAAAAAAAAAAAGCAGTACTGTACTTTATCATGCACTCAGCAAGTTGATTTTTGGCTGCCATCTACTCTGCAGCCTTGACCTCACAGGATCAAGGGTTGAAAGGCCCAAAGCCAGACGGCCTCACTCCAACAGAGCCACTGAAAGGAGTCAAGGGATGCCATGGTGCTCCAGAGCCAAGTTGGATGAAGACTGGAAAGACAAAGACGAGCAGGAGGGGGACTTCCCCAGATCTGGAGACTAATAAAGTGCAGACTCTGAAGAGCATAAGCTGCTACGGACAAAGTATTAAAAAAAACCCAAACTTTTCACTTTTCACCCCATCTTTTCCACAGATTTCTGTGCTTCCAAGAACAATTGTGCACATCAGCTCACTGATAGCAGACAACACTTACACTGTTACTAATCCTGTGTGAGTACAGGAAAAGGTTTTTCATTTTTTCCACTTTCCCAAGACAAATGGTTTTTGCAAGCCTGGGACAAGATGACTCTGCCTGCAAGGGCCTGGCTGATGAGCACCCAGAGTGCTGCTTCAGTTTTCATGGATCACCATCAGTTAAAGAAGAGCAAGATGAAGGGAGTGTGTGTGCACACACATAAGGAAAGTGCTGCATTTTGCCTGAAGCTTTCACCTCACTGAGGTGAAACACAGACCATCTTTTCAGTCCTACAGTGTCTCCATCCAGTTACATAAAAAACAGTGCTCAAGCTCCATGGAAAATAAAAACAACCAAACACAATCCTCACAGCATGGAACAGAGATTTAAAGGAAGGAAGCAAAAACAATATGAATCTGAGACTGATGAATTCCAGTTTGGACAGGCTTGCCCAGATCAGCTTTATTTAATGGAAAGAATGGACTGACTTAAAACAATGCTCACTAAATCCTTCCTGAAACAAGATCCATAAATCCAGCACAATGCTCACATCCAGCATAACTGTTGGCATTAACTGTCGCCACAAGGTACAAATTCAAGCAATTCTTGCAGAAGCAGGTGCACATGTCAGTGCAGGTGCACTTCAAACTACCAGGAGAAATGGTTCAAGAGGGAGGCAGAGAAGATACAAAACCAGACACTGATTGCCTTAACTATAATGCAGATTTTAGGAAGTGGTGAAATTGATGCCAGGTTTGCCCCTGCTCAGTTGCATTCCCAGCCTTGCAGCCAACTAAATCCTGCAGCTTCATTTTTCCACTGACTGCCAGGTAATATTAAAAACAACTAGCTCCAGACATCTAGCTCCTCCTCAACATTTTCTATTTTTTTCTGAGAATGCTCTTGTGTTGCAGAATTTCTTCTCTCTCCCAACTACTTCACCTGATTGTTTGTACACCAATTTAATGCAAATTTAAACTGCCAGCCACAAAAGGCACAGACCAGTCACATCACTGTCACACAGTGTATTAGTTTGAAGATACTGCAGAGAATTTTTCAGTATACCAGTAGCCAGGGGATCTGCTGCTGCAACAGCTGTTACAGTGGATTTCTTGAATCTGAGCAAGTGCCAGCAGTAAGTTTTTGTAATTTCCCCCCCCCTCTACAATTCAAAATATCTCCTGTAGTCCCAACATATCAACAGCCTCACTTGGCTGAGTATGATGGAAAGAAACCATAACTTAGCAGAAAATGTTAGAAGAGTTGTCTAAGCCAACAGGGATGATGGCCTTGCCAGAACAAACAGGTGAAATGTCTACATCATGCAGGCAGCAGGAGAAAGACAACCCCAAACCCTGCATTGTGTTTTCGTTTTTTTCTTTCCCCTTTCTTTTCTTTTTTTTAAAGGAACATGGTAGCAATTATGTTCTTGCTTTTCCTCTACAGAGATCAGGAGTGCTCATGGGAACAGAACACTAGAAATGTCTCATTTAATATTAAAAGTGCATGACAACAACAATTTCATTTCTTGCTCCCCAGATCTGCCTGATGTTGGTGTGCACCCAGGCTGAAGGCAGCAAACAGAGTGCATGTCAAGTGCATTTAGAGTCTGGGAAAGAGAAAGCCAGGCAACAGGAATACAATGCTTTTATTCCTCCTCCCCCTCACCCCTTCTTTTTTTTCTTGTATTGTGAGAGAGGAGAATCCCAAGAGAAAGCTTGAAACAAGCACATTTCCTACAGCCATATCCTGTTTGCCAGCTCTGCTACATAGCTCCAGGCAAAGTGCCCAGTACAGCATAAGAAATTTAACTAAGAAAAACCTGTAGGGACCATGATCTAGATATGAAGAGAAGTGCAGCAGCTCAGAAATAAGCCACCATAGAAAAAAACACCCTTCAGTGACACTTATGTACATGCTTTCCAAATCTGTTTTGAGATTACAGTCACAGACAAAAAGGGAAGGAAGGAAGAACAAAGAGTCAACTCCTGAGACATTCCCTATCAAAATAAAGAATGTGTGTGGCTGACACTACCTTTTACTTTTCCAGCTAAATTACATCTAAAACTCACATTCATTAATGACATGGAAAAAAAAAAATCACTGAAAAGAATCTGAACCAAGACCTGGCAAACTGTTTCAGTGAGAAAGTGCTTTAGAAAGGAAGCATTCACAGCATAAAACCTCTAAATAGCTTCTTTGAAACTTGACTCCATTCACCTGACATATGCTATCTCAATATTTGACAAAGATTATTTGTTAGGAGTAATTTCCAGTCAAGAAACTGTGTGCCAGAACTTTTGCTCTCCATGTGGAAGTACAGTTAATAACACCTGCTTTGCAGTGGAGCCTGGTCCCAAAGCTACCTGCTTCCCTTCACAGCCCAGGAGCACAGCAGCCCCCAGCAGCCTGCCCCTCATCTGCACAGCCCAAAAATTCTGCTTTCAAGTCACTTTTGCTTCCTACAGTGAAATAGAAATTCGCTGGTGAAGTATCAGCAAGACATGACAAGGCTGGAGGTGTCAAGCTACTTCAATGGTTTGTTTTCTCCAGCTTGTTGCAGTGCAGAATCAAGTAGAAGGTAAAGCTGGGCTGTGAAAATTCTGAAGCCTCACAGCAGCAAAGGAAAGGCTCAGGAGAGCTGACAAAATTAACTTCTTGCACAAGCTTTCTTTCCTAGTACATAGTACTAAAAATTCTTCATGGTTTGAAGTAGAGGCAAGGTGTAAGATCAAATATCCTCAGCGAGAAATTCACTCCTCCATGAATGGATCTCATGGAGTTTATTCAGATTTTGCTCCTTCTGTACCCAGAACAGGACAGCTGGAAAGAGCTATTTTCAGTTATTTGCTGGTATTTGAGGCAATGCTCCATCTGTGCTGACTGCTCAGCCTCTCTGACATGCACAGACCTGCACAGTCAGAACAGCCCATCTGAGAACAGCAGCCAGAAACAATTGCAGCTACAGAGCTGGACTTGAAGAACTCAGACCTTTATCAGGTGAAATATGCAAGGGGAAGCAGCTCCAGAAAGGACTTTTCTTCAAGTTTAAAGACAAGCAGAGCAAGCCTGGCTCTTCTTTGGAGGAAAGCAAACCACACCTGTGTCAATAATCCCTGGTATTTAGTACTGCAGGGAGTGAAGAGTCTGCTGCAACATGTATGCCCGGCGGGGAGGAAGGAACAAGCATGTCCACGGACATGTCTCATCTTCCAAACAGCTCCAGAGCTGGATGGAAGCCAGGAGCTCTCCAGGAGGTATTCCAGCTTCAGAGCCTGACAATGCTGGGATCTGTCTCCCTCTCAGACAGAGCTGGAGACAGGAGTACGTGTGGCAAGGGGCAAAATAATCCCCGGTGCCAAACGTTGTTTTGCTTGCGGCACGCAGAACAATTCTGACTGTCTGTGATACTTACTGGCAATAACTAAAGTTCACCCAGAGAAAATGGGAACCAGCTATCAGCTGCTTTCATGTCTGGGCACTCACTGTAGCAGTGCAGAGAATAGCATTTGCCCCTGAGTTACCCCTACTCCCCTCTAAACTCTGCAAAACGCTCTGGGGTTCTCTCTACAGAGGTCTGAAAGTGTCTGTCAAACGTGAAACAAGGGGAAAACACATCGAGTTGGAAGCACAGACAGCATTTTACACAATTATATTAAAAGGAAGCTAAAACACAGGAAAACATGGATCTGAGACTGCAGTGCTTATCATTGGCACCTTCAGGCTGTGCTCCCAGGCAAAGGAATGAGTGAAGAAACAATCCACTGCAGTTCTAACCCTGACCCCGACCCTGGGAACTGCACAGTTCATGCTCTGAAAGTGTTTACAGAGGTATGCTCACAGCCATGCATAATGCAAGGCCATATTAAGGATAAAACTTTTCCCAAACATACCTCTCCCTTTCTTTGGAGCAAAATAATTATACCTGAGAGGAAAGTTAATGACTAGGTTCAAGAATTTTTTGAGAACCTGGCTTGATGAATGTATGCTGAATTCAGAAAAATTAATATGCCTTATCAAAGTAAGAGTTAATTTCAGGGCTTACGTTACTGCACACACACCCATTTACTGGTTCTCAGCACTTACCACTTTTACTTTAAATCAAGATAATTTTGGTATTTAAACAAACAGGTTAATGGGCAGGCAAGATAAAAAACCACTGCAGTCAAAAGCCTCTAAGTATTAGTACACACCTACACATCATAACACAGTAGAATTACTTTACAGGTATGCTGGATCAATAAAAGCTAAACATAATAAAGGGCTGATGATTATCAAGAGGAGGTACTTAGACATGCTTAGAGGCACAGTATTCCTCTGAAAATTTGACAGCCTTCTGCTAGATCCCAGTTTGGCTGCCTCTCCATACAACATCCCAGGATGCAGAGGGGACCTTTAAAACAAAACCAGGAAAGGAAAACATCAAAGTAGCCACCTGCTCTGAAAAACTGCTACTATGTGTCAGGCATTCACCTGCCAAGGGAGTGGCAAATTTCTTAGCTTTCCTGCACTGGCTGGTCCTGATACAACAATCAAGGCTCAAGAGTTAATGATTTCCCTCTGGGAAAGCTGCAGGAGCCAAGCTGCAGGGCTGGGCTCTGTCCTTGATCAACGCTTGCAACCTGTTATTCATCCAGCTCTCCAAATATGAAGCACAGAAAGCCCTCAGGTGAGGCTTGGAGCACAAGGTCAGTATTTTAAGGTTCATTTTTCATTTTCCAGCAGGGCTGGTCCATTTAGTGAGCTCTGAAAGTTTCTATCTTGTTAGTGCATCAAGGCTGTAACCAGAGCCCCAGCAACCTGCAGCCCATTAACCCTGTCCTTCCAAAGCAGCACAACAGCACATTTTACACCCAGCCCCAAACCTCCTTCACTTTGGACCCACGGCTTCATCAGCTGAGGAAAGGACACAAAAAACTCATCCAGGCTGTGGATTTCACTGTTCTAACATCGCTGTTAAACAGCAGATTTTGTTGTCTATTTCCTCTCTCTCCAAAGCAGAAGGTTTTGTTTCTAAAGTGCTTTTAAGGAAGATGTTTGTTTACAATTGGTGACTGCTCAGGTAGAAGGGATCTTGGCCATTCACAAACCTGTCCTGTTCCAGAGCCTGAGCACACCCATCCAGATTTGATTTTTGGAAGAGCAGTTAGTTCTACCCACATTTGAATCTCCAGTTTCCCATGAGTGCCTGAAGCACTTCAAAATGCAATTACAGGATGCAACTGAATATATGTGAATATATCTGCTGCTTAAAGAGAAGGATTCTGCTTTTTGCTGCAAGCACAATGTGTTTGGGAATAACTCACAGATGCTCAGTAACATGAATTCCATGGGCCACAAGTCTGCTCTGGAAGAATGCTTCCAGGTTACTGACGAGGCTTAAATATTTTCCTCCTCCTGGCACTCCTTTTCCTCCAAGCAGGTGTATAAAAACTTCTCTATCTCACCAAGAGTGGAGAGAAAACAGTGGTTTGACATCACAATGTTAGAACTTGGAAAGCTTATTGTGACTTGCTCCTTGGCAAAAAAATAACCCATAGGAAAGCTGCAGTCCCAACTAGCACTCAGTACTGGCTTCCCCTCCGTGAGGAACTAGGGCTGAACAGCCAGACAGGTACCCCTTCAAAAAAACCAACCAGGGCAGATTCCCTGGAATCAAGAGAAAAACTTGAGACAAATATAAAATAAATATCTTCCCAGTGGGGCTATTTGAAGCAGGCTCCAAATTCCACTCTCCCCATCATCACTTTACCAAAGAATTTTTACATCATTCCCCACTTTCTGTCTCCTCTGTTAACACCCACAACTGACACCAACTGACCCTTCTGGAGGTTTTGTGTTTGGCACTATCCAAGTGCACAATGAGGCCAAATCACAGGAGGTACCAGAAACAAGGGAACTGCTCCACACAACCTGGCTCCAGTGGTCAATTATTCAAGGTATAAACTCTAGGTAGTTCATTTATAATATGTACAAAGAGGCAAAACACTAGAAAAAAAGAAAAAAGAAAAAGAGCATATGTTTATATTTGTATATCAGTATATATGCACTGATGAATTGCAATTTTTTTTCTCATTCATGCATTTTAAAGGATTTACTTTTTGCCTATGGTCAGATTCAGACCTTGGAAAAGCCCTGGCCATATATAAAGAGCATGTGGTATTCATTTTAACATGTTTCCAGGTCTCTGATGTCTCCATGAAACTGAGCAGGCACAACTACAGCACTCTGCAGGTTCCAAACAAAATTAAGTTGCCCAAAAGTGTTAGCAAGTTATAATCAGGGCCTCCCTTTTTGCTGCACTTTGGATTTACTGTAACTGCAACACTTGTTAGCTGTCACAGACACTGCAAGCTCCAAG
The DNA here is from genome assembly GCA_013400775.1 of Chaetops frenatus. NCBI lineage: Eukaryota > Metazoa > Chordata > Aves > Passeriformes > Picathartidae > Chaetops > Chaetops frenatus. The sequence goes on from VZTR01031187.1 coordinate 63,591, forward strand.
CAGTGAGGAGGATGGAGGAGAACACTGCCACTTGGTGGAAAAAGGGGATATGAAACATTTGCAACTGCTCCAAGTACAAATCCTTGCACAGGGATGTTCCATCTCTCCCCATCCCAAGTGAATTTCTTAACAGCATGGCTGGTGCAGCTGCACCAGTGCCCCCACAGCCACACCCCAGCAGGGCACTGGGCTGCCTCCACAGCCCCACCTTGCCCAGTGCCAGCTGGCTCTACAGATATGATTTAGTATTCAAAAAAACCCAAAAGGCCAGAGGAGACCATTTTCTTTTTCACCTGTATTTGGAGAGATCTACTAAGCATGACATGGAAGTCAGAAACTCAGCAGTTTCAGACTCAGTTCAGCTTTGCCTCCCTCCTACTCTTCTCAAATCCTTTGTAACCTTTCAGACCACACTGGGATGGCAGGAATTACATTCTACCTTTATTTTATTTTATTTATTTCCTTAATTCACATTTTCAGTTCTTGCAGAGTTACTACTGCAGTCTAGCAAGATACAAAATACTTTTTAATACACTCATTAGTTCTTTGTTTCTTCACTGAAGCTGAAATGCTGCTCTGTGGCCACGTGTGGCTCTTCTTCAGAAGTACAAAATGCACCTGGACAGCAGCACATGAAACTCACTGAAAGCAAGAGGCTTTTTAAACAAGCCAACATGAAATGTCAGTGACATAGTAAAGCAGCAGTGACACAATTCAGTGGTGAGATTTCTGTCACATATCATTACTCAGAATAGAATTAGACTGTAGTTGCTCATCTTTCTCTCTGCCAGACCTGTTCTCCACTGCCTTGAAGTCCTACAGCCCTTTTAGAGAAGACAAAAATGCACACACTTTCAACAGGGCCCTACTATGCAACGTCACAAACTTGATTGACACCAAATTTATTTTTTAAAGAAAACCCATATTTTTCTTTCACATTTGAAGCCAGCAGATTTTACAGAAACGTCTTGCTAGCATGTTTACTAGGGCAAGAATGTAGGAGTAGAAAAAGGATCAAACTGAGACATTCCCTTTTCTTCTCTTTCAAAAAAATATTTATTTCTTGCACCAAGGAAAGGAGACAATACATTCCATTTCCAAGTGCCTGGAAGCCATTTCACACACTGAGGCTTTACCAGCTGCAGGGTAAATCTCTGTAAATCTGTAAGAATATTGTGGGAGCTGGAAGAAGGTGCTGCTATAGAACTCATTAAATAGAATAGCTAAACACATCCATTTGCCTTCACATTAGCCTATCAAAGTCCTGTGGTAAATCAAATTCTCTACAGAATTTTGCTTTGCAGCACAGCCCTTGGGTTTTTGTAGCAGAGTTTAGGGACTGTCTGCATCCTTGAGGAAGCTGCTGGATAAATAAATACCCTTGCAATTATTCATCACTCAGCATCCCTGATGAACAGGACTGCTTGTACTGAACTAACATGAAAAATCTAAACACAGTTGTCTATAGTTTCAAATTAATTTGGTCTTTTGTCCTCCAGCTTTTAGCCTGATCCATGTCCTGTGTGCTGTTAAACAGCTGCTGTTCAGCAGAAACAAGGTGAAATCCCAAGATAAAGATGATTTCAACTGTTTACAATAACAGTTATTACCTGGGGATCTTATTTCACTTTTTACATTTATCTCTGGCCTTTACAAAACTGCTTCATTCAGAAGGACAGAGCTGGAGACAACTGAATTGATCCTGACACCTTCCATGGCCTCTAAGAGCACAGGATCATTTATTCATTAAGTTGTTCTAAGTGAAGAAATTATTCTAACTAACACTGGTCATAGAGAATTCTGTACTGCATGCTGCACCTCCCACATCACTGCAAAACTGGTGAGATGCTGCCAGCACACTTCAGATCTAATGCACAACATGACCCAATTGATGAAGGCAGACCTTCATTGTGACTCAGCCTGTGATCTGTTCACTGCCTTTGGCAGAAGCCAGAACTAAAGTCACAAACACAGGTTAAAGCTACAAAAGGTGTGGAACTAACTACAGATCCCAAATGAACACCAAGCCATGCTGTTCAGACTTACTCCTCTTGCACTGAGCTTCCCCCCCACCACCAGACCACACTTTCAAATACCTTTAGGTCACCAGCCTCAGGTTTTTCAGTCTCTGAATCGTCATCTTCCTACAAGACAAGAATTTACAGGATTAAGCTTAAAGAGCAGGCCTGGCAAGTAACTGAACTTACAGCAAAGGGCATTCAGCAGCCCAGCAGCAGTCCAAGACCCTTTCCATGGAGGGTAGTTTTGCCCCACCCACTCACAACCAGAAAACAAGTCCTATGGTCAGGGGAAGAAGGGTTTGTTTGGTTTTGGGGGTTTTTGTAGGCAAAAGCATCACTGGGTAGCAGTTGTCCCTGCAAAACTCATGCAGATCTGGAATGCTCAGAACTAGACAACAAGAAGCAGCAGAACTGGGGAAAAAAGCATTTGTCCTTTGATAATTCTGTCCCCTCCAGTTGGTAGGTGGTGATTGAAGAGCCTCTGTTCAGCAGTACCCACAGAAAAAGCAGCATTTGCAAGACCTGTGATAGTCCCAAGCATCAGCAACACACAGAGGACACACAGCTGGCCTGCCACCAAACCAAACATGCAGGCTTGGAGAGGGTCTGGCCTAGCACCAAGTTCCAGGGATCCAGCAGACACAATTTCCTTGCTGGTGCAGAGCTCTGGTGCCTCGCTTGCAGATGCTGTGAACCTTCACAGAAGGGAACACTGACAAATTCCAGGTAACAGTCTCCATCTTTTACAACTTATTTTAGGAACCAGAAATAAACCAAAGAACTGGGGGAACCTCTGCCCTCCAAAGACTTAAAATACTGATCACAGCATTGTGTAAAATTCCACACCAGGTGAGCAGGAAGCTCCAGTTTGGTCCCCACTGGCAGTAAACCTGCTGTCCCCTCCCTGGGCATCCTCCAGGCACCCCTGTTTCTAGACATAAACACATACTCTGGGTTCAAAACAAGCCTGAGAAGCAGGAACTGTTTTTCATGCTCACACAACTCAGCAAAATGGTTTTTGTTCCAAACTTCCCCATAAATTTCAATGTTGGCCCCAAAACAAGAGCGTGGTGTTTCAGCTTCAAAAAAGGAAACGAAAGGAAATGTGAAATGAGAGGTGCAGCTGAAAGGAAGAGTTTACAAGGAGGTGCCCACCTCAGATATCAGCACATGTGCCAGTTCTAACAAGGCAAGCTAGAGACTGACCACACAGTGACATCAGTAAGCTTTAATTGACTGAATTAAGATGCCTCTCCCACAGATGTGAGACACCAAACTCCCTCACTTCAGCTACTCTCCAGCTTCCCTTTCTGAAAGATGCACATATGACAATAATTCAGTCCAGACTGTCAAAGGTTAATTACAGTGAGTTTGTAACTAGAAAAGAACCAAGCAAATTTGGTGTCTCACAAATGAGATTGCTCTCTCCTCTACAAGTTATCATATGGGTAAAAGTGCTTTTCATCAAAGCAACAATGGGTTGAATTATCCATGTTGCAAACAGTAACTGGAACAGCTCTCAAAAACTTCTGACCTAGCAGTGAGTAACAACATTAACTAACAAAGCAGCATTACTGCAAACTGCCTTTAGAAAAAACTGCCTTTTCAGTCACTGGTAAAGTAGCTAAAATACCCACTGAGTTGTGCAGAGCAGAGCCCAGAACAGCCCGAGTCCACTTGATTCTGCTTCCTAAAAACAACTCAGAACACACATGACCTACTTGCACAAGCAATGCCAAGGAAGTTTCCAAATCTGCTCAGAAAAATATTTAATGGAAAAAAAACCCCTGGAAAGTACCTTGTGCAACCTGCACTGTAACCAGAAACCTATGCAGGATGCAGGGGCTGACAGCAGAGGGACTGACTGATTGTCATTACCTGAACAGCAGCTGGTGATGGACAGCTGCAACCTGCACCAAAAACTGTGTGTGCAATGAAGTTCCTCCATTTACAACCCCCTTCCAGTGCTAACTAAACACAGCTGACCTTGGCAAGCACCTGGATCACACCCAGAGCTTCCTCTGAACTAGAGAGACCTCAGTGAAACAGAGTCTACAAGTGCTGGATACAAAAAGAAGAGTCACTGCAGCAGTAAAGAAGCTTCACTGCTTTGCTAAGGGAGACACCAGGGGCAACAGAACAGAACTTAAAGCAAGAACAAGAGACTGAGAAATTTCTTGGCTGCTACTTAGGCAGACAGATGGCAGAAAGCAGTGTCTAAGAGAGACTGATCTAACACACACAAAGCAGATTTCAGTGAGGAAAAGTTCTAGGAGTAGCCCTGGGTTTTTGGCTATGTGGTAGAGGAAAGAACTGCAACAGGAAGAAGATAACACAGTGGTAAGAAAAAGGCTGAGGATAAAGAAAGGAGAGGAGAATTTCCCCTTTTCCCCTTCAAACTCACTGTTTCCCTCCCCCAGACCCAGGGCAGAACCACACATCCTTCAGTGTGATGCAGCTGCACCCACAGAGTGTGAGCTCCGTGCCCTGTCCCCCCCACCACCCCCAGGGCTGTTATCTGAGCATTCAGGTGACACCAGACACGTGCCATGCACCTGTGACAGACAGAAGCCACCCACACATAGACAGGACACTGCTCACCAAGGTGACCTGGTGCAGGGAGTGGATTGAGCTCCACATAAAAGAATAACTTAAGACAGCACAGCAGTTTATTCTTTTTAATCCACCAGCTGACAGTGTTGTCCTCTTACAAGGTTCTTATATGCCAACTGTGTTTAAAGAATAGCTTTTATCTGGAGTGGCTGTAACAGCCTTTTCCCCATAAAAGAGTCCAACAACACCAACACAGTAACGACCAACACGAGCTGTGCCAAGCTGCTGAGGGGTTTCAGGGCAAATGCTTTCTACTTGAAAACGAAGTGAAAAGGAGTAGTTGGAAAGTGCTGGAACCCACACGAGGAGTCAGATATTCCAGGTCCCATCACGGGTCGCTATTCGGGGGGGTTTTTTTGAAAGAGAAAAGCTTCTACAGCCTGTGTAAGGGGTCAAGAGAAGCTACGGGAGCAAGGAGGTACTTACTGACTGCCTGCTGTTCTCATCGTCCTCCTCTTCATACCCCTCCTCGTCCCCATCCAGGCGGGTAAAGTCATCTTCTCCGTACCCAACCGAGACCAGCCCTCCTTTCTCTCCTGAGGAGGAAGGGAGAAGGAAAAGCGTGAGGAAAGGGGAGACGGCAGCGTGCGGGGCACTCCCCTCACAGAGGGGAAAGCGCCAGGCCGGCGCGGGCCGCGCGGGGGAACCCTGTCGCCCAAGCCCGCCGCCTGCTCCGGCCTCCTGCCCGCCCTCACCCGTGGGCGCTCCCCCATCGCTCCCCGCCGTGCCGGCCTCGCTGTCCGACTCCGGGTCCGAGTCCTCGGCGTAAACCGCCAACGAGGAGAGAACGCTGCGCTTCGCCGCCGCCATCTTCCGCCCCGGCGCGCTTCCGGCGCGCGGGGATGACGCACCAGGCACAGCCTCAGCGGCAACGGTGCCCTTTTTCCGCCCTCAAGGGGCTCCTGGCGCAGCGGGGGAATCCGGCCCTCACAGCCGGAGGAGAAACCCCTCAGGGCGCTCACGGCCGGACGGGAAAACCCTCAGCGGGGCGGGGCAGAGCGGAACGGGTCGGAGCGTCTCGGGGGGGACAGGGGATGAAAAGGGCGCGGGCTGGCCCTTTAATTGATGTCTGTGACGTCATTTTGTGGCGCCGCGACAGCACCTGCCGGGTCTGGAGCGAGCGCGGAGGGTTTGGGGCCGGGACAGGGCCGAGGTGGGACAGGGGACAGGGGCGTGCGAGGACACAGGCCCCTCGGGAGGGAGGGAGGGAGGGGGTTTGGGTGAGAAGGAGCCGCGTGCCCCAATTCCCCCCCTCCATGGCGGCTGCGGGCGGGTTTGGTGGGCGCTGAGGCCCCCTCCCCGCTGTGAGCCCCCTCTGCTGTGCCCCGTGGGGAGGGGGCTGGCCCAGAGTAAACATACTGCGGCCCTCTCCGGTGAGGGGGCCGGGATGAGCATCCCTGAGAGTCCCGGAGAAAGGGGGAGTGTAGCAGGGCGGCCCTGGGGGAGATCCTGCAGGTGGCAGTGGGTCGGGGCAGGCCTGGGGCAGGGGAGGGCGTGCGGGTCCGGCTCAGGTTCCTGGGGCCGTTCGCAGCATCCTTAGGATGAGCGGGAAGGCTCCCCCGGGCCTGGAGGGCAGGGTCCGGAAAACACTGCAGAAGGTCTTCGGGTTCGAGTCCTTCAAGACTTCCCTGCAGGAAAGTGCGACCATGGCTGTGGCGAGAGGTGAGGCTGGGCGTGGGAGACGTGTGGGGCACGGCTGGGTGTCCCTCTCCCTCTGGGGGTGACACTGCAGGAGCTGCTGCTGTGCCGGCTGTTAGCAGATGCCGCCTGGGCTAAGCAGGATCACCTGGCCCTCCTCTGCTCTGAGATGGTTTTGGGGGCCCAGGAGCACGTGCTGCACACGAGCTCTGCATCTCCTTTGGTTTGTTTTGTAACATCATCGTTGTATCAGCCATGGGAATGGGAAGGTGCTGCGTTGTTGGTGGCTTCTCACACCTGCCAGCGTGTTTGTGGTCAGATGACATCAAACCTGTTAACATTCAGACATTTTCAGAGTTAAACTGTCCTTGAGTTAGAGACAATACCAATAGAGGGCTTGATTTCTTGGCATAGCTGAGATCCTCAGAATCACGGGGCCGTTATTGGAAACGTTTTTGTGCTGGTGTTGACACACACCCCAACAGGCAGCTCACACAACCAAGCTGCCAGTTCCCCCAACAGCTGTTTCGTGTGAATCAGAGCAGTGCCCAGTTCAGTTTCCATCTATCACCACTCACTGTTGACAACAGGCCTGCCAGAAGGGGGATTCTGTGTGCAAGCTGCCTCTGCCTGTTCACCGGGTGTCACTGGCACCTTCCTGGCTTTAACTGGATCCTGGTTAGTGTGGGAACAGTCCCTCACTGCAGATATTACCAGTGTGGTTGAGATTACCAACTCCTGTTTCATGTGAGGGACCTTTCTGGGATAAGCTTTAAGAGGATGTGGTGAAGTGCTGTCACGGGGCAGGTAATGTGGTAAGTGGGGGTCTGTAAAATGAGTGAAAGCAGCTTTTCTGGAGGAGATCTAGCATGAATAACTTTACTTCTCTTTATCTTGGTTTCTGTGTATCTTGTGGTACTTTTGTCCAGCTGCCTCTAAGTGTTTACAAAGCAGCCTGGGGTTCTCTGAAGGAAACCATTGCTGGCATGCAAAGTATTTCAGTGCTTTTAGAACCTAAAATGAAGTGGTTTGTTGCTATGCCACCTGGTACATGCCCACCCCTCCAGCCTGAGCCTCAGGAACTCACCACCACTCAGAGGCCTTGAGCTTTCTTCTGTTGTTTTTGCAGGAGAGAAGGATGTCTTTGTGTGCATGCCCACAGGGGCAGGGAAATCCTTGTGCTACCAGCTTCCTGCAGTTCTGGCAGTGGGCATCACCATTGTCATTTCACCTCTGATTGCACTGATTCAGGTAACTGTCTCCTGTTAGCTGGGGCATGGCAGTCAGGGAAGGGGTCAGGAGACTCAGGACCTGCCTCTGGATTCTCTTGATGTCCCAGTGTGCTTTCCTTACCCTGGGATAGGTGAGGACAGCAGAGTATCTCTGGTATGATACTTTACATTTCTCTAAAAGGGTGTTTTTTTAGTTTAATAATAACCTGGTGGTTTTTATACCTGGGCCTTTCTCCATTTTCTCTAAGCAGCAAAGCAGAGTAACTCAGACTCACCAAAAGATGGATCTTTCCCCAGAAAAAAAACCTGCCAGTTTACCTAAAATGTAATAACTCCAGGAGTGATGAAGTTGCCTTTGAAGGCACAATTTTTTATTCTGCATCAAAATATCTTTTCATTGCAGTCAACCTGTGATGGGAAGAAGCTGGTTTAGCAGAGCTGCTCCATGAGCACTTTGATCTGTGAGGCTTTTTTTCCTCTTTTTTGCCTTTTCTGCTGTCTCATCACCTGTTGGGAGAAACAATTCCGTGTAAGAGCAGCTGTAGCATTGCTTAGGCTTGTGTAGACATTAGCACTGTGTGACATCTGGTGCTGCAGGCTGCTGGTCTGGGGTTTGTTATTTGTGGAATCATTTGAACTCCTTTACAATCTCACTGTAATACACGTTAAGAACTATTGTGGGCTTGGTGATACTTCTTAGAAAGACATTATAAAGGTGAATTTGTTCCAAGTGTGAGGATTACTGATTAAATTCCAGCATGGCCACTATTAGTGAAATGGAGGTTAAGATATAGCATTGATAAGAGAGTTACAAATAGGTTGAGATGGGCTCGATGAGTCTTAGGGAAAAGAGCTGGAGTGAACCCCCAGAGTCTTCTCATCAAGCCCTGAGAAGGGGTGGCTGTGCCTGAAATGATCATGATGTATTTCAGAGTTCAGCCTGTGCAGTTCATCATAGAGAAGACTGAGGGGTGACTGTCAGCAGAAAGCAGAAACAGATATTAAATCAGTGACTGACCAGATATTGAGTAAAATAATGAAACAACCGTTTTTCAGGACTATTCATGTCCTAGGTACTAGTCAAGTGCAAGACAGCAGGGGACAAGGAAGTGAATTTGTATGGCCAGTGTTCATCTGGATGTGATGCCACATTTTCTTCTTGGTTTTCATGACAAGATTCTTATCCATACTTCTGTGTCTGCTGCAGTGGTGATTTGCATGAACCTTGTACTTTGTCCTGTCTCAGTTGTGTTAGAACATCCTTCAGTTATTTTGGAGTGAAATGCTCCCTGTTCTTGCAGGGTGGGAGTGTTCATTTTCCATCTGTGACAACTCCATAGTGTAAATACTGAGATGTGCCTTGTTCAGCTCACGGTGCCTGTGATGAGTTCTTGCACAGATCCCTGCTGCTGTTCCCTAGCAGCAGAAAGACTGTCTTAAAGTGAATGATGCACAAAAATGCAGTTGAAAGTAAGAGCTGGACAGAGGTCACAGGTGAAGAGAAAGGCATCTAGAATTGAAGTTGTAAGTAGCAGGACTGTAGGTGTGTGTTGACAACACATCAGGATTTGATCCTGAAGGTGGAAGCTGGGGCCTCACCTGGATCTCCCTACTGACCTTGCTTGGTGCTGGTGACTTTCTTTACTCCCATTTGATTCTATTTCAATTTTGTGTTCACTCTAGGATCAAGTGGACCACCTGCTGGCTCTGAAGATCAAAGCCTGCTCTCTGAACTCCAAGCTCTCTGCCCAGGAGAAGAAAACCATCCTGGCTGACTTGGCAAGTGAGAAGCCTCAAGTCAAGCTCCTGTACATCACCCCAGAGATGGCAGCTGCCTCTTCCTTCCAGCCAACACTGAACTCCCTGGTGTCCAGAAACCTCCTGTCCTACCTGGTCATTGATGAAGCTCACTGCGTGTCCCAGTGGGGACACGATTTCCGCCCTGACTACCTGCGCCTGGGCGCCCTGCGCACCCGCATCCCCCTCACCCCCTGCATTGCCCTCACTGCCACTGCCACCAAGCAGGTCCAGGAGGACGTGGTGGCAGCCCTCAAGCTCAAGCAGCCACTTTCCACTTTTAAGACTCCTTGTTTCAGATCTAACCTGTTCTACGATGTGCAGTTCAAAGAGCTCCTGACGGATCCTTACGCCGACTTGAAGGATTTCTGTCTGAAGGCGCTTGAAGTGAAGGGCGCCACTGGGGTAGGTTTTATCTTTAGGGAAGAAGACTAAACTGGGAAAAATCTACCTTAATGGTCCCTGACCTTCTAGGGGTTGGTGGGGCCCTGACAGGTCTGTGGCAGGAAAGGAGGTTGTCCCAGGAAGGAAAGTGCTGGTGTGTATTTTCTAAATGCTCTAAAAGTGCACACATATGTATTTTAGTTTCTCTAAAACAGGTAGAATGTGAAGGCTGTGCTCCTGACAGAGGTGCCCTCAGAAGGGCATTAGTCTAAAAGAGAATTGATTGGGAATATGGGACAAGCATTTCCACTTGGTTTTTCACTTCCTGGGTGATTATTGTGTGTTTATGTTCTGCTCTTTTAGTGTGGTGAGGGTGAGCAGAAGCATTTGAAGTGTTGAATTTCCTGCTCTAACACTAATTCCCAAAACAGCTCTCAGCAGCTCAGCTATCACCTCTGCACCTGGGTGTGTTTGTGAGCTGCTTCTTGTCTTGTGTCTAGTAGAAGAGGAAGAGAGGGCCGTATTTGCAGCTTTGTTGTTTGACTTCAGGCAGTGTCCTGGCCTTTGTCTCCTGGCTCCCAGGTGTACTCTGGCTGTGGCATCGTGTACTGCAGGATGAGGGATGTGTGTGACCAGCTGGCCATCGAGCTGAGCTACCGAGGGCTGAAAGCCAAGGCCTACCATGCAGGTACTGGAGTCTGCATCTCTCACTAGCTGGGAGAACTGAACTCTGCCACCTGGGTTGGGGCTACCTCGAAAAGAGTTTTCTAGGCATGCTCTGCACTCTGTGTGATGCTCACACATCAGGTCTGTGAGGTAAGTGCAGGCCCTTCACCACAATGGCATTCCCTTGTCTCTAGAACTGTTGATTTTGTTGGATCTTGCATGGCCTGAATATAACAACTGCTTTTATCCCGGGTGGGGAGCTGGATTTTTGCCTTTGGAATAAAACCAGCTGCTGCTGACTTCTGCTTGGTCCCAGGCCAGTTTAAACACTGACACTGGGAAGAGAGGACTGTGTACATCAGTCAGTTTTAGTGAGGGAGTTGGCCTGCAATGGGGGAATGGATGAGAAAGAAAATCCTCATGTTTCTTTCCTTCTTGCTTTTTTGGCAGGTTTTGTTTTGTTTGTGGTTGGGTCTTTTTTGTTTGTTTTTTTTGGGGAGGGGTTGGTTTGTTTGTTTTGTTTTGGTTTTTTGTGATGTTGTTTACTTTCTTCTCTTTTCCTTCCCAGGGCTCAAGGCAGCTGACAGGACTGCAGTCCAGAGTGAATGGATGGAGGAGAAGATCCCTGTCATTGTTGCAACCATCAGTTTTGGAATGGGAGTAGACAAAGCAAATGTCAGGTGTGTGAGGCTGAGTGTTGTGCACCATCAGAGACTGAAACCTGAGCAGGGGGTAGGAAGAGTCTCAGTCTCTCTGTTGCCTAATACACCTGACTCAACTGCCTGATGAACCCTTGCTTAAAGCAACAAAACCAGTGCTGGAAGTTTTTTATCTTAGAAGCTGCAAAACCAAACCAGGGAGGGCTTTGTAAAAACATTAAACACAAGGCAGCAGAGCTCCTCTTTGCCAGTCATCCTCTAAATCAAGAAAATTGGAGGAATGCTTTTCTGCCACACCCTCCAGGGTTTCAGAAAGAGCCATCTCAGTGCAATCACAGCTGTCTCTTCTCTTAGTGCAATAGCTGCTGTTAAGCACTGGAAAGAAAATCTGCACCTAAAATAATTCATCCACCCTCTATTAAAATAGGCAGAGCCAGCTTTTTTTGGAGATCTCTTGCAATGGGGAAAAAATAGCCCTTCACAAATGGCAATAACCATATAAAAATACAGCTCTGGTCCAAGGACAGAAACTTTGCACACGGTTTCCATTGCTGTTCCTCTGAGATTGCTGTCCCCATAAGGGCTCTGTGTTAGAATTCTTGCCCTGCAATATGGCTATGCTGAGTTATTACTGTCATCACTTACTAGAGGGATAATTCAGGTGCAGCTCAGACAACACCCACAGCAGACCTGATATCTAGAATCCACATACAGAAGTTGCTCTGAACACTGTGAGAGAAGGGCAGGATATCACTGACCCAATCCCATCAGTTCACAACTGTGCCATCCTTCTGCCTGTGTCACTGTGCTACCAGGGAACAGGATCCCATAGCAGTGACAGTTTTACTCCTTGGTGCACTTTTCCAAACAGAGAAATGAGGAGTCTCCTAGGACATGAATTCATGACCTGCTGAAGCCATTTTGCCCAGTCCAGTGGTCATTAAAAAAGGCAGAGTAACTGAAATGCATAGGGCTGACTGAAAGTGAAATATAGCTGAAATATTCTTGTAATCTGGTTAGTTTATAAGGAATGAAGTTAAAATAACTCTTTACAGGATTTTTTTAAAATAACTTAAAAGGACATTATACCCTATCCTAGTTAGCAAGGTGCTGCTGCTTAGCCTTTGCTCTCTGTTGGCAGATTTCTGAGTATTCATGCATATGTTATCAAATAAGATCAGGTCTGACAACTTCTGGAGGTGACTCTTTTGGACAAAAGGGAAAACAGGTGGTGTCCCTTTTTTTTTCTGATGGAATCTGCACCTCTCTCTGCACTGTCAATTCAGTTCTGCTTAAAATTATTTATCAATTTCTTCAGCAAACTTCCTGATGGGGTTTAAACGTGCAGGGCTCTGATGCTTCCTGCTTGGCCTGTTCCTGGGCTGTTTGTGTTTGAAGAAACACATTTACTTGCTTTTGTCATTTAATCTTTAGCTACACCCATATGCATCATACCTGCCCTTGGGTCATGCTGGCTTTGAGGCAGACTTGAAAACATTGGCAGCATTACTGTGCTGTCAGATCCTCTTGAAACAGGTATAAGCTGAATTGCTGAATAGTCAGGTACAAGCAGGTCTAAAGCAGTCTTGCAGTGCTGTGTTGAAAACCTTCTTGCAGAGATTACATAAAATTTAGTAATGATTCTGTAGTCATATTTGCTGGTTAGGAAGGTTGCCTTCATCTGAGAAGCACAGTGAGGTGGAATTTCCCATGGAGATTTTGGCTAAGTGTCTTTTTAAAACCAAGTATTTAAAAACGTGTTTTGTAATGGTGCAGTTACGTCCTACAAAATAAATACAACTCTTTTATTAATGCTGTATTTTATGGTAAAATCTCCCAAACTCTTTAATATGCTTATTCTCAGTCTTCATAGCTGCACTGTTTTCTGCATGTTTAGGATATTGCTGTGCTCATTCTTTTCCATCCATTTGGAGTGGCATCCTGCTCACATGCTGTCCAGGTGCATTTGCTTTCTTACTGCTCTGCTGCTTTCCATGTCTTGTGTATTAAGAGGACTTAAACTCCAGTGTGCAAAATCTGCTGTGCTCCATCCTCTGTTATGTGTTGATGCCCACAGACACCACACTGGTGTGTGCAGTGCTCTGAGAAATCTGCAGCCTCATGTTCCCTGTTTTACCACGTGCAGATTTGTTGCCCACTGGAATATTGCCAAGTCAATGGCTGGTTATTACCAGGAGTCTGGCAGAGCTGGGAGAGATGGAAAACCATCCTGCTGCCGCCTCTATTACTCCAGGAATGACCGGGATCAAGTCAGCTTCCTGATCAAGAAGGAGCTCTCTAACATCCAGGTGGGAGCTGCAGAACAGTACCCACCTGCCTGGATACACTGCCTTGGCTCTGCTCTGGTTTGCCTGCAGTAACCTCTGAATATGAAAAGATGAAATGAAGTGTTCTGACTCCAGAGCTGTCTGGAGCCCTGTTTCAAGGGATAGCAGAGGGAGGGGAAGCAGGGAGGGAAAAGGCTGCCAGAGCCTGCTCCATTAGAGAGGAATGAGTGAGCAGAAGTTGGAGCAGACACAGGGAGGTGTCTGTACCTGTTTGCCATACTGCTCAGAAGGGTTGGATCTGGTCATTGTTAGAGTTACTCTCTCTGTGTATATTTAAATTGAAGACTACAGTTCCTTGTCCCATCTACTTTCAGGAAAAAAAAGGCACCTTAAAAGAGTCTGACAAAGCTATGATGACAGCTTTTGATGCCATTGTGAACTTCTGTGAGGAGCTGGGGTGAGTGCACTTCTTTCAAACACCACTGTTAATGCTGGGGAAAACATGCCCTGTTCTTCCAAGAAACTGTTATGGCTGAGATCCTGCGTGTGTCCCTGAGAAATCTCTCACCACTCCCACCTCTGAGTTAACTGAGATGTTGGTCTTGGAGTCTGACCAAGTCAGGGGATGTTTAACTTCTCTGGTGATACATTTTACAATATTCTGTCCTCGATGATGGGTTGACTTAGTTGCATTTGTTTTTGACTCTCCTCCTTCAGTACAGAACCCCTCTCCTAAGGGGGAAAACAGAGAGGCATGGGACGGAAGCATTTAATGTTTCTGTAAATCTCAGTGCCTCCACTCTGTAAAGTGTCTGTGATTCTCACTGACCGTAGAAGGGCCTGATGGTGCTTAGAATGTTTCAGAAACAGGCTCAAATTATGGATGTGCCCAATGTAAATGCAGACTAACAACCACAACATGCCTTGTTCAGGTTTACTTCATGCCTTGTATGCTGTAATTGTACTAATTGCTGTTCTATGCTGGGTAAGACATCAAAGCTATAATTTTGCCAGGAAGAGAGCAGGATGTGTTCACTAACTGAAAATGATCTTTGTTTGTCTTGCTTACAAGTTCTTAATTTTGTTTCATTTTTCACACATGGGTCTACGATAGCTTTTTCAGCATGAATGTAGCACGTGCTTCTTTTCTGGTGCCTTGGTGAGCTTGTTCTCTTCTTGTCACATTTGGCAAAAAAATCCTGGGTTTATGAGATAGTCTTGCTCAAACTGAAATGTGACACAGCACTGAGCCCTGTGGCACTTGAAGGGGCACTTCTTTGCCCAAAGTCAAGGTGATGCTGTGAAGTAGCTGCTGTGAGGCTTCTTGTTCTAAGAATTTGATCCACTTGTCTTAGGAGCTCTGCTCCTTCTGGGGTGTGTTCCCAGCTCCCAGATGGCTGTTGTGGCTGGGTTTTGTATAATCATAGAATGGTTTGGGTTGGAAGGGATCTTAAAGATGACCTAGTTCAACCCTCTGCCATGGGCAGGGACACTTTCCCCTAGGCCAGGTTGCTCCAAGCCCCATCCAACCTGGCCTTCCAGGGATGGGGCATCCGTAACTTCTCTGGGCAACCTCTGCCAGTATCTTACCACCCTCGAAGTAATAATCTGAGTAAGGGAATATCACTGACCTAATTAGAAATCACCCCTCCCAGACTTTTTCTTCTCTTACTCAGCTTGATACATTCTTCCTACTGTATATCATGGGATGTGCATCCCAGATACTGCAGCACCACTGCCTGGCTTCCTTGCTCATAACTCTACAGGAGACTGAGGTGCTGTGGAAAGAAAAGCCACATTGCATTTCTTTCTTACATATTGAATTAATACAGTTCTACTCACTATCCAAACAGTGAAAGCAAACCTGAAACTCTGACCTTGCAAGGTTATAAATAAGAACAAATAAAGACAGACTGTGTACTGGCAAGCAAGTTTTTGCATAGTGTATTTAGGCCTGAGTATGACAGAAGAACAATGGTATAAGCTGCTTTTAGAGAGTGGATTCAGACAAAGCTTTCAATGGCCAGAGTTTCCTATTGCTCTTTTGCAAGGTGAAAAAAGCCCCCAACCCACATAGCTGCAGCAGACATCTTTATCAGTTTTAGGTGGTGGCTGACCATTTACCAGCTCTAGCTGGTGGTTTTGTTTGAAAGATGAAAATCAGAGGTGAATTTACTTTGATATTTGGTGAATATCACAGTTCCTGAATCCAGACAGCCACAAATGTTGAGTTTGCTGTGACCTGCAGAACAACTTGCTGGCATTGGGACATTGCTCTTGATGGAGGGAAGTTGCATGGGGGGAAAAAACCACTCAGGGAATGAGATGAGAGTTTTCTGTGAACAGCACAATCAGGTTGTACCCAGGCTGGTTCTTGCTCAGCTGTACCAAGTTCTGTGTCCCCACTTTGCTGTCTATGAGCCACCCCGTTTGTGCCTTGGAGATGTGCAGCACCCAAAGATAGCAGCAAATAAAATGAGAGCAATAAAAACAAGACAGAAGATGCCAATCACCACCAGCCCTCCAAGAGCCCAGTCACTTGTTGCAATCAGTCTCTTTAGGTCTTCCAGAACTGAGGATGCCTCTTGCTCTGGTGACATCCTGGCTTCCTCCCTGCTGGGGGCACACAACAGCAGGGTCAGGTGTTGGTGTATCCTCTCCAAGCCCAAAACCAGTGCAGGTGTGCATGGTGTCTGTGCCTGCAGGCATCCTCCTCCCAAAGGAGGACCACCCTTCACAGAAATGGGAGCATAAACCAGAGGAAATACAGCTGGGACTGGCTTAACAATCATGTCTATAGGGATGTAAAGAGGAAAAGCTGCTCACTCTACAGGAGTTTGGCTGTTGAGATCTATTTTAATCATAGCTTGTCAATATTTTAAATAATACAATGTCTCTCCAGCATGTTCAGTATGAACTCTTTGTCAGCTGTACAGCCCATACATGAAAGACAAGTATTCAGTGGGAAAAATTCCTTGATACCACTGGAAAGATCTCTAAAAGGGAGAGTTGGGGACGTAAACTCTGGGGACAACTCTGGGGACACAATTGGAGTATAAATGAACACTTATTTAAAAACAAACAGGCAAAAAACCCCCACCAATGATAAGCAAAGATCATGTACAACTTGTTTCTTCCGTAGGGCTTAGAATAGTCCAGTTATGTTAAAAAGGGTGTCCTGCTAATGGAGTTTGCTTCAATAATGGTTTCTGTTACTCTGCAATAGAAGCATAAATTTTCCTCCCACAAGGAGGTCCAGTAATAATTTAAACTGGAATCTCAGTGGGTTCCACTCACTTGCTTTCTCACTGATACTTTGAATAATGACTTGGCTGTCAGCTTTCTAAAGGACATCCAGCATCTCTTTGTGAGCATCTTGTGGTTTTATTAAAGCTTCCTTGCTTCTTAAGGGAAAGGTTGAAATATTTCTCACTTTCTTGCAAATGTGACTATGCAGATGTAATACAGGAAGGGAAATTGGTTATTTTTGAAAATTTGCTTGACTTGCTTTCTCTTATGTCTATATTCTGAATACTCTAAGAATGACTCCTGTAAAGTGTTTCATCCTCAGCAGGCTGGATTTGACTTGAAGCACAAGCTCACAGTTGCTGAAGTTTCTGTTTCTTTCTCAGCAGCCAGATACATTCAGTTCATGGTTTGTTTTCTGGGTAGGTAGCAGATCACTGTGCTCAGTCTTTAACCAACCAGCACACAGGACACCAAAGCTTTTCTGGATTCCTTTGCCTTCAAAAAGGAGGCAGCCTAGATTTAAGTTCTACAGACCCAAAGGCACAAATCCTGTGGGACTGCACACCCCAGCAAGTTCCTGTCTCTTTTTCTAACTGCAGTTTACCTACCAGAATAGGATAAGAGAGCTGTATAACATTTTATAAATACCTGAAGCTGTTGTGTTTGTAGTAGATGTTTCTTCTGTTGCCTCCTCTTCACCCCCTCCAAGAGATCTTGGCCTGTGGTGAGGGACCCCTTGCTGCACCTGGAGACTTGTAGACGGAGCCTGGAAGTTGCCTCTTTGGGCTGCAGTAAATGATTAACAACTGATTTTCCTGCAAAGGTGTGGCTAATCTAATCAAATCAAAGGCCTTGAACCCAACTAAAAAGTCCTAATTCAGCTGTTCCTCAGGTATTTCTTCTTCTTCATGGCTTTAACTACTCCTACAGCTGTTGCAGTGCTTGTAAAGGCCCACTGTGGCCTCTGTCTGGGGCAGGCTGCAGGATGGGGTGGACAGAAGAGGGATGTGTTCCCTGAATCCTGGCTGGGTCTGTGTTACAAGCTCCAGTAGGAGAGTGCCATACTTCCAGTGAGACTGTGAACAGGACTGCCCTGCAGTCCAAAATTCATTGTGACAGTTTAGGTGAATAAACCCATTCCAGAGCACTGCACTGCTGTGAGCTGCAGTAAAACTCTATCACTTTCCTGACTGGAGAAGACCAGAGGGATGGTGCTGGAGAGAGGAGGGTGGTGAGAAGGAGGAGTGTGGTGTGTGAGACTGCATGTGTGTAGAAGGAAACTTATTTTTCACGAGCCAAGCAAATCACTTTGAAAGCAGAGGGATAATGTTACAGAACAGAAGCTATTCCATTAAGCCATCAGTAGAACTTCAACCACTTCTGCTGGAGGGGCTGGCCTTGCTGGCTCTTTGAGGTTCCTCAGGGAAGGAAACTATTTCAATGCTTTTATCATCAGGACTGAGGTAAGGGTATTCCTGTTACTGTGTAAAAGCTCCTTCTAGGCTTTTACAATGTGTATGGCAGTTGCTGTGGTAGAAGCAGCCTTGCCCTGCTCTGTGCTTTTCTGGATCTCCCTCTGCAGATGGAAACAAGAGGATCAACCCTCACTGCTGCTCCCTGTAGGTGCCAATATTTGAGTACTGATTGAAGCCAAAACACAAAAGCTTGTGTGAGTGCTGAGCAGGGACCCAGGGACCAGCAGGTTTGTAGTCAGCAGAAGCAGGAGAGCTGCAGGAAGCTGGGCACTTGCTGGCATCTTTCAGGCTACCCTGAATGCATGCAAGGAAGCAGCAGGTCAGGCAGACAACTGGCATGTCTGAATCCCAGCTGTAGGAATAGTCCAGCTGAGTGCAATGGTACAAAATAGTCCAAAGCAGAACATTAGGCCTGTGAGGTCCACACAGTTGTGTAGAAATTGGTCTCCTCTACATGGTGGCTGCTCCTCTGCTCCAGAATACCACCTGAATCCTTTAGAGGATTGCCTGTTTTTCTCTCCTTCCCTTTCTTTAACAGTGCTGTGTTTATTCTGTTTCTAATTCAAGAACTCACAGTGGCTGAGATAAGACAGCAGCCATTTCTCTTGTTCCTCTGCCTGGTATCTGTCAGTGGTTTAACTTGTACCACCACTGGGAAACAAGCATTTGTGGCTTTTCCTGTTGAGATAAGGGCTGGCAGCTTGTTCCAAGTGACAGCAACCTGTCAGCCCTTGGTGTGTGTCCAGGCTGCCAAGCTTCCCCCTGCCTTAGCACAGGCTGGCTCTGTGCTGCTGGAACAGCCATCAGTGGGATGCTGTTAATGTCTGCAGCTGGCACTGTCTGGCACAAGCCTGGAAAGAAAGTGAGCTCTGTTCTTCCCCGGGGCTCGTGACTTAATTTAGATACAAAAACATCTGTTGAGTCTGTCTCCTGCCTAAGAGGTTCTGAGGCTCCTGATGTCACTTTGGTTGCTGCTCGTTTGTGAGGGAAATGAGCAAAGATTTATCTGACAGGGGGTTGGTGTGATGCACCTCTGAATGTTTAAAGTGATGGTGTGCTTGAGATTGTTTCCCCCTAACATGTTGGTTGTCAGTGAAAGCTTTAGGACAGCCTAATTAAAACCAGCACTTTGTTAGTCTCAGTGTAACTGTGCAAGCAGTAGCTCATGCTAGTGCAGTCTGCTCTTGGCAGTTGTCAAGTTGGGTCTCAAATATTTATTTTCTAAGGAATATCCTAGTTTTCTACTGGAAAGTTTTTATTAATTTAAAACTAACACTGGTAGTTTTAGGGAATTTTATTTTTCTTAGAATTCTTTGACTATTCACTATATCTCTGGCTGCAGATATATTCCAATGTGCAGCAGTACAAAAATTCCAAATACCTAGATCCAGTTTGTTGGCAAAAAAATAAAGTGCATTAAATACATAAGAAGCTGATGTAATGTCTTTTACTAATATGGGTGCAGGCAACAGAGAAAATACATTTCTTTACAGAGTTTAATTTATTTTCTGTACCTTCTGAAGTGTCAAGACTATTTTAAAGCCCACTGTTAAAGACTTGATGATTCTGTTCTCCCTAGGTAGATACTGGCTTTGGTGCATACATGCAAGATCTCTTTGGCTCCTCTACACTTAGCTGGGATAACAGAGGCAGAAGATGACTTCTCTATATGCATGTCATTTTTTGTACCTTCTCACAAAAGTGGTTGACCTCTCATTTGGGGCTGAAACACCACTGGCTCAGAGTTTAGTGCAGAATTGTGGCCTTCTTGTGCTGTCCCAGTTGTGGAAGTCGTGGCCTGTGCCACAGCCTTGTACATCCATAAATCCCTTTCGGAAGTTCAGCAGAGTGGAAACCAAACACACCCAGTGGCTGCAGCGTGGAAAAGGGATTTACTTGCACTTGTTAACTCCAGTCCAACTGCCCATTCTTGGCTCTGCTCTGTCACTGTGCCTGCTGTCAGCTGCTGCACACATACCCTGCAGTGATGGCTCCCATCATGTGGCACTCCAGAATGCCTCTCTGCATGCCATAAACACACCCCTGGCATCATGTTCATGTCTACTGAAATGAACTGCACACAGTGCAGGGAGTCAGGCACACGGATCCCTCAAGTGAGGACAGGGATTTGTTCATCTGCTGGAGCTCCCATTCTCTGAGAGAACCATTCATCTGCAATAAGCAGAAGAGTAGAACCACAGGGGTGGAGAGGGATCGTGTTGAGCAGAAAATGATCAAAATAAGCCATAGGCTTGGTGATTTTTTCCCCTTTTGCCTTCATCTTCCTGTTAACAAAGAGTATTCCACATGATCTGTTTTTTTCTTTGGCAATTTCCCATCATTGTATCATCAGTGAAATGACACCAGGGGCAGTTGTTACCAGCTGTACTCAGAGCCTCAGCTGGCACATCTGGATCAGAAGGTCCACCATTTGTTGTTTTCAGCAGATATCTCAGCTAAATGTGCCTCCTGCAGCAGGTTTGGCCTTGATCCACGATGACCTGAGCAACTGGACCTCCCAGTGGTGTCAGTGGGTTTTGCTAACGCCCAGCAGCATCCCTCTGGATTAGGCACTGGTGAGGAGAGCAGGCAGTGCCTCGTGTGTGGCTCTGTGTGTGTCCTCTGCCTCACTCCGTGGCTCTGTGTCCCAGAGGGGATCCTCAGCTGGCCCAGCTGCAGGGCTGTCTTTGGAAAAGCTGTCTCTTTTCTCAGCACTCTGTGCCCATGCCCTCCCACCCCATCCCAGCCTAGAGGAGGGAGACAGTGATGGCAAAGGAGCTTTACCTTTCTGGTCACAGTAGTGGCTGTCACAGAGAGAAGGAATTCCACGCTGTGATTTCTGGTCCTTTGAGTCATGTTAATTAATATTGTTCTTGCCATTTTCAGTGGGCTGGGGTGGAGAGTCATTCCCATAGCACTGAATGCTGATGTCCATGCATGTCCTGGGTAGCAGGATGTGTCACTTTAGGGACGGGCAGCTGGGCGGACTTGGCTCTTCCTGTGGCTGGGGTCAGGGTGTCCATCACAGCCACAGCAGCTGTAGCAGCAGCAACTGCAGGCAATGATCATGAGCACCAGCACAGTAACTGGAAAGAGAAACAAAGGAGCACAGGAGCAATCCCTGCTGAGTAACCCTGTGTCTCCTCCGAGTTGTTTGGTGAACAGCAAAATGGGCAAAGCCTGGTTCCTTGAGAATTTTTTTTGCCCTATATCCCCACCTTCCTCCTAAGTTCCTGCTCCTTTGTACTGGTTTTCCATTTAATCTGGACAATCATTACCAGGCATTTCAAGACCTTAAGAGCTACATACCAAACCATGTGAGGGTTTCTTTACCCACTTAAAGGGCTGTTGTTTGGGAGCTGACATGCAGTACCTAAGCACAGCTGTGTGCCTGGAAAGGATGAAAATCCAGCTCCCCTCAAAGCAACTCGAGGGAGTTTGGTTACTCAAAGTGGCAGTTTTATTTCTGAACAGTGAATACAGCATACTCTTTAGACATAGAGACTCATGACTGGATTGGCTTTACTCTTCTGTATTTAACTTGAAAAAATAAGATACTTTAAATGCAGGGGTTTGTTTCACAGAACAGTGGGCTAACCTACTGTCTTCCACTCTAGCCAGGATGGTTGGTGTTGGCAGGGATGTGTTAGTTTATCTGGAGTAGAAAAGGATTACATGTTCAATCCTGCAGAACATGCAAGAGTGGGAGCATGCCTCTGTGTGTGCATGTGTTCCTTTAAAGCCTGGACCTGGGCTGCCAGGTAACCAGACCTGTAGGGAATCAGCTGTAGGGATGAACTAAATAAAGCAGCAGGTGTCACTTTGTGAATTCCAGCCTGGGGAGGAGTGTCCAGCTGGATACACTCCCTTCCTTTTGGCCGGGAGCAAGCCCTGGCTTTGAGGAGCAGGGCCTGACTTCCTTCCTGCTTGTTTTCCCATTGTATAAACAACCTTCATCCCCCTTGATCCAGCAGTTCCCTGTTATTCCTTCCATGCCATCCCCACACAGAGCAGCAGGAGGGATCTTGCCATTACCAGAACAGAATAAATAGGCTCATCTAAAGCACACTGACTTCCACTGAGCCAATACAGGAGTGACACTCAGAGTCTCTCTTAAGTGTCTTCTGTGGCAGGGAGATGCTCTAATACCATTTGTCATAAATTATCTCCTATGCATCAAAACATTACAGCAGCTCTGGGTTGGTTAAAATATTGCTGATTTAACTGATGTTTAAAATGGGAGCTTTGGGGAGAGCTGTACTGTTGCCTGTCATGCCCTGCATCCATGTAGGGGTACATGCTGAGCTTTAAAAAATTACCTAGGAATTAGCCTGGGCCTTATAGCACAGCCTAGAAAACAACAGCCAACACCACCAGCCCACCTACACAGCCTGTGGAGCAAGTTGCCCCTATAGGAGAGGAGAGAAATTCTGACGCCCCTTGGCCTCCATCCACAAACTCACCAATAAACAGAAGAACCACAGAAAAGCTGACAATCTCCACTGGCTCAGCCTTGGGCAGTTTCTGGAGCTTAAGGAGAAACTTCTCACCAATGGCTTGAACTTCTTTCAGAAAGCCTTCAGAAGACATTCTGTCACAACCTCTCCAGGCTTTATGCTGCAGGAGAACCAAACAGAGAATAAACCTTTTCACTGACTAATGCTAGGGAGCTGCCAGCCTTCTTATACAGCTGGTGATCACAAGGAAAACAAGTTTATCTGGTCTCAGTCCTTGTTCCCAGTAGTTAAGGTGGAGGACTATTAATTGTCTATGTGTTCTGGCACTGTTTTCATTTCAAAACCCAGCTTCGAGGGTGTTTTTGTAACTCCACTGTTAAGCAAAGTCCAAACGGTGTTTCTTCTACAAGGACACTTTTTTCAGCAGGCACAGAGTTAGACTGGGCAGTGCCTGCCCTTGGCTTTCACCCAATCAAAGTACTTCTTTCTCCAGTTGTGCCTACTTGTCCTTCCAGAAACAAATGCAATTCTAACTTGAATTCTGAATGCTGAACTCCACTGTGCATAGTCTTCAGTTGTTCCTTGCTGAATAACACAAAGCAGACTCCCGTGAAGGCTTCTTGCACTTTGAGCTACAGAACCCCCCTTCAGAAACAAAGGCATTTACTTCAACACCTCAATACAATAGCATTAATAATGTTTTAGTAACCAGTTTTACTGTATGTGATACTAAAAGTTAAAGTCTGCATTCAATAGGGAGAACTGGATGCATTTCAAGTTATTACAGATGAATGCAAATTTATAAAGAAAGCTAAATGTAGGGTTTTTTCTTTTAAGCCACAGAGCAATATATGAATTGAACAGTGGATTCCACCCATCACTGCTGATCATGAGCAAAGCAAAAGCCCCTGGATCTGTCAGGGAGATATCTCCCTTGGGGAGCTAACCCCTCCTGCCCTGCTCAGTAATCTTAGACCTTCTTTATTCTCAGAATGATCATCAGGAGCTATTGTTACTGAAAATATTATTAGTCTAGCTAAAGTTAATGGCCTCAGTTTTGTCACCAATATTTGCTGTTCTTTTACCCTAAGAGCAAGATTTTTGGGAGGCATTGCAACAAACTAGCTGGCTTGAGACCTATGGATGTTCAAATTTTGCTTCAGTCAGGAACTGGAACTGGATATTTTTGAGAAATATCCATAGTTCCACCTAAAACAAGTGTTTGGACAGGTCAAACTTGAATGGGTTATAACTCTTATTTCATTACTTTATCAAAGTGTACTGGTTTGTGTGTGTTGTAACAGTCAACACTGGGTTTTGGGACTTGAATATTGCCATTCAATATCCTGAACTTGGTGGTAACACAAAGCCAAGTGACCAAGACAGCACTTCCAGAACAAACCAGCTAGTTCCTTATTGCACATCTGGCTTGGTTACTCAAACAAATGGATGCTTGGAGTTCAGTTTTTCTAAACACACTGAGGACAGGGAGACCTTGGCTGTTTCTTTGCATGCTGGGCTTAAGTACTACAGTGCCAAGTTAAATTAGTTTTGTATGTTTATGCACTCAAAAAGGGTTTTCTTTGTTCTTTTAAATCCAAGCTAAGGAATAAAAATCGTAACCAGCTGGTTTCTTAGAAATGGGGGTGGATGGAAAATCTGCATCTACAGAAAGATTGCTGTGCAACTTAGGAAGGAGGCAGAGCTGTGGTCTTCTGACCTGAAAAGGTCACTTTTGAGACTAGGGTTAAATACTTCTTTCCAGATGATTGCATACCCCAAAGTGAGCTGCTCCAGAAACAGCTGCTTTATCCTTAGATCTGTGGGATTCTGTAGCAGCAGGTTTTCAATTTTGTTTCCATTCCAAAGAGATGGTGGAGGAGGCAGAGGTGAAGTGATTTGTGTTTTCTGTTCTTGACTCTAGAAGGAAAAAAAAAAAAATTCTGGCTCTAACATTGTGAAAATGCTTGTTCCCTTTGGAGGTGTTTCTGCCTGTCCAGAAGCTTCCTCAGAAGTAATTTGCTGTAAACTTCCCTGCCACGCTTTGGGCTGCACCAGAAGCAACAGGTATAAGAGCCAGGCTTGTGCAGTTTGGTTATACAGTGTAAAATTAGTGATCAGGATTATAGAACTCCATGTGGATTAGCAAAGTGCTTAGTCTAAAATGATAAAGCCTGTCTCTGTGATGGACATTCCTCTCTGCCCATGATACTTGATCTGGAGCTGAGTGAAGGAGTTTTTATTCTAAAACTTGCAAGGAATGTTGCTTGTTTACCTTGATCTGAACTACAGCAGGGACAAAGTTTGATGGTGGTGGTGCAGTCTCCAACCTACCCGTGAGGAAGCAAATGTTTTTGTGCTTGACTGCACTTTCTGCTGCTTCCAGGGGCTCTTTGCTTTGGGATTTCTGGTTCTGCAGTGAGGCAAAATGGTGAAGAATAAAATAACTCTTAAAGGAAAAAAGTAAGACTCTCCAAAGAAAATCAGTTACATTGATGGACTTCTGTATGTTCCATTCTACTTGTTATGTAAAATCTTTGTTCAGGACTAGTTTTGATGTGACCTTTTCCCAATTGATTTCAGTGGAACTAAGCTTTTACCCTGGAGATTAGCACAAGGGTAAGGATAGTGCTGTGTGATTTAAACCAGTTGTCTTATGCATCTGCCACATGTACAACACAAAGGTGATGACATTAATTACAATAACAGAGTGGAGCTGTGAGAATTAATTCATTTTGTTTTACTATATTGTTTTCAAACAAGCTTCCAGTCACCAACAGAAGTAAAGGCCAGGTGGTGCAGGATATTCACTTGAAGCAGTAACTGTGATGATGATTATTATTAACACAGGCAAGTCTTAAGAGGTCTGTAGGTTGTAAGCCTTAACTGACAGTTTACTTTCTAGGCTAGAGTGCTGTTTTAGAGCCTGGAAGAGCCACTCAAGTTAGTACCTCAGAGATTCTCAGGGGTTTGGAGCAAGCATAATTGTCTGCCAGTGTTTTCCTCATTTGGGAATTACCTCTTGCTCATCACTGTCCTTCCTCAAAACTTCACCTACTGAGGATGGGAACCCTCCAGAGCAGAGGAGATTTGGCTGTAGGGCAGCAGAGCTGATGGAACTCATCCATGTTATGGAAAAAATCCTCAATGACCACAGTGCAGTGTGGTCTCCATAACACATCGTCAGACTGATGTCAGAAATTCTGTTCCACAGCTGTAGTTAGAGCTCACATGAAGTGAAAATCAGATGAGGAGAAGCAAGATAAGAATCTCACATAGAAGAGAAAGCAACACAATGTCTCGTGGCAGGCAGTTTGTGACATCCTGCCAGGATGGGGTGGCAGCCTGAAATTCATGGTTTTGAATTAAGAAATAACTCATCTAATCAGTGATGCCAGTGGAACTAGATCATCAAACCTTTCTGCCCTCCTCTAATATTGCAAGGCCCAGCAGGGGAGGGAATAAAAAAAATAATTTAATTTGGGTTTAATTGGTTTTGATGAAAAAAAGGCCCATTCTGCCATGTGCCATGAGTTATTAGCCTTGGTTGAAAGGCCAGAGCACAGAAATGATGCAGGGGAATGGTGAACAGCTGCAGGTGTGCTGCTCAGCTGCAAGGATTACATGACCCTGTAAAACCAAAGTGCATGTCCTGTGTTTAGGACTTACATAGATTTAGATTCACAGAAAGCACTAATGCAGATTCATCTTGCTGTGCCCACTGAAGAAAGCTGTGAAAATTGCCATAATAGCACTGAAATCATCTTTCTAAGTTGTTTCAATGGACTTGTGCCATGCTGGAGCACTCAAAGAAGTTGGCAGCAGAGCCCTTTGGACAATAAAGCCATTAAAAAGCCTCTATCTAGACATTCAAGAGAAAAGCCTCCATCAAGGTTCCTTTTTGCTCTGAACTGGCTGCATGTGGAGGCTTCTTTTTCCAAGAAAAATAGCTTTGGGATGACCACGTACAGTGGGGTCTGACATCCCCCTGTCTGCCTTAAGCTGGTCAGTCTGCTGTGAGTCTTCTGGAATTGCTGTACATTGATCAGGGTTTTTGGGTCTGTCCTGATCTGTGTGTGGACACAGCTGCATCCAAAGGTGAACTGTAGGGAGTGGGTGAGCTGAAATTTACTGCTGAGAATGAGACACTTGTTTACACATAGCCCTGGGGCTATTTGAGCAGCCTTTTATAGTGCAAAAGGCACAAATTTATGTTTGTGGTTTAGCCCCGGGACTGGAAGTCAGTAAATACAGGCAGTCTCCCTGGCCTGCCAGTGATGCTCCCTGGCTGTGTGACTTTGGATAAGTCATCACATCCCACTGCTGGGTGACTTCATCTCTGCAAGACAGCAGAACATGGAACCACATCAGAGCTTTGTTTGTTAATTGTTGTGTGTCCAAGTTTCCAGCATGCTCAGGAATCTTTAGATAGAAAGGCAGCAAGTCCCTGGTTTTGCTGCAGTTACAAACTGCCCTGGCCATCGCTTTGCTCAGTACTTCTTACACTTTGTTCACTGAGCCCGTTTAGGATGGATGTGGATGAAAGTGTGGTTTCCACTCTTGTTTGCTCCTAACCCCACCATGCTCCTCATATTCTTGCCATGACCCTGATCCATTGGTTTTACTGTGCTTGCAGGGGTTTGTTGCTCTAGTAACCTAAAAGTGGAGATAAAGCTTTGCAGGGGGTAATTTTGGGGGGGAACAGTGCCAATGCCTCTAGTCCTAATGCAGCAAGTGGCAGTGATGGTGAGTTGGCTCTCCTCCACTGCCCACTGCCCACAGCAAGGGTGCTCCAGAGACCTTACAAAGCAGAACCTTCCTGATGTTCCCATCAAGTAGAATGCCAGGGCAACATTCTCATTGCAACCTTGGCTTTTCCTTAAGACTGTGGCTCTGAAGAAGCAAATGTTGTGTTGTTCTTACTCAGGCAAGTCCAACAAGTTGGTTCAAATTGGACCTGTACAGGGATGGGAAGCCAGTATGGATTGTGGGGGCTTATCTGCTAGGAAATCTTAGCAGGCAAGCCCAGCCTCATGGAAGGAGGGTGCTGAGCAGCCAAAGGGGAGGGGATGCTTTTTATTCTGGTCTAAAACTCTAAAATAAGCTCTGACTGTACTTGGCCACTTTCTAAAGAACATGAGGGCTTGGCCAGTTTCAAAACGTACCAGCTTTGTTCTTGGTCCCTGAAATGTCCTTCTGATTTTATATGGATAAGGTCTGCAGTGCTTCCTGTTCTCAAACAATGCAGGGTTGCTAGGTGTGCCTACAGTGTGGATGCATTTGGGCATAACGTGTCATAATTCCTGCTTGATTGTTTATTGTTCTAAGCTTTTAGTGCACTGCTGAGATGAAAAGGGTCATAGAAATGCAGTTGTATTATCAGTGCATGGTTTTCTCTCATCATTGTTAATGCAGTGTTTGCTGCCATGATTGTAGTTGACTGGCCATGTGAATCTTAACTACAGTTCAGACAAGCCCATTTTTCCTAAAACAGGAGTACACAGAGCCAGACAGACCTATAATTCATTCCCAAGCAGATGAAAATAGTTTCCCAGTATCAAGAGAATTCAGCCCTTTAACAGCACACACCCAAACTGGTGAATTGTAGCTCGATGCCATGGGAGAAAAGCTGGGACTCTGTCAGTTTGTTTGGAACACAAGGCCACACATTCCTGAGATTATGAAGCTGCCCTGCCTGGGTTGCCCTTTGGCTGGAATACCCTGTCATCTCCACCACCCACTATTTGCAGATGGGTTTGTAGGCATCTGTAAATGTGTCTTTTCTTCCCTACAACCTAATATTAGATTAATATAAAAAGGCATTGAACTCCTAGTTTCAGTAGCAGAGGTACCCACTGGGTACCACAAAACCCCGTGAGATAATTCCTCACTACTAGGAATTTTTTAAGTGGGGGGAACCAAAACACTGAGCAATCCAATGAAAGGAAAAGGTCAATTTTAAAAATAAACCTGTAGCTCTTCTACAAGTGAACTTTTTTAGGGTTGGTGATGCTTGAATCTAGCCTGAAAGTCTATTCTAATATTAGCAAAATATCCATTTCCCAGGAAGCTGACTAAGAGGTAGCTGTGTGCCTGTGAAAGCCTTGCAGTGACTGCACAAAGACAGTGGGATGTATCAGTAGTTGGTGTTTGAGGTCCAGTATCTGGAGGCCCTGAGAGTGCTGGAGACTCCTCCACTTTTTAACAGGCACCTCTGTCCTTGATCTCACATCTACAAGTCTCATAAATTACATGCATTTTTAAGTTTTTTTGAAATATCCTGGACTAATCCTAGTAAAGGTGCCACTGGGGTATAGGAACTCAAACGCAAAAGCTGCAGCAGCTGCTGCCTCAGGAGGAATTGTTTGGAACCTCATCAGCTGTGGCTGTGTGGGGTGGTGGGGTGGGGTGGGTGCTGCCCCTCCAGCTCTCTGCCAGCCCCTCACAGTCCCTGCTGTCCAGTGGGTGACTCTGGCCCACTGCAGCCTCTGTGGCTGGGGGTTGTCTTACAGAGAGGAGCTGCTCTATCAAACTTGGATTATTTTGTACCTCCACTCCCACAACCACTGTTGGTTGTATCAGGCTGAGGCCCTTGCACTGTGACAGCTGTAACACAAGCCACGTCCTGCTGCTTTTATCCAGACATGTGTTTCACATTGCTGTGCCTCTCCCCCCACACATGAACGGCAGGGCTGCGGCTGGACAAGCCCCCAGCCAAACCCATTAAAGATTTTCTTTTGGCCAGGAAAACTTGGCATGTTTCTCTACCTTCTTCCCTGCCCTGCCCTTCTCTCCTCACTCCTCCCTTCTTACTTTTTTGTTATTGTTGTTTCCCTAAACTTTGTTTTTTCACATGCTTTATTTAAGAAACTATCTTAACTGCAACAACCAACCCACAGAGACTCTCCATTAGCAGGGTGGAAACTTCCCTCCATCCCCTTGAGCCTTAGGGCCAGGCTGGAGGCGTGTGGGTCTAAACTAATACATCTCCTCACTCCGGCAGTTTCAGGTCAGAAAGACCTGCCCTCCATTCCTCGTTAATGGAAATGGAGAGAAGTGGAAATACCTGATCCTTAACATTCCTCCCTACAGGCATGGGTAGGATTGGGAAGACCTCTTTCTGTGAGAATTAGCTTTCAGCTCCTGTTTGTAAACAGCTGACTGCCCATGTGCCTCCTGGAATACGCTGAGGGGTCCCAGCTCAGTGCTGGGAGCTGCAGCAGCTTCTGAACAAAGAAATCAGCTTCAGATGGCAAAAAATGGGGATTTATATGGCCAGTCTCCATTACCAGCCCCTCTTCCCATACCCAACAGCAAAAGGGAGATGGGAGCACAGGCTTTGGGACACCTCTGTAAAACCAAAGCTTGGACTCAATGGCCTAAAATGCCTTTTTCAGCCTAAATGACTCTATGTTGTATAATTTCATGTATTCAGGGGATCCTTTTACTCTTCCTTCCCTTCTCACTGCATTCAGACTTGAAGGTCTGGTTATGGTAAAGCATGAGCTGTGTGTGTGCATGAACGTGCCTCTCCGAGCAGTGGGTTCTCATGCTGCTTTGAACGCTAAGCCAGCATCTGTGCCCGATACACTGGCTGAACTGTTCTTTTTTAAATGCTCTCATTAGAAACTGTGTAAAATCTTTCCGTTTATTTCTATTGGACACAGATGCTTAACTTGCACAGTGTGCTAGTTCCCCGACCGGGTTTGTGTTCTAAGCTCTCTGCTTCAGGATTTGGGGGATAAAACTTATCTGCAGCTGGGAGGAGCTCCGGGGAAAAGCTGCGGCTGGCACCCACTGGGTTTCACACGCGCCTGCCTGCGCTGCCAGCTCGTCGCTAAAGGCACTCACAGCTTCCAACACAGCTGCCTTGTCCACACTGACTATTTCTGTCTCAGGTCGCCAGCTTATCAGGACACACATTCTGTGAGAGCACAGAAGCCCGAGCAGCCGGCCTTTGTCAGCGGCAGAGGAGTTGCAGAGTCCCGCTCGGGCTCGGGGCTCCTTTTGTTACAGGGCGGCTGCAGCGCAGCTCCCCGCAATCCCATTAAAACCTTCTCTCCTGCCACCTTGGCTCCTCGGTGTCCCTGGCAAGCAAATTCAGCCTCCTAAGCTCTGCTCCATGGCTGACCGAGCAGGGGGAGCTCCCCAGGCTCCAGCCCCTCGCTAAGCAGCGGAGGGTGCCGCGCTCGACCGAACAGCAGCGATAGCTCAGCCTTACCCCGACCGCGAGCTCTTCTCCTCCTCTTGTTTTTCTTTCCGTCTTCTTAAACTTTCACGTCATTTCTCCCCTCATCCTGGCTTGTGGCTCGCTGCTCGCTCGGTTCCTCTCTGCTCCGCTGCTGACAGCCAGCTGTTGTCTCTGCCTTTCTTTTTTTTTTTTTTTTTTTTTTTTTTTTTTTTTTTTTGTTGCTGGTTGTCGTGGAGATGCGAAGTTTCGTGTTACATGTGTGCCAAAGAGGGAGGGAGAGGAGCCACCGCAGGCTGAGCCGGAGCCGGAGCCGGTGCCAGCTCCCCGGGGCGCCCAAGGGCCGGCACTTGTTGCTGGCTTCCTCTCTGCATCTCCTCCGAGAGAGGAGTTTCTTCTTTACCTTTTAATGACGGCTTTTTCTGGAGTGAGACTGGAATCGATTCCCTCTCTGCGGTAGTTTGGGGCAATGTTAAAGCAAAGAACTTTTCTTTATGCTGCCCAGTTTCCTTCCGACTCCCAGGGGAAGGAGCTTTTCTCTCCTGTTCATTGAAGGGGCAGAGCAAGCACTGACAAGGACAGTGCAGCACTTTAAGAGAGACCTGCCACGGACAGGGCAGCAGGGACAGTGCTGGGGGTGGTGAATTTGATGCTGGGGTGGTGAATTTGCTCCATGCCCTTGGCCAAGTCATTTACTCTCTTGGTGCTGAGCTTTTTGCTTCTTGTACTATGGGGACAGCTGACTGTCACTGCCTTGTCTCAGAGGGTGAAGCTCAGGTGATACTGAAAGGAGACAGTCCTTCAGAGAGGTGCAAAATTAGAAGTTCTCATCAACCTCATGACTTGCTCTTCTATTTGAAAAAGCTCATTAAGTGGCTTTTGCTCAATGACTGCACAACTAAGTTAAGGGCTTATATGATTTTTGTATTTTTTAACCCTTTCACATCACATTATTCCAAGACTTGCTGAGTTGTTTATTTCACGGTGCATTTCTGATGAGGCTCCTTTTGGCTTATACAAGGGAATGCTTTTTTTCTGGTGTTTTTTGGGAGAGGCAGAGCTTCTTTTGGGATATGTGACTTTGCTTCTTCTCTGACTGTCCATCTGCTTCTCCTAATTGCAGGAATAGGGCTCCTGTTTTATGTGGTATATAAAAACAAGGACTACCAAAATGACACAGGTGCAGGCAGCTATGTGGTCAGTTTAGCACTTTCCTGAAATGTATTGCCACAGGCAAAAATGTGTTAATAAACCTGGTTGTTATTTGCTCTTCATCCCATTCCATAATGTCAAATCAGGGGAGGATGTCTGAAATGACATAATGACTTTGTTTAAACATTTTAAAGACCAAGGGTCAGCTCATACATACTCTTTTTGAAGGGTGTGGGGAGAGAAATAACACAGTTGCGTATTTAAAAGATGAAATAATTTTAGGACATTGTAATGGTACAAACTACCATTAATTTATGTAAATCATCTCCATCTCGTGGCCATTAGTCAGGTGTTGGTGTGACTGGGGAAGCTCTCCCCTCACATGTTAATGCATAACCAACTATGTTTCAGGAACTCTTGTGTTAAGCATTAATGCAGCGATTAACCCCAGCATCCCTGTTGGTAACTTTGTTTTTTGCCTTTTGAGCTTAATTGTAGGATTGCAGTTTTCGTTTTGCAATGATTTTCCGTTATGGCCCAACTCCTGAACACCGTTTGCTAAAGTGGGGCTGTGGCCCCGATCTGGGTAATTCTTCAGGAAGAAAAAGGCAATTACAGGAGGCTGGGTGGAAAGGGCTTGGCTTTACAAGCCCGATGGGTTAGAAACTGGAACTCTAAATTCCAGTGAGCTCACAGCTGATCTCTGCTTCCACCAAAGCCCTCCCCTGGGGCATCTAAAGGACAGAGGTGTGTGTGGCTGTCCCTCCCCAGCATAAGCCTGGTGAGCTGTGGGAGTGGGGAGAGGGTTCGTCCCTCACTGAATGCCTCAGTTAACTCTAATACAGATCAGTGCGTACGAGGGGAAGAGACACGGACTAATGAGAATGCCTGCCTGTTTTCTTTTGGGGAAACAAAAAGCTGACTTGCAGCTCACTGACATTTCTATAGTCACGTTGCATTGGCAAGCCAGGCAGCACCAGTAGTTCTTTTGGAAAGGCAGGACAAGGGGATCGAATGTGTTGCCCCCATGCCGGTCCCCCCACCCTTCCCCTCCGTGTGAAAGGAGCTCTTTGAGTGCAGGAGCAGAGTGAGTCAGTGTGGCTCTGAGGGGGGATATAAAGGCAGCTTTGTCGGAGCCCTCTCCAGGCTGCGGTGCCCTGCACGGTGCAGACACCCTGCTGCAGCCCCTTACCTGAGCACTGCCAGCTCCCTGGCACTTCAGCACTCTCAGGTCACTGCTGGGGGACAGGAACCTGTGACCTGCTGCTTTGCTGCCTTCCAGATCCACCTCCCAGGCCGTGGGAAGGAGTGAGCAGCAGCCCCTTGCAGGGTTTGTTGGTGATGCTTTGGTAACATGCTTGTGTTCCCCCCCAGACACACAAGTGAAAAAGAAAACTGTGTTTCTTAGATCTCTGGCAAGTTCTGACATGCCTTAAAGGCTTTAGAATGAGAGTAAATGAAGAGCTCACTCTCTTACTTTTCCCCTCTGTGACCCACTTTTTGTAGATGAAGCTGGTAGGCCCACTAGGGCACACCTTGGTAGAGGAGAAAAATTTCCACTTTGTTCTTCCTTGTAGTAAAACAATTTTCTTCTAAAATAACTTTTGTTCCCACTTGGCTGCAGGATTTGATCTCTAAATGCACAGTGAAGTAAACATTTCTGTATATTTATTATCAGCATTTTGACTAACACACAACCAGCCACCTCTGCTGTGAAACTTCAGTTTTAAAAAGCTCCTCTATATTCTGCTTTCTTTAAAAAAAAGAGGGGGAAGTAACTGCCTGATCATTCTTTGGCAAAATCAGTGTATTCCCTGGTTTAAGTTAGGGAATGTTCTAGAAGAGAAATTACTTCCTGCCTGTACTGCTTGTGAGCATATTGTCACCAAACTCTTTTTTTATGTATCCCAAAAACACTGATGCCTGCCAAAAACCTTTTGAAAATTTCTGGAAGAATCAAATCATCTTCACATGGCTGGTTTGCTAATCCTGGTAAACTGGTTGTGCAATCCTGTGTGGGCAAATGGACTGGTTTTCATGCATGTAGGACTCTACCCAAACTTTGGGTGCTGATCTGGAGCATGTGTGAGCCTATCAAGATCCAGGCTGTGTTCCCTGAATAGTGCTCCCTTGTGACCTCACTCTGGACTCTATTTCTGGGACTTAATTTACATTCCTATGTCTTCAAATATATATTTCATCACCTTCAAATCACAAATAATAAACCTAGAAGCTCTTCAGCGTGAGATATGTAGATGTACTCTGGGGTGTAGTGATCAACAGGGTCTCTTTACCTACAGCCAGGACGTGGAATAAATTTAGCCAATGATACAGAATTAATGACTGTATATTTCATCAACTGCTCCTTTTGCAGATCTCAAAGATCTGAAAGGGTTTAGCAGAAGAGATTAGCACTGATGGCTTTTTACACGTGGGGAAGTGGGGGCAGAGAAACTTTAAGCAAGGTGCCTGGAACAGAGCCTGAATTCTGCTCCAGGGATTAAACCCTGTGATTCCTGCTGGAATAGACATTCTCTATGAAAAAACAAGACTCAAATCTTTAGGTAAAGACACTCTGCATTTGGAGGGTAGAGTTTTTGTGGATAGAAGTGATGACCAGATGATTTTGCTTTGTGTTTCCAAGCTGTCGCCATGCTGCTATAGCCAAGTACTTCGGTGATGTCACCCCACCTTGTAACAAGTGCTGTGACTTCTGCAAGAACCCAGGGGCAGTGAAAAGGCAACTGGAGGCACTGGAACGCTGCAGCAACAGCTGGAGCAAAACCTGCATCGGGCCCACAGGATCCTCCTGGGATAGCTATGACCCAGAGCTGTACGAGGGCGGGAGGAGAGGCTGCAGAGGCTTCAGCAGGTCTGTACCAGAGAGGTAACACTCAGCTCATAGGAGCCACCAGAGAAAAGAGTATCCACCAGCTGCAGGCTCAGCCACTCCTATTTTCAGCACATGTTTCTGTGTGGATGGTATTTTCCTGTAACTTTCTGGCAGCAGCAGCTGGAATTTCATTTTCCACACACTTCGGCAGCCTTGTTCACATTCGTGTCCCAGAGAGCCAAAAGCTGTTTTGACAGAGCTAAGAATTGCCCTGCACAATGTAATTGGCTGAAGAAACTAGCCTGAAATTTTTGGAACAGCAAGTGGGCTCAGCCTGTTCATAGTCACTAGGATCAAAAATGTTTAAAATTGAGACCAAGATGACATGGTCCAGAGTTCATTCCTGATGTAGCACAACTGTCTGTGGGCCAGCAGGCCAGGGGCCACTGACAGAACTGAGTCACCACAGAGGATGTAATGAAGTGCCAGTGTCAGATTCTTCTTCAGATTGCTACATTTTCCTATCAGGCTGACAGCAAAAGGGAGATGTGCAGTGGGAAACATGATGAATTCTGTAAAATGCTTGGCAGCCTGGAGGTGACAACTTCTCTTTCTCCTTGTTCCCTGGCAGAGTTGCAGTGATTGTACAGCTATGTCAGGATGAAGTTTCTCTGCTGGCACTGCCCATGAAGCTGTGCCAGGATACACAGTGCTGTAGGCTGGCCTGGCCCTCTGCTTTACCTTAAAAAGCTCGAGATTGGTACCTTTGTTCTTTGGCCAAGTCCAGCTGAGTCAAAGGAAACCAGAACTTGTGACCTAAGCCTGTGTTTGGTCTCAGGACCTGAGAAGCCACAGCCAATGCTGTTGTACAGAACTTGGTTTATTGAACCTTTCCATGATCTGATTATAGTTTTGCTTTGGAAGTTGTAATAGTCAGCAGTCCTAAAGCTCAGATTTGTAGTACCTGTAAGTTTTGGCTGTGGCAGCTATGGGAAGCAGTGAACTGCTGGGCTGCATCTGGTGAGGATCAGCTGCTTCATTTCAGTGTATTAGAGATGGGGATTTCATTTATTACAGCAGCCTGTGAATAAGTGAGGCTGAGGAATGGATGTTGTGCCGTTTCTGCCATCTCTGCTCCCAGGGCAGGAGGGACTGACAGATGTGGCACATGACATGAGGCAGTGACTCCTGAACCCCCTGGGACGGTCTGGCAGAGCTTCTGAAATGGAGCCCTCCATTCTCAGGGCACTAGTTCCATGCTATTAGTTCATGCCACTGCCTAGGAGTTGATGGGATTAACAAATGCTGTGATTTTTTGGAGGACACTCACTGCTGTCCAGGTTGGGGAATGGCAGAGAAAGTCAAAGTGAAGACATGTTCAGGAAGGATGTGGGATGCATCACTGGGGTGGCTTCCCAAACTTGTCCCCCTGTTAATGCTGCAGCTACAGAGATGTTTGTTCCTCTTGCTTTCCTGCCTTGTCCAGGTATGATGAAGAAGGCAGTGGGAATTGGGATGAAGACAACGAGGAGCGTTGGAAACGGGAGTGGGACAACTTCTACAAGAAACAGATGAGTCTGCGCAAAGTGAGTGGGGTCACTTTGTAAGGGATGCACAGAGGCCTTGCTGTGAGCTGGTCTGACAGCCACAAAGGCTTCCTGGCACTGATGACAGTAAATTATTTCATCTTGGAGTTGTTTGTTGTCTTCTACTTCTTGTGCCTCTGCTTTTGCTGTGTTCTCCACATTCTGGGCCAGTCCCATCATAGGAAGAAATGCAGCTTATGCATGTGCTGGTTTCTCTGCAAGAGGAGCCTGTTGGTTTTAATACCCCTGGTGATAGTAAAAACAGATTTCCCCATTCAGCTTCTCTTAAATATTCCTATAGCAGAGGTGAACTTTTGGCTTTGATTCTCATTCTTTGTCTTCTTGGCCCTGTTTTGGTGCTTATTCAATGCCTTTATAACTTCAGCTTTAATTTTCCCTGGAGCAGGGATAAAAAATATGTCTTTTGTGCTTCTAGATCTGCATGTGTGTAGTAGGAAGGGAAATGTTTGACTGATCTTTGTTTTCTTTCAGGGCAAAGAACCAGAGAAGGAAGATTTTGTTCCTCCAAGTAAATATCTTCTTTGATTTATAATGGGTTTTCTTTGGGAGAAGAAAGTTTTGTGTTTTGCAGCTGCATGCAATTTGTACAACATCACCACTGGAGGTATCAGTCCCTAGGCACAGAGGTCAAGCTTTTGGCTGTGAAAACTTGGCTAGAGGAGATGGATCACAGCTTAGCTTTGGTTGGGGTGAAGATATGGAATGCATCTTTCTGAACATTTCCAAATAAGCAAGAGAGAAGGAAAACTCTGTCTAACCTGACTTTGTAGTGGAGGCTATTTCTGCAGTGGTTATGCAGCAGTAATAATAATGATAATAATAATAGTAGTAGTGATAATAATAATAATAATAATAATAATAATAATAATAATAATAATAATAATAATAATAACAACAATGCTCTAAGGAAACTGCTGAAAACCTGTGCTGCCTGGGGTCCTGTCTAACACTGTTGCAAAAGAACACTTGATAGGTCAGGTTTCTCTATCCAGCCTGAATTTTTTTTGGTTGATACTGTGGGGAGCAGAAAAGATTTGAGTTTCCTAAGAGCCTTAAAGAAAGGTTTTCTGAGGTGGGAAGATTTTGGAAAGCTGTTAGTCCTAAACTCCAAAGAAGATGTTCTCAATCAGAGAAAACATTCTCACTTTGGTCTCTGCCTGCTCTTTTGGAGTGTGTAGCTTCTCCAGGTAAAAAGGGTGACCACAGTGTTCCTCGGGGTGACAGTTCAGGGAGGAGAAAGCCAGGCAGTACTGGACCTGCACCTCCCCATGACAGCTGAGGTGTTCTCCATCAGCCCAGCCCTGCCATGGCTCCTTTCCCAAATTCCTCTCCTGTGGCAGGTGCAGACTGTCCCCTGAGGGATGCTGCCAGCAGGAGGATCTCCAAGCTCACAGTGAAGGTGAGTGGTGTTGCAAAGAACAACAAAGCTTCTGCCTGCCCTGTCCTTACTCCTTCAGGGCTGGAAGTCCAAGGGGCACTGAGACTTGTGTAGAGCATTTCTGAGTATCTGCTGTTTCCTAGGGCCGGGAACACTGCTTGAAGATGCTGGAAGAAGCTTTGAGCAACAACCAAAAGACTCCAGCAGCAGAAGGAAAAGGGTATGAGATGAGGAAAAAGGGATGAATACTGAGCCCCTTAACACAGGACCTGCTCTTCCCTGAGTGGAATTACCATCCTCAGGGAATGTTTATTTAAGTTATTTTGTCCGTGGATGTAGTTTCACTTAACAGCATCTTCCTGGCAGTGATTTTGAGGATGAGATCTTAGGATTTCTGTGGCTGGTCGCTCTTAGCAGCTTGGTCCCAGGAGCAGCAGTTCTTCCCTGTCCCACAAGATGGGGATAATGTACTTCTCAAATGGAGCAGTGGGCAAGAATCTAGATTTAAAACCATTTTCATCACCCTTTCCATTCTCCATCAACTCACCACTACATCTCTTAGGATTTAATTGGAAGTTAACACTTACTCTTGCACCAGAAGTAGTGGATTTTGTACTCTCTGGGACATACTTAAGCATTAGTGTTCCCTTTGCAGATGCAGAAGTGTGTCTTGCCAGGAATCACCCCAGCCTGTGTTTCAGGTCAGACCCTGGTGCCTGTGCAGTGGAAATGGAATATGAAGCTTTCCGGACCAGCAAAATGGCAAACTCCTACAAGGCAGCTGTGCTAAAGAAGGTAGGGACAAACATCTACACCTGCTGCTCCCTGGAATGTGGGAGCTGCAGGGCAAATAGGGCAGAGTTCGTGTGGGAAAGGTGAAGGACAAGCTCTGGTTTTGCCTCGGGTGTCTTACAAATCTTTCTTCTTGATTTGGTTTCCAGGAGGGCCCAGAATCACCTTGGGTTCACAACTTGGTTGGCTTTACAGGCTCTGAAAACCTACATAGCAGTGCAAGCTTATCCAGATATGTTCTAGCAGTACAGGGATTTGGGAATTCCTCTGGCTGCTGCTGACACTAGAGAAGCCTTGGTTTAGGTTATCTGGTTGCCATCATTCTCTCTGAAGAGGTTTCTGTTCTTGAGGCAGGTGCCTCTCCAGGGCAGATATCTGTTTTGTTACTATGGCTTTTAGCATGTACAAAGGCAGGAATACACAAAGATTTCTGGCCATTGGAGAGTATTTTTTTTCTCCTTTCAGGTGGCAGAAATCAATAAAGCCTCCAAACAAGGGGAGTTATTCTCAGTCTTTGGGTCTGGAACGGGTGGTAACAGCAATTTGGAAACCAAATCTGTGTCTCTAGAAGAAGGGGACTTTGTCCCTGCATCCCAGGTTCCCTCGGTGAGTACTGATGGGATAGACAGGAGGGAATGGTGTGTTTTGTCTGTCTGCCTTTTTATAAACTTACTTTGTGTCCTTTCTGTGGCCACAACTGCATATTTCCATTGTCATTGCTTTCTCTCTGTCACATTATTAGTGAATATGATCTGTGTGCGGGCCACAGCTTAAGCAAGTTCTTTCTCATCTTGCTCTATCCAAGGATGCTGCCTTGTTTTCTTAGTGCTGGCCTAGGACTTCCACCTAATCCATTTCCCTCATGTCTCAGTTGATGGGTGTGATGATCAGTAAGATTTAGAGCCTCCCCCAGCTTACAGCTGCCCACACTGGTGTATTGTATGCAGAAACTTAGGTCCTTTCATGGTGCTGCACACAGGGATCTCACTTCCAAAATTTCTTCTTCTCTCCTGTCTCCCCAGTTCAAACCCAAGCGTGTGGGAGCAGGATTTCCAAAGAAATCCAGCTTGTTCCAGACAGCTTCAGAACTGCTGAAGATCCAGGAGGAGAGTGATGCAAAGCCCACCAAAAAAGACTGTTCAAATGGGCAAGACAGCAGCAGCTGCAGTCTGAACCTGGACACCAGAAACCCTGTTCTCCAGAGGGAAGAAACTGCAAGCAAAGCAGTGGGTGAGAGTGCAGGGGTAGAACTACACCCAGAAAAGAAGAGGCAGCAACCCAGTCCTGACACAAAATCTGCCCTTGGGGAGAGCCCTTCTAAGAAGTCCAGACGTAGCAAGAAGCAGCAAATGCTCGCAGAAGCAGCTAAAAAGGAATCACAGGATATTTCCAAATTCTTCTCCCTCCCCAAAGTTGGCTCTAAAGCCCAAAGCTGCAGCCCAGCAAAGGGAGATGGCTGTTCTGCCAGCACACTACCTCAGGCTTCTTCTCCAAGTGTGTGTCCAGAGAAACCAGCACCTCAGGAAAACAAAGATGGCTCTGGAGATCTGACTGGGCAGTTCCAGGCAGAGAATAAAGAACTGGGAGAAACAGAAGTAACACTAACTGGGAGAGGGAAGAATTTCAAGACCCACGAGGCTGAATCTGAATTCCTTGAAGAAGAAATGGATGTGAAGACCAGGTAAAATCTCTCCTTCTCTGCTCCCTGTGTTGGCAGACCTGTATGAGGTCTCTGGGTGAGTGAGGGAGACTCTTGCTGTACCATGCAGTCTCATGGCCACTGACAGTGAATGCAGAAATATTTTCACTGTGGAATGATTACAATTGGCCTTCTCTCCACTTGTCCCACTAGTGTTGCTGAAAATGTTGCAGAAACTGAGGTGCCTGTTGGGGAAGGTGACAGAGGGAAGCGGCCAGAATCGGATGAGGTAAAACTTCAGTGAATGCTGATTTCCTCTATTTCTTCTGCTCATCTTGTGCCAGATTTCTCTCTGAGTGTTATTTATCTGGGGAGGGCCCAGCTGCAGTTGCAGCAGAAAGGAGAACCCCAGCTCCTGTCACTGTGCCCTTGCTGGTGACTTGGCTGGAATGAGCGTCTCTACCCCCTGAGATCTGTCACTAACTATAATTAGGGAGCTGCTTTCTCAAGGCAGGGGCACAACTACAGGCCAGAGACACATGGGAGCATTGGGAAGTGACCCCCTGCTCACAGCCTGCCTTGCCATTCAGTCTCTGCTTCTGCATTTGTCAGCTGAGGCAGCCTGGCAGCTCTCTCTGTAACACTGGAGTCTCCCTTGCAAACTGAGCAGGAGTGTGGCTCTCCTGATGTGCTGATTCTTCCTGAGGGGTTTATTCTCAGCAAACATCCTGAGAAATCTTTCCCAGTCAGTTTTTCCTCTGTAGGACAGGGCCTAGCAATCAGCTGCCCCAATAAGAGCACAGGGTAAATGTGGTATTCTGTAAAGGGTTTTTCTCAAAGTCCCTTTGTGTGGGAAACAGTGTCTGCAAAGCAAAAAGGGTTACAGAGATTCCTACTTGGTATTCACTGGAGGGAGAAGCTACAGGATGCTGCAGAGATTCGTGTTCTTGGAAGGTGGAGGCTGCTTGGAAGGGCAGTGCTGCCACAGAAATTGGTGGGTTTGGTTTTCTTCTGTCCCCTCTCCAGAATATGGAAAGTCCTGCAAAAAAGCGGCTACGGACAGCAGCAAAATCTTCAATTCTCACCCAGCCAGAGGGCAAAAGTGCTGGTTCAACAAAAAAGAAGGTGACTTTTGACTCAAACTTAGCACAGTGTTTTAAAGAAGGAAGCAGCAAGACCACAGAGCCAGTGACCAAAGGCATGTCCCTCAAAGAGACTGCAGACATCGTTGTCAAGTATTTGACCCCATTCTACAAGGGGGGCAAATTTGCTTCCAAGGTAGGGCATAGCTCAAGTTCCTCTTTAGCAGGAGACCATTTCTCTAGGGATCTGGGGCTCTAAGAAGGGGAAGATGATCTGGATCCCACCTTTCATTTCCAAGTTATGTTTTGGTATGTGCTGTTCTAGTGACTCCAGGTGCAGCAACTTCCCTCTCCCACAAAAGGGTTGGTGTGTGTTGGTTCCACACTGCCTTGTGATTACTCATATTTTCACATTAAACCCTGGCACGTTTTTAACTGCCACCTGTGGAGTAGCAGCAGCTCAGGCTCAGGTTCAGTGCTGGTGTAGTTTCCTTGCTGTGCCCTGCCAGGCAGGATGTGTGTGCCTGGGCTTCTCCAGCACTGCAGGGCCCGCTCTGTGTGTTCAGTGTAGGATTGGTTTGTGCCTCAGCCAGTCTGTGCTAGGGGCAAGACAAACATGGAAACAGACTGTGAGGTTACTGGTGTGTGCTTTCTGCTCTTTGTCTTCCCCAATCCTGCAGGATTTGTTCAAGGGCTTTGCCAGGCACCTGTCTCACTTGCTGACCCAGGAGCAGAGCCCCGCCCGCAGGACAGGTGTGTCTGGGGTTATTTCAGTGCCAGATGGGATCATGGCCTTAGAGGGGGCAGATGTCTGAAGTATCAGTGCAAAAGATGGTGTTTCCTCTCTTGCAGTGAAGGAGGAAGCACAGAAACTCATCAAGGAGTTTTTCAAAACAAGGCTCAGGTGTGAGAGTGAGGCAGATTGGGAGGAGCTGCAGAGCTCGGAGAGCTGATCCCTGCTGCTTGTTGGCTCTTCCTTCCTCCAGCACCAGCACCAAGGGATCTGGAAGAACTCAGCTATGATGTTCTGAAGGAGACTGCAAAAATGAGATTTATTTTTCTTTTCCCCACTGTATTTTTGCTCACTTCTGTCCTTAGTGACACACACTCCCAGGGAACCAGTTTTTGTGAACTCATGGCAAGTTTCCCCAATAAATGGGGTGCTGAAACCCTCAAGGACCAAGAGGTGTGCAGTTGTACCTGCTGTGCTTGTTAGGGGCTGCTGCCTTGGATGTTCTGCACTGTCTCCAACCTCTACTCCCTGCAGCAGTCTGGGCAGGGCTCAGACTTTCCAGTTGGGACTGGGCTGTGGAATGGCACCTTGCTTTCTAAATGGCTCCTCCCCTCACTCCCTGTCTCTTATTTCAGTGTCACCAGTAGAAGCCTTATGCTACAAGTTCTCATTCTTTGCTCAGGGCTGCCAGTGACAAACTTAGTGTTTGAGTTCCTGGATGGAATATTTTCCTTTGAA
Organism: Chaetops frenatus; assembly: GCA_013400775.1. NCBI lineage: Eukaryota > Metazoa > Chordata > Aves > Passeriformes > Picathartidae > Chaetops > Chaetops frenatus. The sequence continues at coordinate 106,212 of VZTR01031187.1, forward strand.
GGACAGGAGAGGAGCATTTTGTTATTATCATGGAGGCAGTGCTTGCTTTCTAAAGGAGGAGAAACTCGGATTCTTTTTCTTTTAATGTGAACTTCTTTAACCTTGTCTAGTTCTGTCTGCTCTTTAATTTGTGATACTCTTTCAGTATTAACCTCTGTAACATCTCCAGCCTTTGCTTGTAATCCCTAAAGCCATATTTGCTCCCTGTGCCTCACAGTCATTGCAGTACAGGGGCAATGCTGCTGTTACAGCTGAGTAAGGTTCTGCTGTGACCTTCAAATTGACACTGGATACCTCTGCTGCTATGTTTATATGGAACCTGAACCTGATTCCCTGGCACAAGTTCCTCCTGCTGGATTTTTGTTGGGTTCTGCCTCTGTTCCATACCTAGAGGGGCTGGTGGCCTCAGGCTCTAGTGCTGCCAGAGGAATCTGCAGCCTCAGAGGCTGCCCAGGGCTTTGGATCACTGTGGTCCACAGATGTATTTTTTTAAAATGTTCTGAAGGGTGTATGCAGAACTGACAATAAAGCAATGTTACAACTGCTGTGGGTTGTTCCTGGAAGCTTTTTCTTACCACTCAGTCACACAGGTGCTCCCTTTTAGCAGCACTCAAAGGGAAGCACCTGCCAGGGAAGATGCTGTAGTTCCCATTGGCATCAGCTCACATGGAAAAGTCTAACTGTGCATCAGGGCTTGCATTGAGCACCCTCAGATCTATCCCCCTTCCCTGCCAACAGTGACAACATTTTCCTCAAGCTTTGCCCATTACCTGCAGTTAAACTTTCCCAGGTCAGATGTAAGATCTATATCATACCTTCAAAACATGTCTGTGATTATTTTATTGCCATTTCCTAAAGGGCAGTTACTCCTCAGGTCATTAGGAGAGCTGTGGCAATAAAAATAAATTAAATATTTTTGTACAACCCAAAACACTTCAGTATAATACAAGTTCTGTTTGAAGATGCTTCCTCCATGGGCATGGAGCCATCATTGAAGTCTGACAGCTGCATGGCCATGACTGACTTCTTTATAGTAGAGGGAAGCATATGCATATAATTATGTCAGTGAGAAATTAATTAACAATAAACTTCCTTACCATTCCAGCTCATTCTGTGCCCCAGCATATGTCTTAATTGTATTATTAACACCAATCTGCATTTCAATTAAGATGCTTTCTACAAATTCCTGCTTCACCAATCCTGCCACAGGACCTCTGCATATCAATTCAGAGACAAATCTGGCTCCTGGAAAACACCAGCAGCCAGTGCAGGCATTGCACAGCCTCAGCTGGGCACTGGGATACCCTGATCTCCAGCAAGCACCAGGCTTTGGCCACGATCATCAATTCAAAACAGAGAGGAGCAGTTGCACAGTGCAAAGCTTGAAGGCAAGTGCTTGCTGTGGGTCAGCTGCTCTTTGTTGGAACGGGCTGGGGTGTGGAGAGGCCCTTGGGGTTTGTTCAGCCACAGAGTGGATTGTTTCAAGGAAGTGCTTGAGGACTGAATGGCAGGTCACCAGGGTTATGGTCACTCCATCAACAAACACTGTGCTGCCATTCTTGGGAAGCAGCTGGCTGAGGTCATGGGTGTCTTCTGGAAGAGTTCTCTCCCAAAAGACAGGTCAGGGAGCACTGATCAAGTTCAGAGAAAGGAAAATGCTTTCCTTGGCCATTCTCCTCCTCTTAGGCTCTAGGAGTGCAGCTCTGTTTTATCCAGGATGACAACAATCGTGTGGTACAGTTCTTTGGCCTGTCAAAACACAGCATCAGTCACTCTTTGCCCCAGAAAGAGCTGCTTCCCCTAATTAACTATTCCCATAAATCACTTCCCATAATTAAATATCAGCCATGTGCTGGGACCAAGCTGCACTTTGGAGCCTGGGAAATGCAGTTTCCCCCTCGTCCTCTGGGAGAGGAGAGAGGAGCAGCAGCAGGGTCCCTTAGCAGAGGCTCAGCTGGGCAGGGGAGGGCCATTTGTGAGGTGCCAGGAGGAAGCTGCAGGTCCAGGCTGATCTCACCTGTGGCAGTTCCACCCACATGGCCCTGGGGCTGCCAGGGGAGCCATAGTGGAGCTCCAGGCCAGGAAGGCCCCCGTTGGAGTGGGGCCTCAGGGTGTGCATCTTCTGCAGCTCCTTCAGGGGAATGACCTGGGACACCACCTGTGAAAGGGAAAAGCCACCAGCCACTCTCAGGAGCAGTCCCTGCAGGGGAAACCACCTGATTCTCACCTCAAATCACCCCAAGAGCCTGCTGAAAGCTGAGGGAAGGTCTGGGGCACAGGGTGGTGAGTGCAGGACACAGGGCAGGCTCCAGCTGCCCAGCACAGCCCTGGAACTCCCACAGGACTGGGACAAACAGGAATGTGTTCTACCTTTAGATTTACTGTGGACTGTGCTTGCTAGCATGAACACTGGACTTACAAAAGAGCCCATGGCAGTAATGCCTGTTCTACACTGCCTTGCTTTGGGCCAGTGCTGCTGTCAGAGTGGCTGTGATGCAGGGAAGTCCAGCCTCTTCCTGCACAAGTTCTTCTAAAGTCCAAGTTAGTATCTGACAGACACCAGAGGGAATTGTCTGGCCTACCTGGGTGCTGCCATCCACCAAAATGATCTCCTCCTTGTTCACACCAAAGAAACAGGGAGCAGGGACCGTGTCATCACTGATTCTCTCCACGACAAAGGTGGTGTAGCCAAAGAAAGGCAATTTCATCACATGCTCTAGAAGAGTGCAAAAAGTGGCTTGAGGGCAGCAGCTTCCAGCCAGCAATTTACTGCACCAGCCTGGGGGTGGTCAAAGCTGCCAGTGTTACCAAGATTTTCTACATTAAAAAGTAATATTGACAACTTCTGCCTCCCTTCCTGGCTTCTGAGACTCAATTCTCAGCAGCCTGAGTGGATGTCCTGTCCTTTCCTGATCAGAAAACAGATGTGCAGCCAGAATATCAATTAAAGCACAGCTTGTACACAGCTCTGAAAAGCCACTGCAGACTCCTACAAGAGATGGAACTTCTCCCATGACCAGCATGCTTGGGAACAAGTTCTAGCCCACAGTGAGGGGCTGTCAGGGAATTCTATTCTCATGGCCCATTCCAGGCTCCAGGAATCATCAGCTCATGAATTGTCCCAAAGGAGCATTCAGAGCAGCTTCCAGAAACTCAAACAGCAGAGAAACTGAAGCAGATCTGGATGTCTCCTCACCTATGAACTGGACTTTTGCATCCAGTGGCTGGAGGGGCTGTCTTGTTCTCAGCAGTGCAGCCACGTGGTTCTGCAGAGCCTTGGGGCTGATGGAGGGCTGCAGGATCTTTGGAGTGTATTCCTTCAGCTCTTCCCTGTGCCAAAAAACAGATTCTAATTCACCCTCTGCCCAGCTAAAATCAAACATCAGCCAGGGGATTAAGAAGAAAGAGGGGATGGGGCAGCAATTTTCCATTGTATATCTGGGCACTCTTTTCCACAGAGAATTCAGCTGTGCATGGAGAGAAACCCCTCCTTCCTGGAGACACCAAGGGCTCTTCAGTGACCAACAGGGTTAGGCCATTTCCCTGCTGCTGGTGCTTCAAGGGGATCTGATGGAGGCATCACCTCAACTCTGAGTCAATGTGCATAAGGAAAGGAAGGAGCAGCAAAGTACAGCCCAGAACTGCAGGACTGAAGGTTTCCAGTATCCACAGGAAATTTCATTCCCATTGGGCATCTCACTACAGATTTCAGGTGTCCAGGGTTGAAAACCTCTGACACTTGTGAGAGAGAACAAAGGAGGATTCACCCAAATCATGAGCTCATGCCCTTCCTTCTTGGTGCTACAAATCCAGGGCAATCAAATTAAATTACCATAGCACCCTCATGACCCTCTCTGTTCTCCAGAAATAGACATTTCTTAATTATCCAGAGAGAACTTCCAGGTACCCCTAACCCCTATGTGACCCATGATCATCATCCCTTTGCCACAGACACACCTGGTGGGAGCAGAGTTCTGCTGCTCTGCTTTGGCCCAGTGCTGGAGCATTGCCAAAAGGCCCACCTGCATCTCCATTTCTTCACTCTGGCTCAGCAGGATCCTCCCATTCAGGTAATCCCACAGCACCTGAGGGACAGCACAGCAAGGAGGCCTTTGTTAAACCTGATAAAGCCAGGCTGCACAGACCCTCATCCTGCCTTGCTGAGCATGCAGAACAAAGGCTCTCTGGGCTCAGAAGAGCCTGGGGAGCTGCACAATGTGAGGAACAGCACTGCTCCAGGCTGAGGCTGCAGGCACAAAGCCTTCCTGGCATCCATAGCTTCAGAGTTTAGTTACTCCCAGAAACAGCACACAAAGCCTGTCAGCCAAAGTCCTCCTGCTTTTTCAGCCCCCTTGGGAATTCCTGTTGACCTGTCCCTGCTGGGGAGGGTCCTGCTCGTGCTTACCTGTCCATAATGGACATCTGTGTAAACTTGGTTGTCAAAGTGCAGAGGTGTCCTCCAGATGAGCCTGCGTAGGGTGATGGTGACCAGCTTGTCCTCCAGCAGGTAATCATGGAGATACTCCTCCAGTTTTATTGGCCTCACCATTTTACCTACATGGCACAGAGAGAGGGTCATCCATCCCTCTTGCTGGAGAGGTGGGACAGGAGCCTTCCTGCACACCTCAGTTCCACCCTGCCCTCAGACTCCAACACTCAGCCCTTCCAAAGGGACACAAAGCCACACAATTCTTTCAAGAACAAGCAACACAGCCCCTGAGAAGGGTAAATCCTTAACACTAATACAAAGGGAAACTGCTTAAGAGGACTCTCCCAGGAGTCAGGAAGGGTGGAGGAACCGTTCCAGGCAGGAGCTGTGATGCTCCCTGTTGCAGAGGCTGCTGGAAGGGAGGAGCTCCATGCTGGTCTCTACTTGCCAAGATTTTTGTCGTCACTCCTGATAGCAAAGAGAACAAAGTCCTGTATCTCTTGTTGTTCACCTATTCCCATCTGCTCACAGATCTCCTGCAAGAGCTCCTTGGCCACCTGAAGCAAGGAAAGAAGGAAATGAGTACCATGACCAGGCAAGCCCAAGAGCAGTTAGACACATTATTCCAGGTCAGATAAGGGATTTCCCTGGTGTGGCTGAGAGTCCAGACCAATGAGGGAATTTACAGCTGGAAACTCACAGTGAATGTCCTGATCCTGGTGAGGTATTCCCTGCCTCCAGGCATCAGCACCACCAGCCTGCGGGCACCGTGTCCCTTCTGCAAAGGACAGTGTTCAGGCAGCAGGACATGCAGAGTCCCACCAGCCCCACAGCCCCACAGCCGTTTCTCCTCCTTCCCCATCCCTGCCTTCCATAGCAGCTGCCTCTTCCCTTCCCACTCCATGGCACTGCACTTCCCAACCTCCTTCCATCCACACGCTCCATTTCCTCTCCTGGAACACCAACTGCCCCTGTCCCACTGCAAAGCCTTTTCCCTCTCCCTCTTCCCAGCATCAGCCAGTTCCCTGCTCCTCCATACCAGCAGTGCCTCCATCTCCACAGGGAAGGGGAGGTGCCGACGGCCCCCGTACAGGAAGTTTTTCCGCAGGTTGCTCTGGCAGATCTTGGCTATATCTGCAGGAAAAGGAAAAAGCTCCACGTGCTGAGCCAAACAGGGAACTAAACATCATGTTTGTCATGTTGTCATGTGTTGGGTCATCCTGGCTGCGTTGAATTTAACCCCTGGTCACTGCTAAGGGAGCAGAGACTTGACCTCACCTCCCACCTGGCAGGACACATCCAAACCCTGACTGTGTCCAGGAACAGCAGAATGGCTGGATGGGGGAATTAGATCTGGAATTTTTGCTTCACAGGACACAAACAGTCTCACCGTGGTGGGTGCTGGATGGATCACTGCTGGCCAGCTGCAGGAACTTGGTGGCATAGGGCATCAGGATTTTGGAAGGCAAGAAGTACCCAGTGAGCAGGTTCAGGAGCAGCCAGCCCCTCAGCTCGCTCTCTCTGTGGAACAGAAAGGACTGTGGGCACCCTGGGACAGGACAGCTCCTGCTCTGAGCAGCTCAAAGTGAGCTTGTGCCCTTCTGAACACTGCTGGCAGTTGGCAGAAAAGGAGGTGTCAGCCCTTGGTCAGAGGGTTCTTGTGCTGAGCAAGAGATTGATTCACTTATTCCAACAGAGGCAAAGAAAGGGAACAATCAAGGCCACTGTGATGCTACTGCTGCCACCTCACAGGGCAGTGTGGGGCCAAGCCAGGCCTTGACTGGTGTTTATCAATTTCCCCAAGGCTGGGAGGAGGAAATCAGGTCTCTGAGCAGCCCCACGACCAGGAGCCACCAGGAATGTTTACTGGTGCCCAGACAGATCAGCAGCCAGAAATACAAGGAAAAATATCCACTAAAGTGAAAATGCCAGACTCAGTGACTGGCAAAATTTCCTGAGAGCTCAGCAGGAGCTTCAGCACTGGAGCACCTGGGGACAGCACATCATGGGGGGCACCCTCTCCCCTGGCCCTGGTGTCCCTGCAGCAGATGGCTCCTCTCCAGCTGTGCACACACAGGAGCTGGCAGTGCTGGTACTCACTGGTGAGGGTTGTGGGTGACCTGTTTGATGACCTGGCAGTAGATCTCATCGTGCAAACTCTCCTTCTCCTTGCACAGCTGCATCCAGAGAGGAGAAAACAGCATCAGAGAGGGGATGAGAGCATCAGAGACATCCCCAGGTCATCTCTGTGCCCTTCCTCTCCCAGCTTCAGAGCTCTGCCAGTTTGGCTTAAAGCTTTGACTTTGCAGCCTCTGGTCTCCAGTGCTGTTTAGGCTCAAAGAAGAAGAGAGGAGAGGGAGGGTGTCCTCTCATCCAGTGATATCCAGGGAAACCATTTGCATGCAACCTCTCCCCACAGTCTGTTTCAGCTCCCTTCCTCATGTAGGAGGTGCCATTATGGTTCCTCCCTCCTCTTTTCCCTCCCAGTAAGGTCTTGGCCCTCCATTCCCATTGTTGCTTTTCCCAGGGGAAGCTCACAGACCTGAAGGATTTCATAGATGCACTGGACCTCAGCCTGGTGCTTGTGTTTTGGCTGATCTCCCATGAGCCGCATCAGAGCTGCAAGGCAAAGCCTGGCCTTTAGTCTGAGCTGGGCTGGTTCTGCCATGGGGCTGGCAGTGGCCAAGGAAATGTCCTGAGAACTTCTCTGCTGTTACAAGGCTTGCACTGGACGTGTGCAGTCAGCCCAAAGCCCAGGCAGAGTGCTCTGGGAGACTTTGCACTCGAGGCAAAGTCCCTTTTGCTGGAAGCTTTCAGCAAGGACAGGGGGTTATGAACTGCAAGGAAGAGCCCCCCTTGCCCAGTTTCCACTCCCACTGAGCCCCACAGTGTCTGTGTGTGCCCACCCTGAGCACCCCACTCCCCCCCTGCAGGGCTGTGTCCCAGGGAGCTCCTTACTCTGGAAGTTCTTTGTAGCCAGCTCGTTTAGCTCACTGTCAGAGTACTGCAGCAAAGACCTCTGGATTGGGACCTAGAGGGGTAACACAGGGATAAACCAGGGGTGTGGATCACCCAGAGCTGTCCTCTGCAGGCTTCACCAGAGACTTCAGCTCCCAGGATCCCACAGGCAGCACCCAGGGGACACCTACAGGCACCTACACTTGATCAGAGACTGCAGCTAAGGATCTGTTCTTGGCCATGTGGGGACAAAGCCGGGGGCAGTGCTGGAGCTGGGATTCTGGCTGTGGCCAGGGGGAGAGGCTGGGCTCACCTTGGTGTGCCGCACCAGGTCGGCTACACTCCTCTCAGCAGACGTCCCCTTCAGGCCCTGCCTAGACAGAGGGAGGGAAGATGCAGCCCAAGAAATACCCCCAGAAACGGCCTGGTGTGGGTCAGGTTACCCAGGTCCTGTTTGGGAGGGAGCACAGCCTACTCACAGGGACTGGGCCTCTCGGAAGTAGGCGGTGGCGAAGTCAATCATGGTGTAATGGTCACCAGCAGGGACTAACATGGTGCTGGTGGCTTCTGGTGTGAGGCTGAGGACAGAACTCTGCAGGAACACCACCAAACCCACCCTAAAACATCAGCTGAGGAGCTGCTGTGTGTATTCTCAGCTGCCAGAGCTCCTCAGTGTGTGGTGCATCCCCTCAAACACTGTGATGGATTTGAGTGTCTCATCTGCAAAAACTGAGCACTCATCACCTTCCCTCTACCCTCAGACACTGCCAGAGCCATGGACCCACCCTGGCAGCTCCCACAGAACCCAGCCATGTCCCCTGGATGTTCCTCCCCGAGGACTGCTCACCTCCCTGCTGGTGTTCCTGCTCCCTGGGGAAGCTTTCCTGCTCTTCTGCTGCTCTCCCCTCCTGTCCATGCTGGTGCTGAGGTAGTCAGGGGCAGGAGCCAGCTGCACCAGGCTGGTGGGGAAGAGACCACAGCGGCCACCACTGGAGCCAAACTGCCATCCTGGAAAAGTGATGGGGTCAGGAACCAGGGCAGCTGCCAAGAGAAACAAGCCCTGAAGCTCTCTGCTGGCAAAGGAGAACATCAGAGTCACCAGCTTTTCCTGCATCCTAAGGTAACATATTTATAACTTATATATTCCTATAACTGAGGCAACTGGGACAAGGCTTGTCTGGCAGAGCTGGAGGCTGGTGATGCCAGCCTGCCCCTGTATTCCTGTGGTTCTGGGCACCATGGATCCAGCAGGCCAATGCTTGATCCTGGTGCTGCCATCCCAGCACACCCCCTCACCTGGCTCCACGCCCTGCATGGGCAGCAGCTCGATGAGGTCGCCCCTGCTGAAGCTGAGCAGGCTCTTGTCATCCACGACGTAGCTGCGCAGAGCCACCACAAAGTTGGTGTCCTGGGGAAAAGGCCACGGCCAGCTCAGGTCTCATCCCAGGGCTGTGAAGGGCTCGGATCGCGTCATTCCATGAACACCCTCAGGCTCATCTAGGAAAGCACCTTCATTCCCTCCTGCACTGCAGCTGCTGCCTCACCTGCCTCAGCTCCTGCATGAAGAGCTCCACCATGGCCTTGATGCACGGAGCCTTTGGAGAGTGCAGGATGAGCTGCTCAGTCTTCAGGGAGAACTCCAGGGAATTGATGCCCTTCATCTCCACTGACAGCACATCTGCAAAGCTGGGAACACAAGCCAGCACACTCAGGCTCTTCTGCCAGAGCTTGGGATGCCCAACAGGGGGCTGGGAGCCCATTCCAAGGAGTGGCAATGGAGACACGCCTCAGCATGCTCCACGTTGGCCCTTCACCAGCTGCTCATGGCTTTCACCCAGAGCAGCTCCCTGTGGTGTCACACACGGAGCTGAGTCACCCCCAGCACTCACTCGTGAGCAAAGCTCAGGGTAGGAAGGAAAAGGAAAAGCCAGACTCATTGGAAGGGGGGTCAGTGAGTCACAACTGGCCTAGGACAATCTAGGGAGCCCAGCACAACTTGGAATTTTCAGCTCTCCCATTCAGTTTGCCTCCAACACCCTGTGTGACACCACAAACTGTCCCCTGGCAGCAGCCAGGGCCCTTTTGCTCACCAGTAGCTACGTAGGACCTTGAGGTGCTCAGGGTGGTATCCAGCTGCTTTCTCCATCTTCAGCAGCCTCATGCCCCGGTGAGAAACACCCAGGATCTGCACATCACTTCCCTTTTCACCCTGTAAGGGAAGTGCAGCGCAGAGAATCGACGGCTCCATCCCTGGTACCTGCACAGGTGGCACCAGGGAAAGGAGGTGCCACACAAGGGGTGTGAAACTCTGCAAGGTATGGAAGGTACAGAATCACTGCAGTGTGGCCAGGCAAGGGGGACAGAGAGAGTGAACTGGAGCCCAGGGTCTGGTGAGAGAATCAAGACTCACCTGAACTGGGAAAAGGCGGGAGAAATAGTTGGCCCAGTTGTCCCGAGCAGCCACTACAATCCTCTTCTTTATCCCCTCCTCCTGAATGGACTGGGCATTGTTGCCAACCTGGAACTCCACTAGCAGGGTTACAGAACAGTTACTTGCTCAGAAAGACAAAGGTGGGCAAGTCTCCCTGTTCCAAGGGATTCGTTCCCACAGCCCCTCAGTGTTCACAGCACTGCAAACCACGTGCAGAGGGGCAAGGACACTCACACAAACCAGTCTACTACTGGTTCCCATCCCTTTCTCCATGAGGGTCATGTCAGCGATCACAGGTGGAATTTGAAACAAATCAAAACCCTATCCTTGGGCTTCAGTTTCCTCTCCCCACAATAAACATTACAGAGCTACGTTTTTCTGGCTCACAGGAATTTCAGGGCCATTTGGAATAAACAAACCTTCCTACACTGCACTCTACAAATGTTTTTACTTTCCTGCTGCAGTGACAAACATTTCTCCTCTGCCCCAAGCACTGACTGAAAGGCTTGGAGGCCAGTTTCTCATTCCAGAGCAGAGGCTGGGATGGGCACAGAGGGGAAGGGGTGCTGGGGCTGGTAATTACTCAGCAGATCTTTCATCTTGCGCTTCTCCTCCCTGGAGATCCGAAAGCTGGACTCGGAGAAGGTGTCACGGATGATCTGCAGAGGAAGGGAACAGAGAGGCTTCCATTGCAAAGGCCAAGCCTGGCTGTGTTGGAGCATCTGAGGGTGTTAAACTGACTCTCAGAGAGGAGCAAACAGGGGCTGGGCTGGATGGATCTGGGATGGAGAAGTGAAGGTAACTTGTGCAATGTAATTATGGAGTGTTTTGTCCCCAGAGAGACAAAGGGCCTTGAGCCACACTCCAGTGCTTACCTGTTCACACAGCAAGTTCAGACTATAAGGGTGGCTGAAATTTTCTTTGGGGTAGAACACCTGCAAGAGGAGGGTAATAGAGGTGTTACAGATGTTGCAGAAGTAGCTCCCCAGGGATGTTTTGCAATCCATGTCCTGCTGCCAGGGAGGAGTGAGTTCATCTCCAGAGACAGGCAGGGAGGAGACACTGGCAATGTCAATGAAGGACCAAAACCTGAGTGGTCAGACCAAGAGATGAACCCTGGGACACTCTCCAATACTTGATTTTAAACACAATTGTTCTATTTTAACAGGAAAGCACCAGGCAACAACAAATTCAGTTTTAGATTTCTCAGTGGTCCACAGAGGAAGGAAAGGACAGGCAGAGAAACAGAGACAAGTGTCAGTAAGGCAGAGCAGGACCCAGATTTTCCATGACACCATCCCCTGCCTCCAGCTCCTGTGTCTGTGATCCCAGAACTATCTTTGTGCTCTTATCTTACACTGAGTGCCTAAAAACAACCATTTTAACCAAAGATGGGATGAGCTTCCCCCCCCCCCAGCCAATCCTCAGCTGAGGAACTGAACCTCTTTGCGCAGAAAAAGTTTCCAGGCAGGGTCGATATAGGAAAAGCTGACACTGCTGGTGAGCTTGTACAGCTGGGTCTTGATTCCATCATCACCTGCCACGGTCACAGCAGAGTCTGTGTGGGGGGAAAGAGCAGGGAAGATGGGCTGTGAGAGCTACAAGGTCCTTCCCACCCACCAAAGACCAACCAGGAGAAAGGGGACAGTTCCTGATGGAATATTCCTGTCAGGGAAGCTCCTGAAGGTCAGTGACCAGCTCATGTGAGCACAAACCTGTCATTGCCAGAATTCCTGGTAGCCTTTACACGTCCTGCATTAGCCCCAAACTTCAGTGCTAAGAACAGAAACACTCCAGGCACAGGGAGCACCCAGCCTCCCGTGCAGAACACTCCTCCAGCGCCCGAGGCTGGAGACACTCTGTGTCATTATAAACAGGCTGCTAAAGGCTTCAAAGGGACACAAAGGTTCTCCCCTGAGCTTAGAGGCTGCAAGGTTCTGGTACAGGGCACCCAAAACTAGCACTGGATTGTCTCTCTGCAGGTGTGTTAAAGACAGGCTCAGTCTGTCAAAGTTGTTACTTTATGAGGTAGAAATGTCTTCACTTAAGCACTTCAAACTTCCAAAACTTCAGAGATCATAGACAAATAGTGTAGTAATTCCCATACTTCAGCTGTTTCTATAGCTGTATCCCAAAGCCTGAAGGAATTTTTCAGGCTAATCCAGTTACTTTGATTTACTTTCACAGGACTTTCTAAAGAATTATTTTTTAAGAGAGAAGGAGCTAACAGTAAAATTCTTTTATACCAGGGAAGCTGCTGCAGGATGGAGTCCTTCAGCAATGTGTTTGACTGCCTGTTCCTTGCAGGTTATGAAATGTGATGCTGAAGAGAATTTTAAACAGCTTGAAATACACTGTTACAGGTATCCAATGTATAAAATGAATTCAGACTCCCACTGAAATTCAGAGGCAAAACTAAGAATAAATAGCACTACTGCTGACAAGCATTAGCTCTACTTTTTTAAAGTGGGCAGGATCCAAACAACTCTTAATGTGTCCAAGGTCTCCCAGGCTCAGCCTCCCCCTGAGAAACACTCCCTCACTCCTCAGCCTGTCTCTGAGATCCCTCCAGAGCTCTGTAAGGTGAAAAACCTGGCTTCCCATTCCTCCCTGGTCTAAAGTCCACCCACTAATTGCCACTATGCTTCAGGTAAACAATAAAGGTGTTGTGGGCTGGACCTTGATAAAGCTGTAGCCCGAAGGACATTTCTATTTTTAGCTGCACGTTTCCAGAAGGGAAGAGTCAGAGCTGGGAAGTGCCAGGTGGTTGCTGGGCCAGGCTGGAATTGTGGCACCTCTCTGATTGCTCACAGATGAGCTTGCAGCCTCTCCCTGGTCTCTCTCAGCTCTCTCAGGCTCTGGCCCACTGGCTGATGCCAGGACCTGTGCCAAGGCTCTCCTGGGCAGGGTCCAGCCCCATCCCCTCCCTGCCCTGCCAGCAAATCCCCCACAGGTGAAATCAACACTCACCTTTCCCTGTGGATTCCTGCCTGCCTTGCTCCTCAGGCATCGGTGGGGGAAGAGGGGGAGCACGAGGGGCCTGGGGAGCTGCTGGGGCACCCTCTGCTCTGAAAACAGACAGGAGAGGCAACTGCTTTTCCTTGATGGAGCTGGAAGCTGGGCCTGGCTTGGGCTTGACAGGTGGAGGTGTTTTCTTCTCCTGTGGCACAGGAGATGGCTGCAAGACAGCAAAACCATTTGAGCCAGTCTTTGCCTGCATTCCTGGGCTCTGTCCTGACACTGCTGTTCTAAGTCATCCCAGGGCAGCAGCCCAGCCCTGGAGCAAGGTCTGTGTGAATAGCCCACCACTGCCTTTAGATCAATACAAAACCTACAGAGAGATCATGAACCAAAGCCAGAGAACAGAGTATTTGAGATCAAAGCCTCCAGTTTGGAAAGGAAAACAGGATGTTAACAAGCCAAAGCCTTGGTGCCAAACATGGAGAACACGAGTTGCTTGCTTCCAGATCAGCCTTAAGCATCTCACAACAGCACTTGATGCTCCAGAGCCTTTTCTTCAGGACCTCAGATGACTTTACAGACTGAACCCAGTCTAGGGTGGGCAGCAACACAGTGTGAGCCCCCAGCTGCCTCATAACCCAACCAGAAATCACCTGGCTGCTACTGCAGCAGCAGGGAGATCCCAGCCTGCTGGAAATGGGATGGATAGGTTCTCTCTGCTGAGCCCCTAAAGTGACCAGAGAGCCAAGAACTCACTGATGGCTGAGGTGAGGGGTTCATCATTCCCAGCTTGGCCAGAGCCTCATTTTTGGGGTCATTCTTCTTTAGAAATGGCTTGGATACTCTCCTACAAGGGAACAGGGAACAGCAGTCTGGGGTTTGGGCACGATGGAGCCACGTGGCAGAGCTGAGACAGAGAACCCCCCTGTCCCTCCTGCCCAGAGGGGGATCCCCCACTCTCACCTGCTGGGCTGGATGGGCTGGGGCTCAGGGGCTGGTCTGCTCTGGTACATTTTGATGATGTTCCCAATCTCGTGGCTCGGTGCAGGACGTGACTCAGGGCCTGAAGGCTTCACTACAGGTGGCTCCTTCTTTGGTTTTGGCATCTCCTTTTCTGGCTTTGGCTCAGGAGGTGGCAGAAGGGAAGCAGGAGCTTGGGGTGACATCTTTAATCAACAGACTAGCAAAGACACAGGAGAAATCCCTTTATCTCATTTGACCTTCCCTTTCTTTCCCTCTGATGCTGACTGGCCATGGCCTTCCAGTGCCTTGCTTTGGGATCCTGCTTCCCAAAGCTCAGACATTCCTCTTTTTCCTCTCCTGTCAAGATGAAGACACCCAGAAGAGCCAGATCCTTTCCTCCTCTGCCTAAATCCTGGTCTGGTGTTCCTGGCAAGTTCTTCCTTGTCAACCTGCCTGGGTCTCCACTGCACAACATCTTACCTGGCTTTGGTTTAGGGAGAGGCTTCACTTCTTTCCTCTTCTCCAGCTCCTCTTTTTTCCTCTTCTCCAGCTCCTCCTTTTTCTCCTCCTCCTCTTTTGGCTGGGGTTTTGCTGGAGGAGTCCAGGTTTTGCTAGGTCTGACTTTCTTCACTCGGATGTGCTGCTCTCCTGCATAGAAAGAGGGACTTAAACTAATCAAACCCAGACCAAAAACCTGGCACTGGTGCCACTGTTGCCACTCTTGCCTCAGTCAGCAAACACCTCTTTTCTAGAGTGAGGGAGAATGTGGCAGTCACAAGCCCAGAGATTCCTAGAAAACCAGCCTCACAACAGCTCACAATCTGAAGTATCCCTAGCTGAACAAGAACCCCAAACTCCTGTGCACTCATCACCAGCAGCTCCTGCAGGGATTAGCTGGGTCCCACACAGGGAGACAAGACCTGGCCATGCCAGGAAGGCTGCAGAGCAAAGTGTTGTGATGAGTGAAATTCCCAAAGTGACAGACACTGACCCATCTTCTGGAAGTACTCTCTCTTCTGCTGGAAGGTTTCCCGAGGATTGTCATCATCCTCACTGCTGGAGAGCTCCTCTTCCATGTAGTCATAATCCTGCAGACAGAGCACAACTTGTTTAGTTGGCACCAGCCAGCAGCACCTCTGCAGTGCCCTTCAGCTCAGGGGTGATTTTATCTCAAAAAGTTCTGATCTAGAACCTCTCCCCATCCAGGAGTATCCCAATAGCTCAGTTTCTAACACAAGGGATCCTCAGCCAAGCACAGAGAAGGAGGATCCTGTTAGAGGCCCAGCACAGCTTGCTGGAGAATAAAGAACCCAGAGTAATTAATTTTCCTGTGGAAAAATTCAGCTTAGCTGGAAATGAATTGGCCAACCCTGCAGCCAAAGCTCCACAGAGCCAAAGCCACCAAGGTTTCATCCTTAAAGACACAGCAAGCAGAGTTTGAAAGGTCTCAGTATCATCAGTAAGCACAAATCTCTGCTGTCCTCTCTGCCAAACCACAGCCACACGGGGATGGACACAGAGCGAGCACCAAACACGAAGTTAAATTCAAACCAAATCCACCCCAGCTGCTTGTTTCTCATACCAGCTCTTCTGCCTTAGCTGGTGGCTCTGGAGACCTTGGTGGTGTTGCAGCAGCCTGGCTGCTGGAAGGCTTCTTGGGTTTTGGGAGAGTGGCTGGGGCTTGTGATGGGCCTGAGAATCTTGGCCTTGAGTTCTCAAGAGACTTTTGCTGCTTCTGCAGCTCCTGCTGCTGCTGCTGCTGGGAAATGCTCATGGCTTGAAGGGTCATCTGCTGGGCCTGGGGAAGGAATTGTAATGTCCATGAGCTCCAGGCTACACAAACCCCCACTCACAGGCTGTCCTGTTTTTTCACTGTTATTCACAAAACATCCACATAGAGCACAGCAAATTTCCCAATGTGTGGACAAGGCATCCCAGGGAGTTTTCTCCCACCTGGCCAAGGGTGCAGAGCTCCTGGCACTCCCCAAGGCTCAGCTGCCAGCGTGGGACTGCCATGCACTCACAGGGCTTTGCACAGAAAGCAGAACACTGCAGACCTGCACCTGTAGCAAATCCCAGCTGAAAACCCCATGGGAATTACAGCTGAATCTTCTCAGGGCCTGCTCCTGTCCCTGCTCCTCACTCACTGAGGTGCCTCAGTGTCCCCATGGACACAAAGGGGCAAAAAGAGGGTTCCCAGTTTTGCAGCCTTAAATCATCCCCACTTTATAGAGTTCAGCCCAGCACGTGGGCAGGGAGTGACATGGAGCAGGCCCAAAGAGGAGGAGAGCTGGGCTCCCCATCCAAGGCACCAACACCAACGTGTGGCTCTTCCCCAGCTCCTGGGGCCCTTGCACTCACCATGAGCATGGCTTGCTGGTTGATAAAGGCTTGCTGCTGTGCTGCCAGCTGGCTGGGATCCACAGCTGGGACCACGGGCTGGGGCATCACCATGGCTGTGGGAGACAACACACACATCTTCAAAATCCTGCAGGTGAATGTGCCCCACAGAGCCTGGGTTGGTCACTGAGCCCCTCACCTGACACTGAAATGCACAGGTTCCACTGGCCCCCCTGCAGTCACAGAAACACTGCTCTTACCTGGCATAGGTGCAACCCCACCAGCCCCTGGCATCATGGGCATGGCTGCTGGCATCCCCACCATGGGCTGGTAAACTGGTGCTTGAGTCATTCCAGGGAAGCCTAGAGGCAAAAGACCAAGAGCACTGTGCTTTTGGAGAATCCCAAATGAGAATATCCTGAGCAAACCCAGAGAGCACTTCTGGTGCTCTCCACATGCACCAACCACAGCAGGACACAGAAAAACTCAGGTGGAAAAAGGAAACCTAAGGAAAAAAGTGTGGCCTGCCAGATTTTAAATGGCAGTATCCAGACTCTGTTTCTGCAGCCTAGCTTGGGGCATCACCATTCTTCATGATTAGGCTTATAAATAATTCCTGCCTGTGTATGCTGACAGAGGAGGGTTTCTCTTGAGGGCTGGGCAAAGATCTCTGGGGCTGGGACTGTAACATCCATATTGGTCTCCTTGCAGTGGGTGGCAAGACTGGATGAGCAATGAGCCCTGGCATTGTGTGTCATGGGGAGGAGCTGTGGGGAGAAAGGAATTGCTCTTCTCTCAGCAGTTACATCCCATATGGGGTCACAAACAAAGGCCACTGAGTGCAAAGCCAGCAGAGCAAGAGGTGGGGATCAGACTCAGCTGGGAGGAGTCAGCACACTGCACAAATTACTGAATCATGCTGCCCTCACCAGCCAGAATGTCCCTGGCATGCCATGGGAAGATCATCATATCCCTCACTCATCTAAGAAGCCACATAAGTGACAAACTGGCCTCAGCCCAGTGATCTGTAACAGGGCCTGTCATGTCCCAGAGCCTCTCCAACAGCCAAAAGCAGTTCCAGTCTCAGGAATGACTGAACTGGATGTTCCCCACCTTTCTGAGACTGCTGGATGTGTTCCTACCCATGCAGATTTTTCAGTGCCATTAATATATTGGTGTTTGACTCCACCCTGCTGCAAATGCTGGAGCCTTAGCTCCAGAAAAGAGAAAAAGTAAAGAAACCAAACACACAAACCAGAACCTCTTCAGGGTTCAGACTTACTAACCCAAGGAATAGATACAGATCATGGGAAGTTCTGTAAGGAAGTAATAAGAAAGATTAAAACCACCCCTGAGAAAGGCACCAACTGTTCTGTTGGGGTGAACAGAAGGTGAATACATGACTTACAAGTATTTGTCTAGGGAAGAGGTGGCCTGGGTCAGAAACAAGCTACCTTGCCCCAAAACCAGCTCAAAAGAGAAAGTAAAAGCACAAAATGGTTCACTTATCTAAGACCTTCCCCAAAGCATCTGTCTCACCTGGGAGTGAGGAGTGCAGCCTGTGCTGCAGCCCAGTGCTCTTCATGAACCAGCTGAGCCCATGCAATAATTAGCATTTCAGGAGCTCCCTGACCTGTGCTCACTGAAGGCCATGTGGTGCCAGGTGTCCCCAGCTGTCCCCATGCCCTTACAGACCTGTGGAAGGAAGGATTCCTCTCTGTGTGGGTCCAATCTTCCCTCCTCCTTTCATGCGTCTGGTGAGAGCCTCCCTGTTCTCCATATCCTGCATCAAAACAAGCCTGAAACAGTTACCTGAGCCCAGAGGGACAGACTTCCCAGAGGGAGGGACACTCAAAGGCACATCTGAGCTGAGCAGGGGCAGTGAATAGGCAGGAAAAGGCTTGAAGGACCCACAGGGAGAGGAGAACTGCAGAGAGAAGGCAGGAGGGAACATCAGGGGACTTACAGACACTCTGGAGCCCTGATGCAGCACAGGGCTGAAGAGATCATCCACATAGTGATCCAAGCCTACAGGGGTCCTCAGGTCATCTCTAAACCTTGGATCTGGGAGCAGAGAGAGAGGTCTGCTGACAAGGCAGGTAGGAAACTTCCCCCTGCCTCCAGTCCCTATCAGTCATGTTTCAGAGTGGAGCTCTACAACAAAGGAGAATCACCCGACTCCCCTTCTGCCCTGATTCCCTGGCTGGGGCCCACCTGGCCCTTCCCAGTGTCACCCACAGTCCTGGGCTAAAGCTCACCTGGATGGAGATCAGTGAGTTCTGGAGGCAGGCTGGGTGGGGGGAAGGCAGGGGCCTGGATACCTGGAGCAGGAGGGATCCTGTTGAAGAGGAAAATGAGATGAGGACCAGAGTGCTGCACGATGAACCACTGGGTGACAGGGCCACAGGTGGTGGGGCAGGGGGAACAGGTGGCTCACGTGTCCAGGTCAGAGGACTGGAGGGTGCTCCTGTCCCTTTCTGCAGTGATGGGGTGCTCAGTGGGGGCCCAGGAGGAGCTGATGAAGTTGCTGGTCTCCTCCATCTCCCCAATGAGGTCCAGCACAAAGTCACAGCCCAGCAGGTCCTGCCAGGTGTTGCCAGTGAACATGGAGACAGACCACCCTCGAGTCTTCTTGTCACAGCCCCTGGGAGAGCAAAGGTGTCCAGGCAGGCAGGGGAAAGGGAGAGGAAGGAAAACATTACCTTCAGTTTCTTCTTGCCTTGTCTATCCTGGCTTAAGTCCCTTAGATTTAGGGTATGAATCAACTGTTAAGTGCCTAGAGATAGAAAAAACTAGAATCATTCGAGATTTGTCCTTTTTATTCATTTATTTTGTCTGAAGCTGCTCTCACAGATTGCACCAGTGGTTCCTCTGTTCCTAAAGAAGCCCATTGTTTATGGCTGAGGGCTGTGTTAAGGGTAAAGAAGGGAGCACAGACTGGAGTGGGCAAGGAGTGAGTATTCTACATGTGACCATATAAATTCCAGCCTGCAGGCCCAACCAGTCTGAACCTTAGAGCTGGTGACAGCCTCTCTCACACCCTCAGACCTTCTCCTGTGCTCTGGCAGTACCTTGCACTCAGGATCCAGGCTGCATACTGCTCCCCAGTCATCCAGGACTCCACCTCAGCTGAGAACTTCTCCTCTAGCACAGGGAACAAAAAGTCAGTACCCAGAGCCTCCCTGGCAGGACCCAAAGCAACACCCACATTCCCTGGGACCCAGGCAGAGCCCAGCTGGGACATCTCACACCCTCCTGAGCAGGGCCACAGGGGGACTGAAAGCTCACAGAAGGCTCCACAGGGACACATTCACACCCAAAATATCTGTTTGATGGCACAGGCTGGCATTTCCATCCTGACAGCTGAAAACCCTTCCAAGTGTCCTGGTTTGCTTGGGGATGGCTCCACTGACAAGGAGCCAGAGCAGGGATGTTCTGTGTTCAATGCACGGAGTTGCTGGCTGCTCAAGAGGCAGCTTCAGGTAATATTTGAGAAGGGAGAAGGGCAGAAAGTTCCTGTAACAAATTACTGCTGCATGGGCTGTACTGGAATGGAGAGCAGGAAAACCAGCCCTGTAGAGATGCACAGCCTGAACAACTCTCTGCTGAGAAGGGCCCAAACCCAGGACAATCTCATCCCTCAGCCTGAGAAGCAGGTCCCACCAGACCCAGACTTGGCAAATTTTGGGTCTAGATTCAGATGCTTGTTTCCCCCATGGCTGTATGAGCAAATGGTGTTCTGATCCTCCTTGCTAAGTTGAGGGAATCATTTCCCAAATGCTGATTTCTGCACTGGAAAAGCCCCAGAGACTAAATGACAGCAGGAGGGCAGAAGGCTGAGTTACCATTAAAGGTGTGAACATCCAGCACCATCTTCCCTCTCCTCTGGTTTGCTGTCCACTCCAGCTGGGTGGGAGGGTAAGCCCGAGAGGGTGCAGGCTCTGTCTCTGTGCACTGAGCTGCTGTCAGGATCTTGTGCTGGCAAACAGCATTGTAGCCCTCCATGCCATAGTCTGACACAAACCTGGGAAAAGGCAACTGCATTTAGCACTGCTCGTGCCTCTTAACCCCTCTGCAAACCTGGCTTGGTCTTTCCTCCTCTTACTTCAGCAGTGGCTTCTCCAGTGCTGGTGAGGGGCTGAAGCAGCTGAGCAAAGTTGCCATCAGGACCCAGCCTCGCTGGCTGTGCTCCCTGTCTGGGTTCCTCCAGGTCTGGGCAGCCACCTGGCTGAAGATTTCATTGCGCAGAGCAGCATCACTCAAACCTCTGCCAGCAATGAAGTTGCCCAGCAGCACCTCCTGCCAGCCACCGAGACTCTTGTCACCAATGAACCTCAAGATCTGCAACATCCAGGGGGAAAAATGAGAGAACTGGAGCTGTAACCCTCTGTCCCAAACCGTGGTGTGAGAAGTTGCAGACACCAGGATGTTTGTGAGCCTCAGAAGTCAGCACTCAGACTGGGCTCTGTCCACAGGTTTTTGTGCACCACCCAAGTGCTGGGGGATTTGGGAGGCAACATTTACAGAGATTGGATCCTGACTAAAAGTTCAGAGTGACTTCAGTCTCTTCTGAGGTATGACTCAGAATTTGGTCTAGGGCAAAATATCTCCCCTTGGGCAGGGCTCAGATAGACAGGTAAATTACCACAGGATACTTCTGAGCCCACTGTTTAGAAGCCTTTGGTACAGTTAATATTATACCAACTACTCTGGGATGTGGTGTCTCAGCACACTCACTGAAGAAATGATTCAGCTTCTTGGCTATGCATATCAACATCTTCAGTGCTTTTTTAGTTTGTATTTCTCACCCTTAGGTACAGAATGATTTCTTTCACCCTCTGCATTTCAATATGTCACAAATTAATTTTTTTCTAAAATAGGCAGCTTTGGAAAGAACATTTAAGGGTAAAAACACTTCTGAAAACAGTTAATGGTACCAAGCCTGTCAGAGATTCAATGAGAATAACAGGGGAGGGTGGTTGTTTAGTTCTCATGGAATTCTTTGTAGTAAATCCCTACTTCATTAGCAAGGGAGAAAAACTGCCTTTGATCTTAGAAAAATAATAGTATTCTGCTTAAACACAATCCTATTCACAAGATTTTATTGCAGCTTATGCTCTTCTGTAATTGGGATCACGAGGAAAAAACAAGAGACTGTTTTTAGGTATTAACTTTCTTAATGTTCTTATTTTAATTCTGTGTAATTCCCAAAAAGATTACCAGATTTACTTAGAAAGTGTTTGGTGTTTCATTCTACTTTCAGACATTTCCATATGACAATTTTAAAGAAGAAATATAAAGAAATGTATGTTTCACAAGCACAGAGATGAAATGGCAGCATCCCCTTCACACAAACACTCCAGAGTGAGGGTGTGGTTCCAGGTATAGTTTTCCTGCTGACAAAGTCCCAGCCCTTTTGCAGCCTTTGTACAACAGTTCTGTGTCCCCTGTTGGGTACTGACACATCTGGGAGCCCGAGGTGCAATGGAGATGTTTGCTATAAACCACATCATGGCAAATGTCTGGGTTAAATGAAACCTTTTTATGACTGATAGATGAGTAAGTGGTTGAGAAGACAGACTTCCCTTATCATTCCTACTGAGTCTGGAATATTGGGATACTAAAATTTAGCAGTCCTATTCCTATGTGTCCTGCCAAATTCTGAGGCTCCACCACCATGCAGGTCACTTTGACCCCAGTGGTCTGTGGCTGCTCTGTGCCTCCCCAGGAACACAGCAACCCTAAAGGGCTGTGTGTGATCTCTGCCAGGCTGCTCCAGAAGGAGCAATTTATTCTGCTTTTACAGCCCACTCATGTATTGTAAGAACAGGATCCATCACCATCAGCTGGTTGTATAAAGGCATCAAGACATTGCCTGTGCCCACCTGTTCTTCAGCAAGGTCAAGAAGGAGGTCTCTTACCAGTTTGTTGATCTCAAGTGCACTCTCCTGGTGTTCAGCATCCAGGTGGGTTAAGGGGTGCTGCAGAGGCTGACCAGGGGCAGGGAAATCTGGCTTCTACAAAGAAACAAAAGGATAGAAATATGTGCTCCTGGTGTTGCTAAAACCAGTGTGTCTGCCCACAGGGGAAGCAGTGGGGAGAGATAAAAAGAGTTCCCACCTGGAAGTGTGCTTTGATGAAGGAGGAGAAGGGGTAGCTGTTGATGGTGGGTGGGAGGGAAAGGTCAGCCTTGACCTTGACTTCTGGGGGCTGTGTCTCAGTTATCTGGTTGGCCTGTGCTCGGTGTCCACCTGCAAGGGAAGGAGCTCAGCTGTGGTGGGCAGGACACAAACAACTACAGCAGCTCCTGGCTGACCTGCACCTCACCCTGCCCCAGCCCCTGGCCCAGCCCCTGGCCCCAGGGCCAGCCAGCCCAGCCCAGCTGCCTCAGAGCCCCTGCAGGCACTGCCCCACCTCCCTGACACCCCAAGGACTCACTACAGCAGGGAGATTTTACAGCTCTGATCCTTCAGACTCTTCTCCCCAGGGAACACCTGGAGATTCAGGTCTGCTCTGCAGCTTTTACACGGCAGGAAATGCTGAGCCCATGCAGAGATACTGCTGACAGCTGCTCAGCTCACAAGGAAGTGAGAGAGCTTTGTAAGGAGGGCTTTACCATGGATAAGAGAGGAGCAAACACCACTAAGTGAAGGGATTTCTCAATGCAGCACAGCTTCTGGGCATTCCTCTATCTCCAACCATGTCCCCTGGTGCTCTCCCATCCTCCCTGTTCACATCCATCAGCTTTCATTTCCACCACTTTCACTGTTCCCTGAGCTCCTCTGGCTTACACTGCTCACTAGACCAGCTGATAGTCCCTGCAGGGCCCTGCCATGAAATGTCAGGTATTTGGGAATCCAGCATAGTCTGCTCCAATTCACAAGACTCTTCTGCCTGATTGTCTCCCTTACTGACCCCACAGAAGGCCAGAGGCACAGCTGGCTTTGGGTTTGACACCACACAGACAGACAGAGGCAAATCCTGCCTCAGCCTATTTGCAGCTGAAATATTCACATTGTACAGAGAGCTACAGAGCAAACACAACAGCAAATAACTTCATGCTCAAGGTCAGGTCAACAGCTTGTGAAATTATTGCAGTTAGTGGTATTTTTGTGATTTGAAAACCAATTGGTGCATGCCTAAGTGGATAAATTAACACTTAACTTGTTATATTTATGTTATTATATTGTTATATCTTTGGAGTGATAAATTGCTATATCTCAAGTTATTACATTGTTCCACAGTCAAGCTGTTACCCTGTTTCTCCTTTCTTCTATTTTAAACTTACTTTTGAGGAAGTAATTTTTAATGAAACCTAAAAATATGTCTTTGAAATTGCCAAAACTGTAATTTCTTCACTTTCAATTTCCTTAAAGATTTTAGAGTAGGTAAAAGATGGGTTTAAGTTCTTCCACCCCAGATACTCATCTCTGCCAGAGACCTGGGTTCATTAAGCAGTTTGCTGCCACACAACTTCAACCAAAGAGTTTTCCACCATCCCTGCCATCAGTTCTACCAGCCCAGTTCAAAAGAAGAGCTGAAAGTTAACAAATATACTGATTTTCAGGCTGGTGTTCTGCCCCCTGGCCCAAGTTGCTTTTCCTCCCTGCCATGTCAGGAAACAACATCCATGGTACCATTTGCCTTTATCGTATTTGCACTGCAATGATAATGAATCAAATCCAACCCAGGGACAGGCAGCAGGGAGAACAAACACACACATTGATAGAAACGAGGAAATGCACAGTGAAACAGTGCAGGGAAGGGAGGGAAGGAGGAGGATTTCTCACCTTCAATAAAGTGCAGGAGGGCTGCGAGCTCTGCAGGGATCTCCAGCAGCCCCACGTCCTGGAGAGAGACACAAATCAGTCACTGGCTGCCAGCAGAGGAACCACATGAAAACCCTGAGCTGGGACTGGGTGAATCTGCCTTGGAAAAGCTGCCAGGACAGGGATGGAGCATCTGAGGCAAAGCAGTAACTTCTGCCCCCACAACATTCAGAACCACTGCAAACAGAGAGCTGTCACATGAACACAGCTGTGTGACATGGGGTCAGCACAGAAGGGAAAGGGCAGCAATTCCTAAATTAAAAAATCACCTGCCACAAGGGGAATGACAGAAAAGGTGGCTTTCTTTGACTTCTCCCTCATTCCCACCAAGTCTGGCATATTGCAGGGATTGCACCTGAAGGGTAAGGGCTGTTTCCTCCCCCAGCTTTCCTGACATTTTTCTTTTGATTTTTCAGTATCCAAAAGTGCTACAGAATAAAATGATTCTGATCTTTAATGTATGTTGGAGGTTCCTAAGGAAGCTCAGATCTCTGCCTGGGTAATCCAGATGAGAATCTGGCTAATGAGACTTGCACCTTGCACTTGCTGCAGGGTAGGAAGCAAATGGGCCAGTGAGACACAGTGCATCAGCACCACTGCACCTAGAGTCAGCTCAGGGCACTTCAGATAGAACCACTCAGATGAAGGCACTATAAAACCAAGCCAAAGTCACAAAGCCTGAGCTTTTGGAGTTTTTTGGTTTCTTGGTTTTTTGGGCTTTTTTTAGATCTGCATAATAAAGCCTCTTGTCACCAGCACAACTTAAAGACAGATTCACAGCATTTTTGATGAGTTCAATTTTGCTCATGAGAAGATACTTGACTTCAAGTCTGGCTTTTCAATGGTGTATTCAGGAAGTGGACTGTGAAATTCCACAGTTCTGGATCCACACCTGAGGAAGAAGGTGATACAAGAGCACACAGGACTATTTATTCTTGTTACTCACAGACCTGTGCAGAATTGTGGATAATATCAATTCAGATTCCCTTGATACAGACACTGCAGCAAATGTGTGTCTAGTCTAGACACAGAAATAATGGCATTAGTTAGAAGTGTTGATACAGGCTAAATGTCTCATGAAGCCTTTAATACATCCCTTCCTCTCCATCAGCTTCTGTTAATATATTTATGCAGGACTGTCTCATTCCCACCCTTCACAAAAGAACATGAGCATCAAAGAGAATCTTCCCTGCACCTCTGAAGACCAGGTCCAGTGCTGTGAACAAACACAGTGCTCTGCCTCAGGACTGATTTACAATGCCTGCCTGTGCCCAGAGTTTGGGAAACACTGAACTTATGAGGTATTTCTGTGTTAGAAGGCCCTTTATACCATCTAACCTGCATTCTGTACTAGGTTCTACACAAGTGTGTACCCCCTCCAGATGTTCTGCTGTTCCCCAGCAAACCTGGGCTGAGGAGGCACAAGGGATGGAGAACACCTGGAGAACCTGGTTTTATTGATCTCAGACCCTCCCAGACCAGTTGACAACTCACCATTCCTTGGCTGGGACTATTCTCTGTGTCACCACAGGCCAGGGAGCTCCTTCTTTGCTTTCTTTCCTCTAACTCCTGCTGTTTGGAGATGAAAAGGGGATGGAGGGTGGGAAAAGATCTGTACAAAGTCACTTCCAGCTATTCTGGGGGCAGAAGCTGTGGGTGGCAGGAGATGGTGCCCTGCTCCAGCAGATAAAATGACAGAAAGGCTGCAGAGCTTTCTCAGGAGCCCAACACATGGGGTTGGGTATTGAGAAGGGGCTGCCCAGACAAAGACCTGAGCTTTGCTGAAACACCTCCTGCCCTGCACAACTCAACAGCAAGAGCCTCAAGCACCTGCCCAGCATCCTGCCACACCTCCCCTTGCTGAGCATTTGGTGTGGCTCAGGACAAAAGCACCCAGCAGCTGTCAGAGATATTCCCCCACCTCCTTCAGCATCAAAGCACATGATAACAGCCTGAACACAGACAGGTGAGCTTATCCATGGAGAGGAAACCCTTTAGAAAGGTGGGAGGGACAGCAAAAGCTTAACTCCCTCACAGCTCTGCCCTTTCCCATCCACTCTGTTGTTCCCCAGGCTCATCACTCACCTGACTCCTACTCCGAGGTGGGGAAGGAGGGTCTCTGTCTGTCTCTCTCCTGCCTGTCAGTGGTGCAGGGCACTGTGACTACATGGGAGGTTGAGGGCTGGGCTGAGAAAGACAGTAACAAGCTAAAGTCCAAAGGGCAGGGCTGTGGGGTGGGTGGAAAGGAGCAACTTTGCAGCAGGTGAACTTTGAGACCTTTGCTGCTGCTACTTCATGTACAGAGAGCTCAGCAAACAAACACTGAAGGAACGGAAACAGATTCAAAAGAGCTGCACTGTTGTGGTTACCTGAGAGAGAAAAAAGCTGGGTCCTGTCCAAGTGGGAAGGGCAAGAAACAGAACAGAAACTCATGTTTTTCTGGGCATGGCGGGAGGGGAGGCACCTCTGCAGGTTTGTATCAACACCACAGTCCCAGCCTCTGCCCCACTATGTCCTCAGCCATGCCAGGAGCTGTGCTGGGTCCTTCCCTTGTGAAGGCTGACAGCTGTGAGATTTCTCTTGCTACTCTAAGGATAAGTGTTCTGATCTCCTCTTTCCAATTTTATTTTAATAGCTTGTGCAGAATACATTATACACATCTGACAGAACCACGGCTCTGTCCTGTAGTCCATTTTCCATCCTCTCAAAAATCTGCCATTCTGTTTTCACCCCAGCTGATTTCCAAGAGGCCAGGGGCTTGAGCAGCCTGAGGCAGCTGAAAGGGATCAGGGGAGGATCATCATGGACTGAAAAAATCTTGCATTTCAGTCACCATCAGAAATTTAACCGGGCAACAAAAAGAGCAAGATGAATGAATGACTCCTTACAGCTTGAGCAGAACAGTAGCTCTGAAGACCACAGATGCAACCAGCTCTTGTCTCATGTAGGACAGCCTGGAGAAGCCAGACCCATGAATCAGCTGTGTTTGCAATACCTGTGCCAATTCTGAGTGTCATGTAGAGAGAAAAGGCTCCAGCCTCTGTGGTTCCTTCATTTGACAACATTTATGACAGACAGAGGGTGAAGGACATGTCACTGGATCATTCCCAACAAACCTTGCAAAGCCATCCCTGCCCTGGCCTCACCCAGTCCCCAGCTTGCTCTGCTTGGGGCAGGAATAGCCTCTCCTGTACACCTTGTTACCTGCCAGCGCTTCCTCCTTTGAATCAAAGGTCTGGAGATTAAAATCATGGCTTTAAATTGCACCAAAGTCTTCTTCAGCCTCCTGTAACGCTTCCTAGAGGATGAGAAAGGAATTTTCTACTGAGGGAAGCATCAGCCACAAAGACACGGAGCAGGCCAGGAGCCAAGGTGAGGAGGGGCCTGGGCATCCCCACCTGGCTGTCCCTTGGCAAGGCCAAAGGGCTGTCCCTTGGCTGGCCTTGGGCTCCTGACCTTGCCTGGTAGCCTCGGAAGTGAGCCTGGATGATGGTGGCTTTCTCCTGGAGGACGCCGAGGTGCCGGCGCTGGAGGAGGCGTCGGAATTTCCTCTGCAGAGTGACCACGGCCCAGCCCTGCCTCTGCAGCCAGCCTCTCTCCAGCAGCTGCCTGGCCTTCTCCTTCAGAAACACCTGGGCAAAGGCAGCAGCTGCTGACCCCCGAGGGAAGCAGCAGCTTCTCCTACAGCTGATCAATGATGAAAACTGCCGGTTTATCCCTTCATAGCCTTTAAGGGTTCTTGCTCAGGAAACTGGGCAGGGTGGGAGGCACAGGTGCAGGGGACAGAGATGGATGCATTTGTGGTGGACAAGGAATCAAGGAGTGATGAAGGTTAGCAGGCAGCAAAAGCAGAAGCCCAGGAGTGCTGGGTATACAAAGGACTTGGCCATGCTACAGTGGCCTGGAACTGGATTCTCCTGCTAATCTGAAGTGCTAAAAATGCCTCCTTAGCACTTGAGAGAAGAGGCAAAGGTGAGAGGGGAAGGTGTGCAAAGCCCTCCCTCTTTGGGCAGCCTGAACTCCTCTCTGTGCTTTGCCAGCCTGGGAATGGCTGGGTGGGGCTGTGCAATCCAGGTGGGATTCTCTGTAGGCATCACCTTTGTCACTCCAATCTGATAGAGATCCGAGGGGTTCCCCAGCACGTGGGCCAGCACTGCTGCACAGCCTTCTCTCTGCTCCAAGCTGCTGGGCCTGCTGCCAGCCAGGAGCCCGTACCTGGGGCAGGAGGAGTGGGTGTGACAAAATCCAGGGCTGTACCTGGAGCCCTCAGAGAACAAACCATCCAGGGCTGGGGCATCCCAAGGCAGGACAGCCCTGTACCTGGCCAGGAAGCTCTGGAATGGCAGACGGACTGGGTACCCCTCCTTCTGAATGTGGATGGCCTCCAGTAGGCTGGAATGTCGCAGCTGACAGTTGACATAGCCCACATCAAAGATGTTCGACAGCTGCCAAGATAAAGCAGAAGGAAAAGTGAAAAGCAAGGAATAAAGAAAAGCTAAAGAAAGGAGACTGCAGGCAGGGAGTTCAGAAAGGGTCTCCTCCTCTTGCCCTGTCCTTGGATTGGGTCTTGCCATGGGCTGTGGGCCATGGAGCACAAAGCCCAAGGAATGCTTTGGTGTCCAGCTGAGCCTGGCTTCTGCTCCTGCAGCACAGAATTAACTCACAGGCCACAGGGGAGGGTGGGACACAGAACAGGGAAGAAAAGTCTCAAATTATCAAATGAGACAAAGAAGTTTAAATGCCAGCTGTGAAAGGAGAACTGTTGGTGAAGAAAGAAGGAACTGAGGGACTCCATAAGGAGCCCAGGGTGCTGCCCTACCTTCCTGGGATTAGGGGTGATGCACCGGATGAAGAAGGCATGGCTCCTGTAAATGAGAAGGAAGAACCTCAGATCACCCTCCTCTCTGTGCTGACCCTGGAAGACTTCACACTTCTGGGTTGCAACAGCATCTCTCACCCTCTCAGCTTGGCTGTGAGGTCCTGCAAAGACTGCTGGAATTTGGACACCAGTGTGGAGGCCTGAGGCCTGAGCCCTTTGCTCCTGGCCCCCAGCTCCCTTTGCTGATTATAGGCAGCTTTAGCCCTCTGGAAAATATGAGACACCACCTGCAAAAACAAAGAAGTTACCAAAACTCTCTGAACTACGTGGAAAGAAGAATCTTCTCTACCTGAAACTTAAGGGGGACGTGTTCCCTTGCCTCTGGCAGTGTCAGGAATGCAGCTGCATCCTCAGGCAGTTTATGTGTTTTATGTAGAAAATGCATCAATTGTGGGCAGAGACAATTTGCTCAATTCCCAAGTGAATTCAGGAAAATAAAACTCGTGGCTTCTCCAGGCTCTCCTGACACCCGATCAGGAGCTTTCTGCTTCTCACATAAAGACAATGAGAGGATCATTGGGTGGCTGCAATAGAGATCTTCCCCCTGAGCCACTGCTGTACCTTGAGGCGGCTCTGGGAGAAGATATCCAGCACCTCTGGCCGCAGCTGGTCACGGTTTTTATTGAGAAACTTGTGGACCTGCAGAAGCAAAATCTGATTTAATGCACCATTCAGACCACTCAGACAGGCAAGCACCCCTGTTACACACAACTGATGCTCTAGAGGGTTGTGCAGTCCCAAGGGGAGAGCTCTGGTCACGGAGCTGCTCCATCAGGACACCCACAGCTTGTCCCCAGGATGGGTCATTTCTCCAGCTGCTCCCAGACCCTGCCAGCTCACCTGATAGGTGACAGGGCCAGCATAATGCTGCACAGTGAACTCTGGCAAAGGCAGCTTGGGCTTGGTGTACCAGGGGCTGTTTCCATGGTGGTAATGACACTTCTGGAGGAAAGTGTGGTCGGTGGCCTGTAAAGGAGGTGACAAACACATTTTGTAACACACTCAGTAGGCTGAAAAGCCACTCTTAAACTGAAGGTAAAGCATTAAATGCTATTGCAATCATCCTGGAAAACAGCCTCACCTTAACCATCCTGTGAAAGGGATCCCATGGGAGGCTGAGAGCTCCTCACCTGAGACAGGGATGTCTGGTCATCCAGGATGCACAGGATGCCGTGGGGCTTTGCAGTGAGGAAATCCAGGCACGACTCTCTGTACTTCTTGGAAATAGGAGTCCAAGCTAACTGCTCCTGGCTGTATTCCTCCTGCATGTTAAAAACCAAATCCAGCCATGCAAACAAGGACATATGGAGGAAATTAACAGAGGGACTGGGGTTATTTATGAGGAAGTTGGTGTTTCACTGCTGTAAGGAACTTGCCTACAATTGTCTGGTTTTGTCTCATGAAACTTCTTCTAAAGCCACTTACGATTTTCCTGATTTGAGACAGGAAGGCTGCTAAGCTGAGTGATAAAGTGAACTGTAGAAGGCAACAAGTCTATCTGATAAATACACTTTCATTCCCAGGACATAAGTGGTACAGAAAATGCTACAAGGAAGCCAAACAGGCTTTAAAAGTACCCACTGAGGTCTGGCCTCTTCAACCCTGACCAACTCACTTATAAAATCTGGAAAAGGGAGCAAGGTGCTGACAAAATCTCCTTCCCTTAATTTACTGCAAAATTAGTAAAAGATATTAAATAGGCAGCTCTTTGGACTAGGATTCCATGGGTATTGCTTAAGAGGACCATTCAGTTTCTTGTTCGCTGCTGAGGGATACTCTGAGCAGGCCCCAGCTCATTCCAGGTGTGCTGCCTTAAGGTGGTGTGAATTCCACTGAGTTCCACTTACCTCTTCCTGGGCAATGACAGTCTGGCTGAAGAACCACTGGAGGTGCTCATTGGCAAAGTTGATGCAGAGCTGCTCTAAGCTGTTCACCCCCAGATCCTGCAAAGACAAGAAGGGATCATCCCTTCCAAGGCCTGAGGAGCTGTGGCTCCCTGTAAATGCTGCACGGGCTGAACTGGGCTGAGCTGCTGGTTTTGGTCAGTGAGAGTGAACCCTGACAGTTCAAACCATCTTCTGTCTGGTTTGAAAGCTCTCAGCCTGCCTTACTGACTGGGCTGGAGAGCAAGAGGTGGGACAAGCTGGGAAGGAACATAAAGAAGAAGAGATCTACTCTTGGATGCACAGCCCCCCCTCTGCATTACCTTGGTTTCAGCATTCATTGGGACACACAGGTTTTAACAGGAGTCCTAAGTAAAATACTCCAAGGCCTTGATGAGCACATGCCCTCACTGCCCAGGCCATAGCAAAAGAACAGGAGAAAGAACCTCAAACCCATGGATGTCCACAATGCCCACGGCACAGTCTGACTCCCAGGGAGCCAACCACTCATTGATCCTCAGCAGCAGCCACTCGAAGAGCAGGCAATACAAAGCCTTGGCAATGGAGTCCCTGGTGGCAGAGGGAAGAACCACCAATTACTGCAAAGGCAGCACCCCTGGGTGCATCTCACCCACACAGACATCAGCAGGAATCACCTGGCATCAATGGCTCCTTCTACAGACAGAGGGGTAAAGATCCAATCATAAGATGTAACCTGGGTACATAAAGAGACAGAATTTACTCACAAAAACACATTTTTATTATTACCTCACATATTTTGTTATTATCTCACAAAAACACATTTTTTTAATCCACAAGGAAGTTAACCCAGTTAATAAATGGATATTTTTTCCTATTTGGCTGAGAATTTACCCAGTTATCAAAAGAAAAACTAAATCTGGAATTTTGATGCCACTCATGTCAGAAAAGAGCCCTCAGAGATGTGAGTTCTGCCACCTTTACAGAGCTGCCTTGAGGGGTTCAGCCCATCCCAGCTATTTTATTCCTGCTGTTACCTCCCATATTTTGAGCCTTCTAAGGCTAGGCCATTGGTGTGGGACATCCCGTGCTCCAGGAGGAGTGAGAAGGCACCTGGAAGGTACTCACAGTGACACGGTGAGTGACAGCACTCTGCAGGAGCTCTGCTGGGACACACAGCAGGCTGGCCACAATCTGAATCTCCGTGTTGCTGGCCACGGCTGCGTGTTCAAAGGATCCTTTCTAAATAAAAATGCATTCTTTATTATAAATACATATTACTATATATTATAGATAGGAACAATGGACGGGATACAAGGTCCCTCTTGTATTAACATTATCAACAGCACCTCAGCTGCACAGAGCTTGTCCCAGCCTGGGCAGAACACCAGGTTCATTTTGGCTCCTTAAAAAGCCACCCAAGCTCTAATGACCTTTGGCTGCCTCTCATCTTCTGTCCCTGCCCAGACCAGTCTAGAGCCCAACACTGAAAGGACAGAGAGGCCTTCAAAGGATGTCACCCTCAGTCAGGAATCATGTCCTCGGTCCCACCACATGGGGTAACAGCAATATTCAGAACAAATACCCCATTCCCGAGCTGTGAGGGATACTGTACCTCATAGGAGGTAAAGCAGATGTTCCCCAGCTGCAGAATGGCAGCCAGGACAGCCCAGATGGAGCTCAGCTGATCCTCTGGGAGGCTGATTCCCTCCAGAGCTTGCACCAAGACCAGAAAATCCTGACTGTCCTCCTTCCCCAGGACCTCACAGGCTCTGCCCTGAGGGAAAAGGGACAGATAATCGAGATCAGCCCCTTTAGCCGCAGGCAAGGGGGTAAACCACCATCAGGAGTCTTCAGAGGAGTAGTTCAATGTCTTAAGGACTGGAGGAAACTACAGAGATGAAAGACACCACTAGTGGAAACTCAGCATTTGCGAGGGCCCAGTCTGTTTTCTCTCTGGAGTACTGAGATGAAGGTCTCTCTCACCCACACAGGCCGAGTTTCTGTTGGAATTCCAGTAGAAACTCGCCAGGATTCCCCTGCCCGCTGCCGGGGCAGAACCTGAGAGGAGAAGTGGTGCCAGAGTCGGCTCCCAAGCGAATGATGGCAGAGTTGCTCCCGCAGATGGTACCAGAGCCCGATGTGCCGAGGCAGGAGGGGTTCTGTGCACCCAGGGAGCCCCCCGGGTTACAGCCTGTCCCATCTCGGGACAGCCTCACCACAGCACGGGCTGCTCACTCCTGTGCTGCTGCTGCTTTTCCCCACAGCAGGACACTCCTAGCAGCTGCCTGAGACCCTAAAGGTCACAGAAATCCTGGCTCAGGGGGTTCTGCAGAACTTGGTTGTGTTCAAGGGCATTATTTGACCTTAGTTTCCAGCTTTCAGCAGGTTTTGGTGAGATAAGGATGAGGTCCAGGCAGCCCTCGGGCTTCTTCTTGCCAAGATCCAAGATGGATTTTGTCAGTCTCTGCCAACTCTTTTGTGCATAATCTGATTTTTTCCCTTTCGTTCTCTGCAGGAGGCTGGGAGATTCCTGTTAATTATCACCTTGAAGATTTTGCTTTACAATGCTTTGCCAGCCAACAACCATTAAGGGCTGGGCCCTTAATTGCCCTCCGTCATTGAGTCATTAATGGTACTTGTCCCTTCCTCGCCTGGAGGCGAGGTGACAGCAACCACTACCGAGGATTCCTCCTGACCGCATCTGCTGGGAGGAATTTGAATTTGCCACCTGGGAAAGCTGACTAACGCTGAAAAAAAAACCACCCCAACAAAACAAAACAAACCCAAAAACACCCCCCCCCCAAAAAAAAAACAAAAACCCCCAAACAACAACAACAAAAACCAAAAACAAACCAAACAACCCACCAAAAAGAAAAAGAAGTGTTACAAGGTTGTGACATGATGTAAGTCTGACAAACAGATTCAGTTTAAATAATTGCAATCAGCAGTATATTTCAGTGGTTTAAAATCTGCACCCATTGACTCAGTCAGCAAAGCAAGTGTTTTGTAAAAGTTAGAAAGAAATCCTCCCTGCTTTTGCAGTCCCACAGTAAATTGCAAATGCAAGGAAAGGCAATAAGAAAAGGGGTTTTGCACCACACGATGGAGCCATGAGCCTACACAACGACTCCTTGTTAAAGTCCGTCCTTTCTGAGTAGAAGGCGCCTGAAAGGTGAGAAAAAGATCACAGAAGAGACAGAGATGTTGATTCTTAGATCGAGTATGACTTCAGCATAGTCCTGAGAGTCCTTTGCAGAGGAGCAAAGTGATTTGGTGCCTCTCTAACCAAACAGAAGGGATGCCTTGGCCATTTCTCTCTGCCAGCTGCTGCAGAGCACCCTCAGCTCACTCACCTGGTTCAGGTAAAAGTAGGACTCTGCCTCCTGCAAGTACATCTCCTCTTTCTGCTCCACGGGCAGCCCTGCCAGCAGCTGATAAAACACGTGGTAGTTCCTCTCACCATGGGCCTGATGGGACACATTCAGGGAGTTGATCTGATCATATTCAGCTCCAAACCCCTACAGAACACACTCACAGAGCAGGACACAGGTTCTAGGGTCAGCAGGATGAAGCCAGCACCACTTAATTTGAAAAGTTTCCAGGGTTTCCCACTGACACCTTAGGAACATCCCATCTGAGAGCAGTCCTTTCCACACAGCTCTCATCTTTGACCATTTCCACACTCCTGACATTAAGAAAAACGAATTGAGGGAAGGTTCAGCTTTCAGTAATCCCTAATAAGTGGCTTAATTCTACCTGTGTGAGAGAGTGAAACCTCCTATTTTACTCAAATAAAATAGGTGCTCACCCTGTGCTACATGGAGGGGACACAGTTCTTGCTAACAGCAGAAATGGAAGGCAATTCTCATACTAATTCCCACACCTGTTGCTTAACAGTAAATTTAAGATTAAACGTTAATGGGGAAGGGAGTGGGACCCTGGTTCTCACCTGAAACACCACACGAGACTTCTCCAGCAGGTACTGGGAGATGGATGTTCCCACCACGATCCCACTGAGCACAAGACAACAGATCCCATTAGAGGCTGGGGACAGGTTTTCTGCACAATTGTGTCTCTGCAGATAAGAATGATCTAAGGGATATCATCTACATGAATTTCCAAAACATTTTTGACAAAACTGTGGGACTTTGAGGGAAACCAAGGAATCACAGAATAAGAAGGAAAGTTCTAACATGGGTAGGAATAAAGTTGAATCCTCTTAGCAGTCTGAAACAATCATTAGAGTTCCACAAAGTGTCTGTGCCTGACCTGTGTTTGTAACAGAGGGTTTGATAAGTGACCTACAAGAGGAGCTGCACAGGAATGGGACAGAGCTTCCTGTTTGTAGGAAATTATTCAAGGCAATGAGGATGAAGGCCAGCTCTGAATAAATGCAGGCAGACCTTACAGTGCAGAGTGAGCAAGAAAATGGCACATGAAACCCACTGTAGATGAATGTGAAGTGATGGGTACAGACCCAGCTTCACATGTAAACAGACAGGCTCCAATTTAACCATTGCTCCCTAGGACTGAGACCTGAGGGTTTTCATAGACAGTTCCATGAAAGAATCAGCTCAGTGCTTGGCAACAGTCAGGAAAAAACCCCAAACAAACCAACCAAACCCAGAAGTTAGAAAGGAGGCAGGCTCCCAACAGAAAGGTGTTTTCCACAGAACTGGTTAGACCTGTGGAACCCTTGCTGAAGGCTGCTGCAGAGGCGTCAAGTTTGTGAGAGTCCAAGAGGAAACTGGAAAACCTCAAGACACTTAGGAAAACTCCTGAGCTGCTGCAAATGTTAAAGAGCTCACGGGGTGTTAGGGAAAATCATGGTGTGCATTTATTTGGGTTGTTCTTGCCTCAGGCAGTGCTGGAGGCCAGTGCTGAGGACACAGCAGGGTCCTTGGTATAAACCAGTTCAGCCTTCTTATGTTCTTAATTTAACCCTCATCTTGAGAAGTAAGGTCTGTTGTTTTGTGGAGGAAAGACCAAAAAAAGCAAAATAGGGGTGTAAATCCATCCTCTTCCTGATGATAACAAGAGTGAAGGGGAGGGAGGGTTATTGTGTGAGCTCTCAGCACTGCTCCAGCTGGTCTCACCCAAGCAGCTGGAGGGACCCTGAGGGGATTCTTCAACTCACTGTCGCAGGTGGACATTCAGCAGCTTTCCAAAACGGCTGGAGTTGTCATTGAGGATGGTTCTTGCATTTCCAAAACTCTCCAGGATAGGTAGGACATTGCAGGGCTGTAAACAAAAGAGGGAGGGAACACTTCAGTAGCCATCACCGGTTTTTAAACTCAAAAGGGGCTTATGTACCTGTCAGGTTGAAAACATTTTAAAAATGGGATTTCACTGATGTTAATTGTCACATGGGTAAAACATGTATTCTTAAATGTCTCCTGGTATCATTATCTCTAGCCAGTGGTGAGTTGCTCTGTGAGCTCTTTACCCTTGCTGCTATAATCTCTGACTTTACTTCTGCTCTGTGTTTATTCAGATTCACCTCCCAGACTCTGCTAAAAGCTCTCCTTGGCAGCTACCAGCTCCCTGTTCAAACAGATACAGCACTTTTCACAGCATCAGATCTCCCAGGTATTAAAATACAGAACTACAAATACACCAGCTGTCCTCGTGTCTTTACGGGAG
The DNA here is from genome assembly GCA_013400775.1 of Chaetops frenatus. Taxonomy (NCBI): domain Eukaryota; kingdom Metazoa; phylum Chordata; class Aves; order Passeriformes; family Picathartidae; genus Chaetops; species Chaetops frenatus. Next base: position 142,510 of record VZTR01031187.1, read on the forward strand.
CTTCACCTTGGACCACAAACCCTCCCAAAGTGCAGCCAAAGAAGGAGCAGCAGCAGCAGCAAGGCCTCTGTGCCCTGCCCAGCCCTCACGGCCTCCAGCCAAGCTCGCTTGCCTGTTACCTGTCTGATCCTGTGGCTGGCAGATCCCCGGTACAGCGTGGTCAGGTATTGCACAATGGCTTTGGCAGCTTCTGTTTTACCTGATCCACTGTGCCCGCTGCAGGAGCAAGAGGTGGAGAAGTTGGCATCAAGACAGAGGTACCTGGTCTGGGCACATCACAGGCCCTGCTACAGCAAGTCAGAGGGGTTGTGTGATTTACAGCTGAAGATCTGTCACCCATTGCTTGAAACACTGAGACAGCCTGACAAAATGGGCCCAAATAGGACCAGACTCCTTCTCTCCCACTCCTCCAAACTGAAGGGAAACTAAATTCAAACTATTTTTGCACAGAGCGAAGTAAAAATCCACTTTATTTGGGTTCTCCACTGGCAACCCTCACGTAAGAGCCAGAAGTGTCAACTTACAGACAATGAAATAAAAAAGTGGAAGTTTTACATCAAGAAATCAAAGTGCCTTCAACAGAAGCCTTCACTTCCTACCTGATGATGACACACTGCTCCTGCCCTGACGACTGGGACAGCCTGTAGGCCATCTCTGCTATGGCAAAGATGTGTCTGGATGGACAGAAAGAAACCCCCGTTAGCTGACCCCACATTTCCACCTCACAACTGCAGCACCAAAAGGTTCCTCATCAGGGATCTACATTAGAGATGGGCCAGGGTCTTGATCAAAGAAACCTGACCTAAAAATCACAGAATGGTTTGAGCTGGAGGGACCTCAAAGACCATCTCATTCCTCTGCCATGGACAGGGGTGACTTCTGCTAGACCTGATCTTTCCAAGCCCTGCCCAGCCTGGCCTTGGACACCTCCAGAGATGAATTTGAGCTCTATAGAATTACAGGCCCAAGCAACTACAGCTTTGCTAAATGAGCTGTTCACTTCCTGAGACATTCATCCTGCTCTACCAGAGAATTGGAGGGAAATAAAATAGTTTCTAGAGCACAAACAGAACAGGGCTTAGAGAGGTATTTGAGAAAGAGAAACATACGGGGCATTTTTTGAGGGAGTCCCTTGCTGGTACTCGGTAGCCACATCTTCAGAGTAGATACTGAGGTCTTTGAAAGGATTCACAGAAATCAAAATTTGCCCAATGTAAGTCTAGGACAAACATAAGAAAGGGAGAAAAAGTCTGATGGCTTCTTAGAATTTCCTGAATGAGGAATGCAGCTGAATGCATATATTAATAGATATATATAAATTCCTTTTAAAGGAATATTGTTTATTCTGACTATATTGCCAGCTTATCCAGGGCACAGCTTTTCAGTGGTCATTTTCACATCTCTGTCACTAACAATTTGGGATAAGTGAGCACTCTGTGGTCATCTTTTCTAGCCACTACCTATTCTCCAAGTTCCACATGAAATTGCAGGCACAGGTTTGAACACTTGAGCCAGTAAATGGAAAAAAGAACAATTAACTATCCAGAACCAGATCTGGACTGCAACATAGTGAAATATTTGCAGAAACTCTGAGGTTTCTTTCCAAGATCCACAATTTTTAACTCAGAGCTTCTCTGCTAAAATAAGAGAGTCCCACTAGGAGCAGCTGAGGCTAAAAAGGAGCCCAGGTATGCTCACAGGTTGGCAATTATTCCAAAATTTCAGAGAAACTCTGCAACTTTCAGATTTTAACCCAAATATTTCACGCAACCTGATTTTTGAGCAAAAGCCGTGTGAGTGTACTTTTTATCATCGTTCCCAGTAAAGAGTGAGATACTTGGTGCATCATTAAAGCTCGATGGCATAATATAAATTATTTTCTCTTAAAGCTCATTGTTCAGAATGAATAAGCACTGAAGAGAACCAAACCAAGCCTCACTATCCATACATAAATGAGATTGCGATGGAACCTCTTCTTCAGGCACAGCAGGACTGAGCTCTCACAGACTTCCCTAAAACAGAGGAAAGGACTCATCAGCCATGAGCTTCACTTGCATGTGTTAATATGAAATATTAACCTTTGTGCCCTCCCAAGGATCACAGAATATTCTGAGTTGGAAGGCACTCCCAAGGATCATCGAGTCCAACTCCTGAGTGAATGGCCCTTATGGGGATCAAGGATTTTGTGGGGAGCTGGAACTGAAACTCTTCACTGCTGTCATGTGGTTCCAACATATCCAGGGTTAAACACATCAGAGAATGGAGCATTCAAAGCTCAGAAGTTCCTCTGTGTGATCACAGGTCCTTGCACAGCCTTTACAGGTGTTTATATCAACAGGGTGACAGGAGGGGAGGATGTGTGAGAAGCAGTGTCAGGGGCTTCACTTTCAACAGCAGCAGAGAACCAGCAGTTTTACAGCTCTTAAAGATGTAGGACCTGGGTCTTTTACAGTTGAAGGCAGCAGGAGTCACTAAAGCCACAGATCCCAATGTCAGTAGGCAAAGAACACAGAAATGTTCTCATCCTGCAAGCTGTCCTTTCTTACCACTCACTTCATACAATAAGAATGGTGTGTTAAATTCCCAATTCTGTCCTTCTGCTACACCACAGAAGTCACATCAGCCTCTAAACCTAACTTCCCCTACCCACTAAGTATTTTGGTGTTTTTTAGAACCCTTTGTAGGACTGGGAACAATTTTGCAGGAGAAGCAGAATTCCAAGGGTGGAGCTGTACAGAAGTCTGTTAACCAGGCTGAGCTGCTGGCCCTGGTGTGGGACTGCAGAGCTATGATATGCATCCAATTAATTCTATTTTCTCCCACAGAGAAAAAAATTTATTTTCTCCTATTTAGCTAAGGATGCATAATGTGTTTTCTGTTGTTGAGCCACCTTTGCAAGATAAAAAGCAAACCCCTGTGACCTGAATGAGCAGCACACACTGGGGACACTTACTCCAGCCTGGTTAGATCTTCAATCTCCTCAACTTCTGCACAGTGCTCTTCACACGTGTACACCTGAAATGCACAGAGACATGACTGAAAACCAGGGGGAGTTCAGTTCCATTCCAGCACTGGACAGAACACCCGTACCTGTTTCTGCATGAACTCCATCTCCAGCAAGTTGTCAGCAACATCTTCTGCCTCCCACTGGTCCTTGCAGGCCCTCACACGGCTGCTGGCCAGCTGGGGCTCCTTGGAGATGGCCCATTTGCTCAGGTTCTCCATGGTTGGCCGTGGCAGCAGCAGCTCAGAGCTCAGCCACGCTGCAGGGTCACATCCCTGCCCCTGCTGCTGGGACCAGTGCCCACAGGGAGTGACCATGGAGCCTGCAGTCTGGAGGACACCTGAACCCTCTTTGGCACCTACCTCACTGCAGGCATCTAATGTATGAATTGGCTCCTCTTCTCGATGTGGGAGGGAGCCCTGCTCACTCTTTCCCTGGCTTGGATCCATCAGAGGTCTGGGAAGGTCACATTTGGGTCTGCAACCCTGTTGCACAGGAGTGACAGATTTTCTCTCTGGTGGAGATTCCAGTTTCTCCAGGGAACAACCATTGCCAGAGCCCATGGACAAGGAGTTCTTAGCCTTAACCAGGCTATGGACTCTGGGGAACACTACAGCAAACCTGGCATCAGTAGCACTGTTCGTCTCATCTGAGCATGGAAAGGACCTGGTTCCATGAAGAGGGGAATCACCAGAAGGAAAATCAGTGTGTCCCACTTCCTCTGCCATTTCAGGACCACCTCTCCCCTCCACTAATGAAGCAGAAGATCCTTTGTCCCTCGGCTCAGCCCTCCCCAGCTGTCCAGCTGCACCTGGGGAGGCTTTGCCAGACCAACCAACCCACCCAGCAGTGCTCAGAATCCGGATTGCCATTCTACTTCTGAATCCATAAGGTTTGCTGTTCCTCTTCTTCTTCCCAAATTTCTTCAAGAGCCATCTGGAGATACCAATGGCACGTGCCACACTCAGCAGTCGAGCTTTCAGCCTTGCTTTTTTGGCAGGTTTTTGGCCAAGCCAGCTGGTGACTTTACTAAAAGCAGAACAGCTGTGCAAGTGCTTGGATCCTTCCCCGCCAAGCACAGGTTCTGTTTCAGAAGGTGCCCCTACAACCACTTCTTCTGCTTTCTCTCTTTTTGCCTTTGTAGACTGGCCTGAACTCTGTTTAACTTTTCCAATAACTTTTCCAACTTTCTTCTTCTTTCCAGGGAGCTGCTTACCAGACGACTTTATTGTAATGATGGAGCAGCTTGAAGTATTTAATCTTTTCTCTCCAAAACTCTGAGCTGTGTTGGATTCTTTTTGTTTACTGAGAGTTTCTTGAGTCATGGGTTTTGAACAGATGCTTTCAACATTGTTCAGGTCTGAGCTGGGTCCCAAAGGCATTTGGGCAGGATTTGGTTTCTGGCTTGGTGAGAGCTTGTTCTCAGCATTTTTATGCTGGTTTTCCAGACTGAGGGGGATTTGGCATGGGGAAGAACATTTCTTTGTAAGCATCAGTGCTGGTAGGTCCTGGCTGCTGCAGTCTGAACTATCCCTCTGTTTCTGTCCTGCCTCTTCACCTTGTTCTGGGATCTTGCACTTCCTAGGTTTCTCCTTCAATGCCCTCTGCTGCTTGGAGAGGAAAGAGCCATATTCTACCTCTCTGCCTTCATCATTCACCTTCTCTTCCTGTTCATATTTGCCAAGGTGAACGTGGAGTTCTGCTTTCACAGCATTTGGGAGTGGTTCTGGTTCATTTTCTTTTACTTCATCAATGTTCTCTGCGGTGCTGCTCTCCCCACTGCTGTCAGAATTCACCTGTCCATCTTTTGACATACCCTCAACTCTGTCATTTTCTAGTACATTTTCCTTGTCTGCTTCAATATTTTCCCTGTTCTTAACACCCTTAACTTGGAGTCCTGAAGTGCTTAACTGACCATGTGCCTCACTGCTCTCAGCTGGAGCACATTCTGGTTGTCTCAGCACTTTGTTTGGCTTCCTCATCTTCTCCTCTACTTCCAATCCTGCAAATCCAGTGCCTTCAGCCTCAGATTCAATTTTTCCATCTGTGGTCACCTGCTCCCTTTCAGGTTCAACAGATACTTCCTTGCTTTCATCAGCCACTTCCTTGTAGCCCTTTCCTTCACTCACAGGGGGATCTTTGAGCACAGCTTCTCTCTCACTGTTGCCATCTTCCTCTGAAGAGCTGCTCTTCTCCTCACTGCTGGAAGTGCTGCCCACCACAGCCTCCTTTGTACCCATTTTGTGGGTCCCATGGCCTTCACTGCTGGAGTCAGAGGAGTTACCTGAGGTTTCCACAATATTTTCATCTTCACTTTCAGTGATGACAATCCTGGTGAGTTTTTCAACTTGTTTTTTCCCAGTCCTCTCACCTTTTTCCTGTGCTGTACTGCCTTGGGATTGAGAACCTGATTTCTGCTCAGAAGCCTCCTTGAAATCCTGATTCCCTCTGTGCCTTCCCCTGGGGTTCTGTGCCTTTTCTGCCAAATTCTGTTCCTGGAAAGAACCTTCAGCACCTTGCTCTGTGATTGCTTTTACAGCCCCCAGCTCAGGGCCTGCTTCACCAACACCAAGTCTCTTCCCACACCTCTTTCTAAAACTCCATTTCTTTCTGTTTGTGATGGCTTTCCCCTCCTTATCACTGCTCTCCTCACTCTCCTGCCCTGATGCTATTTCCCATTGCTTGCAGGCCTTTCCTTTTTTCCCCTCCAGCCTGGACACGCCGTGTTTTCTCCCCAAACCAGATCCACTTCTATCATTTCTCCTGCGGGCTCTTTTTCTCCTGAATAACTTCTTGTGGTCGTTGTCTCTGCTTTCCTGAGACCTCCCCAGCCTCTGGATTTTTAGGGGCTCCTCTCCAAGGCTGTCAGCTTGTCCAGGCAGTGACTCTTTGCCCCTCACTTGGCCTCTGCTCTTACCTTCCCTCTGCTTCTCCCATCGGATCTTTGAGTCTCCCGCAGAGTTTCTCTCACAATTGAGCCCCTTCTCTTTCCCAGCCTTTTTCTGCCGAGCCTTGGATGGGGGAGGAGGCATTTCCTCAGTGTTCAGGAATATGTGAGGGCTTAACTCCACTCACCTGTGGTAGGAAACATTGTGCATTTTTCTGTGAAATAAGTTACAAATGGAGGCCAGATGCTCCTGAGCATTAATTTGTCTCTTTTCTCTGGAGCCAAATAGATGTTTGCAGAGCCTTGCCTGCCAAACTGCCTGCCCTGTTCCAGGTTAATCTCTGTCTTATTTTGTCACAAATCACCATGATTTTCTTCTTTTATTAGAATCATACCATCATAGAATATGATGAGCTGGAAGGGATCCCTCAGGATTTTTGTGCTGTTCTGCACAACAGAACAATCTGCAATGGGGGAAAACTGCATCTCCCTTTCCCCCAGCTGCAATTCTGATGTTGAAGCAAACTCTTAAAGTAGTTACATACAATTAAGGGTTCCTCAGCAATCACTGTCCTTAGGGCTCCCTCTAAACTTGCTTTTTTTGTTCTGGTCTAGAGTTGACTCTGTTCAAACCCTCCTGGACACTCTGCACAGTGCAGAGTTCATCTCTTAACACCAAATCCTCTTCCCTCCCTCTCTTGGAACAGGACTCTGTCACACGTAGGTGTCTGGTCACCTCATTTCAGCCCCCCCTCCTCACTTAATACCCCAATACCCCTGGCCTAGATCTCTAAATCCTGGAACAAGACTTTTGTTACCAAGATTAATGGCAGCTGAATTAGACCCTAAATCCTCGGTACAGAATAGTTGTTAATATTCTGTCCTCCTGAGGGCTTAAAGTTGATTCAGCCTCTCTACAGGGCCAAATGCAGGAGCAAATAATAAATAAAAGTCTGCTTTTATGTGCTGTTGCTAGATAGTTATGTGTCTGCAGAGCTAAAGCCTTCCACAAAACTAAAATGCTGAAATTCTTGGACGAGGAGGAAAGTCAGGAACACTGCCCAAATTTGTAGGCAGCTCAGACAGAGGAGTTTGGTTTGACTCACTGTAAAGACAGGACCCCAGACTGAATCTGGGTTAGAAAGTGAAAAACTGGAGTTCTCAATTCTTCAGAGACAGGGTTTTAGAGCAGATTGGTTTGTAACACCACTGTTATTACTGGGAATGGGAAGATGAATCACTGCTTATATAAACAATTCCTTTGACATCAGAACTGCTCTGATTAACTGCCCTGGACCATCTGCCTGCTGGACACTGCAGCAGGTGAAAGATGCTGCTCATCAGTTTTCCAGCTCCCCTCACCACACCAACTTCATCTAAATCACTACAGGAAAAGGAACAATTCAATTGCATTCTCCCTTTTCAGAAGAAATGAGAATAACTCACAGCAGAGAAAGGAGATCCTCAGTGCTGTCAAGAATCACAGCTACAGATAAAAAGAGGAGCAGAAAGCTCAGGCTGCTGTTTTAAGACCAATAGGGAATTGTCTGTCTGCCCTGAGCACAGTGGATTCTCCCAACTCACACAGAGGAAAGTACAATCATTAATATTAAAGGAACCTGCCTAGAATTTAATTCTTAAGTTTCTATTTTCATTCAATGTACAAATTGCTCAAACCCCTTCTCTCATCACCCTGCACAGTAACTTTGTGTAACATACCCACACTGATTCCAGTGAGCTGCCCAGTATCTGCATCACAGGTCACAGCCATGCAATGGTGACATATTTCCTCTCCCATGCCTTGTTTTCATGCAGCCCAGGGTCTGTTCTGGAGCTCTTGCAAGCCTGCCCAGCTGTGGAGTCTAACAGGGATTCTGGCTGGGCTGTGCCCCAAGAGCAGATAATTATACATCTATGGAAGGAAAGTGGCATCAATAATTCAAGCTTTCTCATTGTACCTTTTGAACTTTTCAACCAGCAATATCAGCAGCTGGCTTGCGGAGTTTGGGATAAAAGAAGAGGTGGGATCTCACCCAGGTCAGGGTCAGATGTGGTATGATCAGGTTCACCCCCAAAGAAAGACTGAAAGGGTCAATTCCAAAACCAAAACACATCTGCTATAATGCAAGAGGCTACCAGACAAGGCACAGTGAATACTACCTAAAAAATAGCTTAGGCCAGTGAAAAGAAGTAAATCATAGGCCCCTTTCTTCTGCATCCCTGGAGTTTTATTCCAGGGGGCCAAGCATGGATAGCTCAGCCTCTGCTCTCTCCTTGCCAATACCAAGCTCTCTGCTGAAAGAGGAAAGCAGTTTTCAGCTCAGCACTGAAACGACAGCAAAACTGGCACAATTTTTGCCCTCATTATGCCTAAGTCTCAGTCCAAATCAAGCAGAATGACTAAATCTCCTTTCAACTAGAATTTCCAAATAAAGTCATTCTCCTTTTGCAGACAGGCCAAGGTTACTCACAGCCAGTGCTTATGCCCATGAAACTCTGTTTAATTCAGGGATGGCTTTGCCCTGCCTGGGTTGTTCTCAAGGGCTCAGGTAACAGAGCAGGCACAAACGCTGAGTGTGAGCTGTAGATGCAGCACCCCCAGCTCTCCCCAGGCTGCAAAGGCACAGCACAGGGACAGCAGGATTTAACTGCTCTGAGGGTGCCCCTGGCTGGCTCTGTAAGGATTCCTGCCCCCTCCCAAAAAGCCTTTCCAGAGGAGATTAAACAAAATGAACTCAGGTGTGGCCAGCTACCAGAACAAGTGACCCAAACATGAAATGTGATAAGATTTTAGATGTTTTGCAGCCTTAGTTTGGGTGGGACCTGTTTGTCCATCTCCTTCCAAGAGCCCCTGGCTGTTATGTTCTGTACCTTGAGGGCTCCTCCGCTAAGAAGCAAAGATAAAAACTGGGGGTTGAGCTGGAGAACTCAAAAAACATTTTACCTGAGCTTTCTGTCCCTGGATGCTCCACTTCTCTTAGTTCACAAGAATGAGGCTGTAGAGCAACAGTGTAATTAATTATTTCATCACGTTCTTTTATTAACTGTCCATAAATAACTCTCCCTCTCTGCAGCAGAGAGAAATCTCTCCTGTACAGCCCAGAATGACTGATGGCATCTGGATCTTGAATCCCTTAACGAATCTTGGAGAAAAGCCCCGGGGCTCTTAGCTCTAAGCTTCTCATGTGTGTGTGTGTGTGGCAGGGAGGAGAAGCTGCTCTGAAAAATTCAGTTCCTGGGGAGGAAATGGCTCTAACAAACTCCATCAGTATCAGCTGCAGCCTCTTCAAGGCTCTGCACAGCCCGGGCAGCACCGGAGCTGTGTCTTTGATTTCTGTGATTTGTCAGAAGCCTCAGATTTCACCCTGGGATGGCTGAGATGAAGTCACTGATCACATTCACTCCAGACTCCCGTCTGCTCTGAGCTACCTGAGCCGAGAAAGGCTAAACTGGTGCTGTGCAGATGCTCCCTCCCCACCCCAGTCTCCAGCCTGGCTGTCCCAGCCCCTCTAACCTGAATTCTCTGCACAGACTGAACACATTTGTTTGCCTTTTAAAGTGCTCCTGGCAGGATGCTGGCAGTTGGGTCATATCTCGTTAGGGGAGAGGGAGATAAGAGCCAGGAAAGACGAAACCCTTCCAGATTTCAGCTCCAGATCCCTGACTAGACTGGATAGTGGAGTTTCCTAAAGATTCCTTCATTTATGCAAAATATCAGGTCCTTTCAGCCAGAATTCAGCCACCATAATTTTAAAAAGTTATTAGAGAGTGACAACACATCAGAATCACCTTTTCACTGCAAATTCTTCTTAAGTCAATCACAGGAAATAAAAGCTTTGATGCTGTTACATAAAAGAGAGATGAAAAGGTAACTCCATTTTTGAAAACTACCAAATCACACAAATAAAAGAATAGAAACTGGCTGTGATTGATCAGAGAAATGACACTTTGCATAAATTCCCAATCACCTTGTTTGCTTGGTAATAGCTCAGGTAAAGAAATTGGTCAAAACTATTCTTAGGAACTGTTTTTAAGATCAAACTCGCTAAATGTATAAATAGAGGCTCCTCTTGGCTTGCCTCCACAGCAAGTAGAATTGACAATTCAGTCAGGATCCTGAAGCCTGTAAAACCTGTTTAAAAATATATCTTTTTTAATGTATCCCCCTCCTCCCCTGCCTTGCATTAATATAAAATATCTCCACTCTTGCTTCCATATCATATGTTGCCTCATATTGACAGAAAATATTCTCCTTTGAGCCTGTACCCCAGGCTACTGAGAGAGAATTCCTGACCTCTCACTGTTTCAAGCTGGTAAGGGCTCTGCTTGCCTTCTTCCAGCTATTTTAAGGCGAAGCCAAAAGGTCCCCAAGGGCCTCTTCCCCAGCCATAACCCGAGGAAGCCAAATAAAATATTCACGATTGCAAGGAGAAACCAAAACAATTAAGTTACACGGGTTTGAAAACAGCCCCCTTAAATATTTCAGGAGCACTTTGTTGCTGTTCAACAGGGCTGGGTGATGTTGGTTCTGAGCAGGGCTGGGTGATGCTGGTTTTGAGCAGGGCTGGGTGATGCTGGTTCCCTCTGCAGGGCTGGGTGATGTTGGTTCTGAGCAGGGCTGGGTGATGCTGGGTCTGAGCAGGGCTGGGTGATGCTGGTTCTGAGCAGGGCTGGGTGATGATGCTGGGTCTCTGCAGGGCTGGGTGATGCTGGTTCCCTCTGCAGGGCTGGGTGATGCTGGGTCTGTGCAGGGCTGGGTGATGCTGGTTCTGAGCAGGGCTGGGTGATGCTGGGTCTGTGCAGGGCAGTGTCCCACAGCCCCATGGCTGGGCCCAGAAGCAGCCCCGGGCTCTGGGCAGGGATGGAGCTCACCTGGGGGAGCTGAGGGGCTCTGCCCGTGCTAAGACACAGCTCAGACTTCTCCCTTCTAATCCCCTGAGCGACCTGTGTGGTTGGTGTGTAAAAGGAGCAAACTGCCAAGGCCAGGCCAGGCCAGGCAAGCCCGGTACTAAGCTCAGTCCTGCTTTGGGTAAGAGCAGTGAGCTCCTGGCAGAGCAGTGCCAGCAGCAGCAGCAGCGACTCTGGCTCGTCCCTCTGCTCCCTCACTGGGACCCGAGGTGGGATGGGGGTACTTTCTTTTTACTGGGCACACCAAGGAACCTGGGTGGCCTCAAATGAGCTGTCCTTGCTCTCCTTCCCTGTTTCTGCACAGCCAGGAACCACGGGTTTCATCGAGAATTCCTTTGAGTCAGTGAAATCCCCTGGATTTAAACTGGGTTTCAACCCAATTATACATGAAAGCAAGAGGCTTTTTAATGGTGGGGGGTGGGCTACAGCCCCCAGGGCTGCTCTCCTGTGGGAAGTAAGTGCTCTGCAGAAAGCAGCTGAGCCCCTGAAGCACAAATCAAAGGCTCAAAGTGGAATGCCAGACTGTGCAGACTGAAATGATTACACCCAGGTAGTTGAAAATCCCCAGCAGATTCTAATAAGCTTGCAGAGATAAAGGCAGAAGGAGTCCTGCAGCTGAGGGTGAGCTCTCATGTTACAGCCAAACTGACTTTATGGGACCACTCCTTCCTTCCAGGGTCTTCCATATTCCCCAGCTGTTTCCTTGCACCAGTGCTGGTGGTCACCCCCGTGCAATTTGATCTTACAGGTAAATGGACCTAATGCAGAGCATCCTCCCAAATGAGTGGCCTCCTTGACTGGAATTGCTCTTGCTGGTTATGCCCTTACTCCAGATCATAAGGCATTAGTTAGTTTAAAATTAAGTTTAAAAGCACAAATGTGCACCAAGAGAAGAAAGGGAGCAGGAACAAGCAACACAGGAGGGCAGAACAGACCTTAGCCACAAAGGTGAAACTCTGTTGGAGCTCTTAAACTCTGGGAAGGAATGAGGAGGAGAGTACAGGAAGGCCACAGTACCTGGGAGAAAGTTTGGTTTGGAAACTTGCACAGAGGCTCTGTAAAAAGCAGATTATCCTACAGTGGAATAGGAAACTTTAGTGAGATACTGGGCCACTCACATTTTTTATGCCTTGTGATATTGTCTTCACAGTTCTGAGGCACAGGCACTTTACTAAGCTTTGCTACTGAAGATCTGAAACAAACTGGGAGTTGTTTGCTGAGCGAGGCATTTGAAGACACTCACTCTTCTCAAGGGTATTGCTTCCAAAACTTGACACTTATTTTACAGGATGACAAACATTTTCTCTCATTTAATATTAACTACCCTGTATCTTATGCTCTGTTCCACTGCAGATATTTAACTCCCTTAATCTTCTGTAGATAGATCCCCCTTCATTTTATGAGAGGTCTCACCTCTCCCTGAGCACAGGAGAGATCCTCACATAAATCCCTCTCACCAGATCTCACCGTGCCAAGGATATGGTTCACAGCATTTGAGCCACTTCCAAGCAGGGAACATTCCAATGGAAAGTTCTTTCTGTGCATAAGCAGGTCCAGAACCAGCACATCAGTGAGCAAGTTCACCTGCAGAACCAAGCCTGGTCATCTTACAGAACAAGAAATGATCACAGCTACTTTCTGTTCCTTCTCCTCAAAGAAAATCTACCAGGTTAATGGTACCTGCCTCCCATGTCATTAATTATTGAGGCACATGGAGCTGTGATACATTAATTCATGCCTGTGAATTGAGTTACTGAGAAAAGAGCATTTTTCTTGTGCACTAAAAATTACTAGTTGAAGATCTTACCCTCAAACAGGATTTTTTAAATGGTTTAAACAAACCTCTAAGGAACAGCTGAATGGGCAGGAGAAATCTGCCTGTGAAACATCAGTTAACAGAGATGAATTGGAGCAGGAGTGGTTTCCATCCAGTCCACAGTCTGAGGCTTTAAAAGGGCAAAGCAGTTCAGAGAGATGACATGATATTATTTCACTTTGAAATTCTCATGTACCACTTCCCACATTTCCAAAACAGAGGGTTTTAAGGATGGACTCTGGATGCTGCACAACAGAAATCCCAGTGCCTGGACTGATGCTGCTCTTAGCAAAGGGCTTCAGGAGCCTTTAGGGCTGAGGTATTGCCACCTGCTCTGCAGCTCCTGTAAGTTAAGTATAAAATTAAACCAGTCTTTTTTATAGGTTAATTCCATAGTAAGTAATTATCACTTGTTGCTTAAATTTTATTTTATTTCCAGAAACTGCCTCATGGATCTACCTTGACAGAACTGAATTTCCTTGAGATGGGGTTTTTTTTCACATCCTCATTACTGCTAATTTACATTCAAGACATCCTGCTGTAATGAAAGTACAGGCAAATATCATCAAGTCTGCACTGTGAGTAAACTGTCACAGCATTGACAAGATCACAGGTAATCAAACTGATTAAGGACTGTGATACCTCCTTTGGTCAGAGCCTGCATTTTATCTGCTCTTATCTGTGTCAGAAAAAAATCAGGAGGATGTGTTTGTCTGCAGAGAAATCACACCCTTGAAAAATACCTCTCCCAAATTCCACCCCTGTGGCTAACTTGCAGTTTGGAATAAAGCTCCCTCAGCTACAGCTGAAAGCACTTTTTCCTCAATACACCGCCTAAGAAATAACACCAAGCCTTTTCTTGATCCTGCCATATTCTCTGCTGCCTGGGACTCTTACCCCATCAGGGCTGGAGCTGCAATATCTGACTTTGGGGTGATGTTCAGCAGCCATGGATCAGCCAACATGCATAAAAGGCAGGAGAGGCCAGATGGAAATGAGGAGTTTGGTCATACAACAGTTTCACTACAAGAAAATCACACTTGAAAGAGGCCACTTCTAGCTGAGCAATAATTGGGACAAATTAACCAACACCAGGATGATCTCAAGGCCCATCCTACTGCCACAGCAGCCTTTTCACACAGGGATTTGCAGGTCCTCTGGGAAGCTTGTCAGACACCTCCCATCATCATCATGCTGGAGAAAGAGGTTGAGGTGCTACATGGAAATAATCCAAGCACCTTGGGACCTGTGGCTGTGAGTGAAAGCAATGAGCTCCCTGTGACCAAGGGCTTGTGGCAGATATTGGAAGGGATTTTCCCACCTGGTTCACCCCAGGGTATCAGCTACAGCTGCAACACAACCTTGCTCTTTGCTTGAGAGAGATAATGAAGTCTAACGGGGCTTAGCAAGGACTGCTGGGTTTTAGAAGCAAATTTCCACTAAAGTCTGTCTCATCTTTCAGCCATACCAATTCCTGCTCTGATTAAAGACATCCCAATCCATGAGGCCACATAGGCAGGGGTTTGGAGGCTGAATTCAGGACCACAGTCCAGGAATGAATTTGTTTGAGCTGCCATAGACACAAACCATATTCTAAGAAACAGACCAATTAAGCTCTAAAAAAAAATTCATTCTCTCACTAACCAGACAGACCTCAGGCTTCATGAACAAGATGAAAAGTACTTTTCCTTCCAGCATCATGTTCTTCTAATAGAACTGTTAGACAAATTCTGCAAATAATCAATTGCTAATCATCTGAGGAAAGCTTGCATTACTATTGAAAAGTGGAAAAAAAAAAAAAAAAGAGCTCCAGGCCAAGCTTTTCTAGGAGTAGAGAATTTTGGCAGCAAACACACACCACCCTATAAAAGAGCTCGTGTTACCAGCAAGCATTTGACCTAAAACTCAGGCCACTATAAAACAGCATCTCATATTAGGGACCCAATATGTGTACTCAGATGTGGAAAATTTGTTCTTTAGTTGTGATCCAAGACTGTCCCCTCTGCAGAGCAGCAGGTCTGGGGGGGGGGTCAGGGAACACTGCCAGCATGGCTGGAAGGAGTTTTTTAAAGTCAGTGTTAACAGCAACTCAGGTCCTGCAGCCAAGGGCCACCTCCCAGTGCCAGAGCCCTGTGAGGCTGCACAAAGCAGGAGAAGGGGGAAGCTCTGCCAAAGCCTGACTGGCAATAACCTTAATAAGGGTCAATGAGCCCTTGGAGTGCTTCCAAGCATTAAGGCATTAGCTCTTGGAGAGGGCCAGCAAACTTCTATCAGATCCCAGACAAGGAGTTCAAGTGAAAAGGAGAGGTAGGCACAAAACTGAGGGCTTTGGCAGCAGCTGAATCCTCTGATCAGAAACAGGCCATTATTTTTAGTGTCAGCTGAGGGGCAGGCTGAGAGCAACCACAAGGCTCAGAAGGCAGTTCCTGAAAGGCAGAGATGAAGAGGGATTTTTTTCCCCCCCCATTACATTCAAAAGCTGCTTGCATTCATTCACTGAAGGCTCCACCCTTCACAACCATCTCATCCCATCACTGATTTTACTTGCTGCTTGTTTTCTGACAGCACAAAAAATACACCCTAATTCTGTCACAAGCCCTTCCATCCCTTCCTGCTCAACTCAAAACACAACTGAAAGCCCAATTCATGAGTTCCAGTCTTGCCCTGCTTTGTCCCCTTTGCAATTTCTGTTGTATTTTAGGCATTGGAGCTCTAAGAGGATTCTTAATGTCTCTGCCCACAAGAAGACAAGGAGCTCATTCCAGTGAATCCTTCAGTTCCAAAGCTCTGCTAGAAAAAAATCTGCCATATCTCAGCACATATCCTGGACTACTCAATCCCATTTGTAGTCTGGCTTGTGCTTTGAGGAAAATAAGAAGCCTGGATTAAATTTTTTTTTTTTTTCTGTTGGTTTTGAATCTAAATGCACTTTAGGGTTTACAAAAAATGGTAGCATCCTCTCACTCTTCCAGTGGACCTACTGGATTTTTCAAGCTATGTGGATGAACACAGGGAAAATATTATAAATTGCTTCTGCCCTGTCTGAGCAGGACTGTCACATTTCTTCCCCCAAGCATGCCAACAAATAAACACTCACACAGAAAAGGCTTTAGAGTCCATCTGTGAGGAGCAGAAAGAAGCAGCTGGGTGCACCAGGATGATGCACATGCACAGGGTCACACCAGCCCAGAAGCTGCTGATTAAACCATAATTTCCTGCAAATTTGCAGCATCAGTGCCTGGCACAAGAGGTGGAAACAGCAGGACACGTCCCTGCCAGCCTCAGTCCTGCAGCAAGAGACAAGGAAATAATGAAGCAAACAGAAATAAGGAAGTGAAAACTACTTTGGGAATGGAAACTGAAAGAGAAGGCTCTCTAAAACCTCATTAGCAATAAATTGGGTCTCAAAGGAGGTATTAATACTTTTAGAAGGAAGGGTGCCTGAAGCACCAGCTGAGCAACCCTACAAGCATTTTTTCCTGCAGAACAGAATGTGCCATGCTAGTGCTGTAGGTAAGAAAGGATCCCCCAGCCTTGCTTGGGAAGATCAAGCCTGAAACAAGAGGGCTTCTAAGGAGAGGTTTCCCAAGTGTGCCAAGGACAGCAGCTCAGCACCATTCCAGGAGGATTCAGTTCTTCCTCACTGGCTGTCACAGTGCTACAAGCAAGTTACAGGTGAGAATTTTAGAATACCTTGTTCTTCTTGGCTGGAAAAAAAAAAAGTGGTGTTAGGTGAGGGATAAAGGAAGGAATTTTAAAGAGGAGAAAACTGCTCTCTGCAGAGTTTCACCAGCTTCAATTCAAAACCCACTTGCAGACTGGCAGATCAATCCTGTCTCCCTTCAGTGTTACACCCACGTTATCCCAGGACAAACAGCCATGACCTTCCAGGAGCTATAATGTGAAGCAGTGCCCTTTCCTGGCACCATCCTCCATCCTGTGTGGATTGCAGGATGGTGACACAATCACTTTGCTTCTCCCACCCACCACCTTGCTTCACCTGCAGGAGTGCTCTTTGCCCCCCTCAGCTCAGAGAGGGCAGCTCCACCTTCTCCCAGGGATTTGTGGCCAATATAAAAGCTGCTGAAGGACAGAACAGATATGAGAGGAGACAAAGATCACAAAAGGGAATTCAGAGTTTTATTTCCAAAAAAAAAAAAAAGGCAATGTAGTGTTGAAACAAAAATCAAATTCAATTAGTTTTCCTCTGATTTGAATGGCTACAAAAATAGATTCTACCCAAATCCATAAAGCCAGTTAACAGTACCATAACAAACCCCCAAATTACTCATTCAGATACCACATACAGCAGTCACAGGAATCTAGCATATATTACTTAATGTTTTTTCTTCTTAAAGTAAATTTCTAAATGTTTCTGTTAAAACTGAAATACCCATAAGATTTTTAAAAATTGTACAAAAAAATAATTGTTGGAGGTAACAGTGTGCGTTTATTAAAATCCTGCACCAAGGCAGTAAAACATTTATAATTTAAAACCCAGCCCAGTAGAAAAGAGAAATGTGCAAACATTTGAATGTCAGGTGTACTCAGAGGCTTGTGGTGCATCAGACCTGGCATCCACTGGTGTCCTAAAGCAAGGCAGGCTCCAGCAGGAGAGGTCTCCAAGAGGCACTAAAGGGAGGCAGAGGCAGAAGCACAGCACAGGAGCTGCAGCTCTCCCCAGTCTGGCTGCTGGGAGCACTGGTGCCTTCTCCCCAGGGACGGTTTGCCCAGTCAGTAGTGTTATGGCACTTGATCCAATGCCAGGAAGTCCTCGATGAGTTCTGGTCAGTCTGCTGTAGGAGGGAAGAATGCAAAAGCCATTTTAAAAGGCAGGCATTGAAAGCTAATGAGAGCTAATGAGTTGATTTGCTCAGATTGTTGCTGGGAGCTCTGGCTGCCTCAGCAGCTCACTTTGTGATAAGGGTAAGAGTCAGGAGCCTTCAAAGGATTTTCAGCTCTTCCTTTACCACTGGTGCAGCAAACAAGGTGCTGAACAGTGCGCACACACCACTCAGCCAGCAGATTCTCACCTTGAAAATTCGGGTCAGAGTTCTGCACAAAGCATTTAAATAAGCTGAAGCTTATAAAGAAATTTCATTCTACTTTACACTGCCTTTGGCTACTTCAAATATCTTTAGCCTCACCTACCTCCTCCATTACTTAGTCCATGTCCTAATGGACTTCTTGCCAAATTTCTTTCTGCATAGCTCCTGCAATGACACAAGTAGAGATTCCTTATTGCAATGCAGTCTCATCCCATCCACTCCCAGATGCTGACAGAAGACCAGGATGAGGTAGTGTCCAGAGGAAGTGCACAGAGCAGAGCAGGTCAGGCAGTCACTGATCCTTCCACACCAGCAGTTACCAATCCCACCAAGCTTCCTGCATCCGTTGCAGACAGGAGTCCTCTGCCTACACTTGGTAGCCCCTGACCATTCTAGGGAGATGAGATAAAGCCCCGCAGCCGTGGTGGTAGCTCAGCTCTATTGTACAGACAGAATGGGAGCAGAGACACTGAACACATCCAAGGGACAGTGTCAAGCCAGGATTAAAACTCCAGAGTCCCATCCTTGACCAACTAAGCCCATGTGGCCTGCCCTTAGATCAGTATGGGTTGACACAAATAGAAACCTGTATGCGAATACTCAGAGTCCTGTTCCTTGGGGATGTGGGAATGTGATCTCTCCTGCTTTTCGGAGAGAAAGAGACAAAGCATTATTCATAAAAAAACGTCAAGGGACAGCATGTGAGAGAGAACCTGCCTCTCATTATTGCCCTCTGGTAGCTTGTGGGATGCACACGTGACCAGACTGCAGCAGAAGGATCCCTGCCATCAGGTGGGCATCCCCCTGCTGCCACCTCAAGCTGCCCTCCCCTGCCAGCCCCAGCCATCAGGAAGAGCAGTTGGCTGATACTCACCCTCTGCCCCCCTCCAGAGTACTCTGGATCTCCTTCAGCACTTCTGGAAAGCAGAGGGTTAAAGCAGTGAGCCAAACCAGCAGGGATCTGCTTTCAGGCAGCTGCCTGACCACATTCCACCTCCCCCCTGAACAGCCTCCAGAACCTGCCTCCCACAGCTCAGAGGTCAGTCCCTAGATCATCACTGCCTCTTCAACAGCACCAGGCTTTTACTGGGCAGGCTGGCACACAGGACTGAAGCAGTCATTTGCCAGAGGAAACATTGCCAATCCTCGTGTACCAGAGCCCCAAAGGAACTGTCTGTTCCAGCTGTCATCTCACACAAGTCCTTTTGGAAATAAAGATCCCTCTCTTATCTCAGCAGGGAATGCAGCTCTGCAGAACAACCCCTGCCCGAGGGCATGGCTATCTGTCCAACCCTTCAATTCTGGGGATTCAAGAAAATCCAGCATTTCTACCAGTAATTACAGATCACTTGGAACTGGAATCCACCAAATTCCCAGCAGCTTTCTCCTTTTCCCACCCAGAAAGGCACCTTCCCTCTCAGCAGCAAGACTTCATCTCACTCACTTTCATCATTGAGTAAGGCATGTTCCATCAGCCTTCCAGACTTCCTTTCTAAAAAAGAGTAGGAAAAAAAGCTTTTACCTCACAAGATTCTCCCCTTTTCCTGAAATAAGTGCAGTTTTGGAAACCCACAATGGAACTGGATTTTTTCCCCATATTAAGTACTTTTTGACTTTATTGAATGCTTCACAACTAATCCTTAAAGCCTCTCACACACTGAACTGTATTTTCCAGCAATATTTGTTTGGATAACAGAAGATCTTAGTAAGTTTAGACCTCTCCTTCAGCAAAAACTCTCTTCTATCCTTTAAGGGAATCTTCCACACACAACTTACTTCAGAGCTATCAACTAACACACAGTCCACGCAGGCTACAATGTTTCCCCCACATCCCTCCTTATTTTTCCCTTTCTTAGGTAGAAAATATCAACTGTAGCAATAGGAAAGACATTTTGTGGTTTACACACACCATACTACCTTCAGTACACTTTTTTTTTTTTCACTTACCATCTTCTCCACAGTCACCTGGACTCTTTCCTGGTCCCCTAAAAAAGGAAAGAAGGGAGAAAACAATTACTGATGCTGAGGAACAAAGGTACAGAGAATTTCTGTGTGTTCTTGGCAGCTACAAGAGGCTCCAGTGCACATCAACTAAATGGTTTGCTGAGTGTAGGAAGGGCTTCACCACATCCTGAACACTTCTAAACTCTTGGAACACTTCTAAACTCTTGGAATAAAATCCCCATAGGATCTCTGTGAGTGTCAGGTCTACTGCTATTCACTGATGTTTCAAGAGGAGAGGAGGAATGCTGGATTTCCTTTCACAGTGCAACAGCTCAGCCTCAGCACTTGGGAACAAGCAAAGCAAGCCAGGGCTTGCTCAAAGTTTGTGACTCCAGCTTAGGGGTACCAATGGAGCAATGGAGTTCCAATGCTTCCTGCTTTGTCCTACCAAAGGTACTCCAAGTAGGAAAACCATCAGGGGGAAGGTTACATTTCCTGATGCCAGTCCCTCTATGGATGTTAACCTGAAAGGGTTTTCTTCCCTCCCTACCCAGACACAGTCAGGGTGCAAGAGTGTCACAGACTTTACCTGGATTTCCTTGCAGCATTCTCTGTGCCAGGCCTGTTGTGCACGTGATTGTTGCTTGTCACTTCTGGCATGTCCACGATGCACCTGGGCTCCACCAACCATTTGGTGGAAAGGGAAAACCTCTCAAACTCCGAGGGTGAAATCAGATAGAAACCTACAGGTGATCGAGGATTTATAAGGACAATTCTCAGGAAACAGTTCCAGAACCAAAGGTGACCCAAAAAAATCTAGGATCTAGATCCAAGATCTAGGCATGGTCTATGTTTGGTAGAAAAGGTTTGCATTTCCTTCTTTCTAAGCAAGGAGGGATCATTGAGGAAGGTATCACCCCAGTTCCCCTCTGGGTAGCCTAGAGACTCTGCAATTTAAGATTATGCTGAGAGATAATTCTGTTGTCTTGTGCTGACACTTAGGAAAAACAGTACAGAAAGATGTAAAAAATGAACTGGAAAGCAGCCATCCATCTTCAGCAGCCATAGGATGCTGGATGCCAGTTTTGCAATGTGAGTGCTGAGACACAGGCATGTACAGGAGGCACAGTGGAGCCATTTCCCCAGAGCCTGCTGCTTAGAGAGCCATTCCCCCCACACCAGACAAGAGAAAGGTGGCCAGCTGGAAGTTACCTAAGGGGAACATCCAAGCTGAAAACCACTGTATCCATTAACAGTAATGGAATAAACTCACTCCTGCTTCTTCTAACTCACGTGTTGGTACCTGTTGGCAGCTGGTACTGCCCAGAAACACACAATGAACACGTTTCTGAAATATTCTCACACGTGTACACAGCCAGCTAAGAAGTACTAAGGCCTTTCCCATTGTCTCAAACACACAGGAGGGGTGATCTGGGAGAAGCCCACCTCACCTTGGCCATATTTGGTGAAGACACAGGATGCAATGCCACTCACATCCTCCTTGCGGATGCAGGGGTAGCGGATCTGCAGCTTGAGGAAGGGCAGGGAGATGATCTGGATGTCTCCCAGGTTGGTCAGCACTGCCAGGTCATTCTCACTGTAATCATCAGTCTTGCAGCTGCCAAAGTTGGCAACTGTCACCTTCCGTACCCTGCAGCCCTCCAGGGCTGTCAGCTTGAGCTTCAGTTTGGAGCTGACCTTGGGCAATGTGAAGACCTGTCACAGAAATGAGACGCTGACACCTCTTCCTGCACAAAGGCAGCAGCAGCAGCTCCCGGGGACATCTGCAGCTCCCTGCCCAGACAATGTTTCCATTCACAGGGAATACACACAGGTGTAACCAGAGCCAGCCCCCTGCTCACAAGAAGGAATCAGCCACGGGCAGTGTGAGAATCTCTTTCTGTTCTGACATCAGTTTTACCCTTCAGGCTGTAACTGCACTCCTTCCCTACTTTTTCAAAGCTTCTCCATATTTGGCTACAGATTATTACAGAAAGAGAACAGGGTTTGAGTTACTGTGCAAAACAAGAAACTTTTAAGTGACTTCACAAAAATACCTACAAACTCCTGCTTCTGCACTAACCACAGAAAAGCTCTTACCCAAAAGCAGAAGCAGCCTTGTCCAAAAACTAGAACATAATACAGGCATAAAATTTCCACATTCAGCATGTGCAGCACTATGCTGAACACCCAGTTTGCCAGCACACACCTGATTTATGGACTGTACCAAACAGAAGTGCTGTCCCAGGGCTGCTCCTCAGGCACAGGAGAACAAGCACTCCCAAGAGTTCTCTCTCCACTGAGCAGTGCCCAGAGCTTTAGCAGATTTCATACACAGTTCATAGGCACCTCCCTCCCTCAATATCTGACACTCACCTTAAATTGCTCTTCAGATACCACCAGCAGCTGGTGGCTGCCTTGCATATCAGGACTCTTGGAAAGGTCATGTGCTACTTCTAGAGGTTCTGGGAGGGGAGTGCTGCGTCCATCCAGCACAAGAATCCCCACAACAGGAGCCCTGTGCATCAGCTGAATCTCTTTGGCTAGACAGGCAAGATAAGGAGGAAAAACAAACAGAAAAAACAAACAGGAGTCTAGTCAGAGACACTGTTAGAAACTCATTCACATCCTCTCAGGGCTGGAGACCTATATACCATCGTTATAGAAATGCTGCCTAGAAAGATTTGGTAGTTGAAGGGCATTCTGACTGCACTGATCTGTGTTAAACAGAAACCATTGTTACATAAAGACAATAGGCCCTGTCAGAACAAGGGACATGTGCAGTGAGGGTTGGTGGCAAACTTCAGTGACAGCTGACACAAATTGACTTTTCTGAAGTAAGTAGGAAATGAGGCCAAGGCACATCAAGCAGTGCTGGAGCTCCAGCTCAGCTGCTGCAGTGAGCGCTGCTTAGCTCAGACACTGCCACACTTGGCTCCAGTCACTGATAAACAGCACTTACTGAGCAACCCTGCTTTTCTGCCCATAACTCCTGTGAGTGATGGCTCAGACCCAGCAGAACCCTGCTTTCCCCAGGCACTTACCCTGCTCTGCCCTCACAGGCTCATCCATCCTCCTCTCAGCTGGAGGAACACGTAAACAGAAGGCATAAACTGTCCCTCCGTTGGTGCCAGCCCACAGGGACGGGCAATGCCGGGAGCCTGCAGCAACAAAAAGGCCCATGAGCAAGGCACCAGCCATGACATCCTTGGATAGCAGCTTTCCCTGGCTATCCAAAACCTCCCTCTGTCTGCACCCTAAATATCTTTATATTAGGGGAGACCTGCCAGGCAAACTGCAAGCTCTTAACATTCTTTTCCCAATACATCTGCACCAGCAGCCCTTAGAAAGGACACTGCACATCAGCAAAGGCAAAAGTACCACCACCTGAACCACCACAATTGCCATGTCCAGTTTCCACACATTTCTATCACAGATGAGCAGAGTGAACTTGTGCATGCTGTGAGTTTGGGCACAACCAGCCACCACCTTCACCAAAATTAAAAGGCTCTGCTGGAGACAAGGGTGAACTTCAGAGCAATGAGAGAAGGAAAAGTTCATACTAAAAAGTCAGATGCCATTCCAGCACGACTGAATGTCATACACGAAGACTTGATTCAAAGATGAGCTGCCACTTGCCTTGGATTAGTCAGCAGCCCAGAATGGCTAAATAACAATTCTGCATGACAACATATGCTCTAGCTCTATATCGGTTTTTCAGCACAGCACAAAGTAGGACACAGGAGGTGCTGAGTTTTCCTGGCAGTAAATCCTAATACACACTCCTTGGCAGAAGAAGTAAAAACCCATTTGGAAGATGAGAGAGATGCTTTTCCTACTCACTGTCTCTCAGGAAGGTATCAGCAAAATACAAGGTTCGCACAAAGCCAGTGAAAGAGTCTTCTGCCGAGCGGGCTTCGATCTTGCGCTGGACTGGAGCCAGTTCCATCTCCTGCAATGCGTCCTGGTCAAACTTGGCATTTGCTTCTTGCACCTTCACAGGTGAGGAGACACATTGTCAGTCAGGGATAGACACAGCAGGGAGAGAGAGGGAGAGTGGCAGCAACAGAGAGGCACAGCAGAGTCACATCAGTGAACTTGTCTTCTGAACCGATCTTCTCTGTTTTTATCTAACAGAGCAGCAGCAGAAATTGCCATTTTTTCCCTCATGCCAATAGCTACTGATTTGATAACAAGGCTGAGACCACCTCTTGCTCTAGGCAGTCTCAGAAGGCTCCAAGCTGGAAACAGACAGACCCCAGAAAGGTGAAGCCCTCACCTCTGAGGCATTCCCGCCACCTCCTCGCCGCTTCCTGCTGGAGACACGGCTTCTTCTGATCCGCCGGAACGACTGACGGAGGGACTTCTTCAAGGATTTCACCCGAGACAGGGGACCTTCTAAGGCCAACTGGTCACTGGGATGCAGTGTGCACCTGGAAGAGGGAGACAGTAGCCACATGGTCACTTTCTACTGGGTGGCAATCACTCTCGAGAGGCCAACAGGATACACACGAATGTTGGAACACAATTATAGATTCTGGAAGATCTTCAAGGTGGAGAAAAGAGAAGTAGAGCTTCTTGCCACAGCAACAGCTCTTGAGAAGTCACTTATCACACCTTGCTCTGTTAGTAATTCCAGGTCATCACTAACATAAGGATTACCACAGACCCCCTGGAAAGATGACACTTACTTGACAAAGACCAGTTGCTTCTGCTGATGGTCAAAAAGCCCAAACCCGTGACTGGTACCAAAGGCCACAAGCTTCCACTCTGAGTGCAGGGCCAAAGAGGTGACCACAGCTGGTGGCTGACATTGGACAAGGACAAATGGCTGGAAACCAGCTTCAAATTGAACAGGCCCATCTCGAGTTTTTAGCTTCTCATGACCTTTCCATCGATAGCCCTCTTGGTCCTGCAGGAGATCTGCTTCAGCATGGTCCACCACGTGTTCTGCATCCTCATCGTTCAGTTCCATCACCAGCACCTGAAAGGAAGAGAAAAACCTCTGCTGCAGCTTTTGCTGGGCAGGCAGATCTCCAAGCTGCAGCCCTTTCCTATAGCTGCTAAACTACAGCACCTCTCAGGACAGACAAATAACAGCAGATGATGTTTAAAATACCAACTAGAGAAAGCAGAAAATCCTAGAATGGTTTAGGTTGGCAGGTGCCTTAAAGATCACCTAGTTCTAACCCCTGCCATGCACAGAGACACCTCTTCTGGTCAGAGGTCCATCCAGCCTGGCCTTAAACACTTTCAGGGACAGGGCATCCACAGCTTCTCCAGGCAACCTGTTACAGTGCCTCAACAGCCTCACAGTAAAGAAGTTCTTCCTATCTAATCCAAACCTATTCTCTTTAAATTTGAAGCTACTCTCCCTTGTTCTGTCACTCCAGGATCTTGTAAGAAGTCTCTATCCATGTGTGTTGTGGGCTCTTTTCAGGTACCAGAAGGCTGCAATTAAGTGACCCCAAACCTTCCCTTCCCCAGGCTGAACAACCCTAATCCTCTCAGCCTTTCCTCAAAGCAGAACTGCTCCATCCCTTTAATCAACTTGGTGGCCTCCTCTGGACTCACTCCACCAGCTCCATGTCCTTCCTGTGCTGGGTGCAGTGCTCTGGTGGGACCTCATGAGAGCAGGTTCCCATGAAGCATTTCCAGAAAACAGATCCATTTACCATGAGAGAAACGAGCATTTTGAATTTTAGCAGATCCACAGATTACACTGAAGCCTGCACTGAAAACAATGTTGATGATGATTGTTCCCACTGCAATACCTGTCCTGCTGTACCAGCCACAGCCAAGTATCCACTGTATTTACACAGGTAGATCTTCTGGATCCCAAGTCTTGGATCATCACTGTAGGGATCGAAGGTACCAACCTAGGCAAGAGAACAGAGAGGGGCTGGTCTTTAACTGGGGCAGGGATCAGAACTCCCCAGGTTCTCAGGAAGCTTCTAGAAGCAACAGCTCTCTTACCTTGCGGAGTGGAGGCCACTCGTCCTCCCCCAGGGTGTTCATGTTGTCATTGGGATCAGCATCTGTGAGGAACACTCTCACTGTGCTCAGCTTATAAAGGAGGTGCAAGCACACACCAGAGGCATCCCAAAACCTCACTGTGCCATCCTCATGCCTGGGGGGAAGGATACAGGAACACACATCACATGGAGGGTAAAACAGAGGGGAAAATACAGAACAAAAAAAACCCAAACCACAAACAGAAAGGTTTTTGGCTTCTTGTGTATATTTTGTGGGTTTTTGTTTAGTTTTGTTTTACATTGTTGGTTTTTTGTAATCCAGCTGTTCTTGGTGATCTGACACCATTACACCAATTTAAGACTATGCCAAAAAGACAGGGAAAAGGCAAAGAGCTTAGCATATGGAAGGAAAAACTCATCCAGGCAAAAACACTATTACTGTGAGGGAAGGGAAAAAATAAAATAAAAAAAAAAAAATTAAGCTTTAATCTTAGTTCTCCAGGTGAAAATTTGCAACAGTCTTCCAATACAAGGATAGGAGCCTCTAACATGCTCCATTATGGATGGAATCTAAGGAACAGCCCACTGAAACTCTCAAAAGTGCTTCAAAAAGAAAATGGTACATTTTTATGCAATAAGACAATCTCTTGCTAGCTACTTCCACCTCTTAGCTAGATCTGTTCATGCTGATCAAAGCAGACAGGAGTCCAAGCTGAGATTCAGATTGTAACGTAGAGGGAAAAATGTTTCAAAACATGAAAGATTAAGCTCCACTTTTACACTGCTTTCTTTGAACCAGGCTGGATTACTGCCTGCACTCCTACACACTTTGGGGGTAGAGGGAATGGATAACACATCAAAACTAAAAATCAGCCACTTTCTGGGTTATCTGTGGACATCATGACCTGTTTGCTCAGAAGCAGCAAAATAAATTGGCTTTACCAAGCCAGCAGCACAGCTATGAGAAGCTGCACTGTAAATCTGCAGCCTCCTCCCTGCAAGATGAGCAGACTTGAACTCCACAGGAAAGCCTCAGCCAGTTCAAAAGGGGGAACTGGACCTGGAAAGGGCTCCCTGATGGTTCTCAGGTCAGTACCCACCCTGTTAGCAGCAAGTCCCTCTGCGGAGGATCTGGAGCGATGTTGGTGCCACCATCAATCGGCCACGGCTACAAACACAGGGAGAGAAGGGTGTGACTTCCTGGGCAGTGACAGTGTGGAGAGAATATAAAGTCAGCAGGAGGGCATGAACTCCAGTGCAAGTGGCAGTGAAACAGTCCATGCTGTCAGCCTTTGTTTGGATAAGATGTTCCCATTCTGACACCAACTGTGCCTTTTAGAAGGCATTCTTTATTTCCCGAGAAGCTTCATGCTTTTACATGAGAACTTTGTTACCACTGACAGCTGGGAACACTCAGACTTCCCCTCTGGCTTGTCAAAGCTTAGAACAATATCACACTTTAATTCCCCACTGTGAGCAACTGGGTGGTACTTTAGTGGTACTGGTGGTGCTTTAGGAAAAAGCCTCTCTCGACCCTGTTAAGAGGCAGGACAGTGTCTGGTGGGGCTGAACCCTCTGCAGATCATCAGCAGCACAGACCACCCACACCCTGGGCAGTCACACTGGCCTGAATGAACACGTGGGAACACAGGGGGACACAGCTGCCATACCATACTGGAGTAGTGAACGTTCTGCTTGCTCCCAGCGCTGATAATCCGCTCCCACAGCTTTAGGGGGATGTTGGAGACGTGGTGAGAGCAGGTGATGGCTGAGCAGTGCAGGGAGGCCAGGTATGGAGGGTGCACTGCTGGCCAGCCTGCACTTTTCAAGTCTATAACCACGAGCTCTTCTTCTGCCAGCACCACCAGGGCAGAGGGGTCATCAAACTCTGCAGAAACAACATCCATTGAGGCTGACAAAACTGACCATCCAAGGCCAGTGCAAACAAGCTTCCTGTAAGGCTGCTTTGACAACTGCAATCACACAGCTCCACATCAACATTTTTATTGGAAAAAACCTTAAATGCTTCTGTGTTAAACTGGGCCTATTGAGTATGAATGGATCTGAAAACGCTCAGATTTACTGCAAATTCATGTTTCTTTACATCACTCCTGGGACTGTGACAGTGACTTCTAATAGATTCCTCTGCAGAATAAAAAATTTGTTAACAATGACTAAATAACACAAAGTTCATACTTATAACTGTAACAGCCAGAGTTCCAAAGACTTTATCTACAGCTAATTAACAGCACTGGGTGGAAAGACATGCATACACCCCAGCAGTGACCCATTTAGTGCTGTGTTAGGACCACAGTCCATCCAGCCTAAGCTGCTTAAACATGCTAATGCCTTGGGTTCTGCAGAATGCTTCTCTGCTTGAACTGACAAGTATTTACAGCTCAGCTCTTTTACTTTTCATTTTCTCTTCTTCTCATATGTTGTGACACATCCTCTAGACTTTCTTTTTAAAGATGTGTACATCACCTAACAATTCTTATGTACATTAGAAACAACTACAAAAGAAATATGTTAATGTAACTTGACTGGTGACATCTGACACAAACAAGAATTTTAATTCTAGTTAAAATGGAAAACCTTGAGTGAAAAGAATTTAGTCTACAAGGACATTATTGCAGCAAGGTTCATGAGTCAGCCACAACAGCCAAACTGATGGGGAAAACCAAAACCACGGACCAGTTCACAGCAGTGACAATTAACACAGCTACAGAAATCTGAGTGGATATAAAGGCAGATTGGGGGTGATAAACAATGAGCCATTAGCAACCTACCTAACTCAGCTTTTCCCTGACCTTCCCTCCTAAACTGTACTTTTACTTCCCTCCTTTACTTGATAACCTGGTATACACTTGCAAGAAGGCACACACTAACACTGTTCACTCAGCAAAATTAAATTCAAGTAATTAGTACTTGGCATCACTAGTGAGGCACCCCAAGTTTCACCTCTGACTAGGCCCAGCCACAACACATCACTAATTAGTTCAGTTTCTTCATTAAAAAAAAGTTTTCTATTCAGTTTTACTTTGCTTTCTTATGTACCATCATTTGCAGTTGCCCACAGGACTTCATAATAAAAGAAATAATATCATCCCTGTACTGTAACAGCTCTGCAGTTTGCTGTTGCCAACATTAACCAAAAGTGCTCTGTTATAACATTATTTTTCCCTGCAAAGACACACATCTGAGCTCATTTCTTATGGCAAGAATCTATTTTAAGTAGCAGGCACAGTAGAATTTGTCATGATTGCCATACAGTCACCCACCTCATTTAAAAAAAAAAA
The DNA here is from genome assembly GCA_013400775.1 of Chaetops frenatus. Taxonomy (NCBI): domain Eukaryota; kingdom Metazoa; phylum Chordata; class Aves; order Passeriformes; family Picathartidae; genus Chaetops; species Chaetops frenatus. The sequence goes on from VZTR01031187.1 coordinate 171,391, forward strand.
AAAAAAAAAGAGAGAAACAGGAAGGGCTGGCCTTTTTTAAAACTGTTTCCACAGCATATTCAGGGTAGTGGAAAGTCACCAGCTATGACCATGCTGCAATGCATAAGCTTTGTGCTTATTAAATTAAGTGGCTTTGGTATACAATTAATACCTTGGTATTGCCATTGCAGGGAAGACTGCTTAAGGGCAAACAAGGCAAGCTACGTAGATCCAATAAGCTTAGGCAATCAGCCACAAGGTAGCTTGTCAACCACAGAAACCCCATTTCATTGTAAAAAACTTCCTCATCTAAGTGCAACAGTTTCAGTTTCCTGTAGCAGCTCCTGTCTGAACCCACTGGCACCGGTGTTAACTGGGTAATTCAATTCTTGGGAAGTAGAAATATAAAGCCTGTTTGCTCAGTTACTTCATCCTAAAGGATTTCTAATCATATCCAGAAACTGAACTCTAAGCAGTCCAACTCTGACCTAAAAAATTCAGATTTCTTTCATCTTTAAGACTTTTGTTCCATCGTCTAGAATCTCGGCTCTGACAATTTCACAGAAAGTAAAAGGGTCTCCTTCATTAACACCAAAAGGTACTGAACTCGAGGTACTACACAGGTTTATCAGCACAGGGAGTTTGAAGGCTTAGACCTGTAGATTTTGCACACTTGGAAGATGCTTACAAAGGCAGTATTGTGCAGGGAAAATCAGTAACAGACACATACAGGCACTTCTGCTCAGTTACACTGCACTTCTCTGCTCTCTTTTCAGTGACCTGAGAGGATCTGTTAAGATCTAGGAAGAGGCAAGAGGGAATGCAAAAACTGTTTCTTTCTGCCTCTTTTCCCAAGATGTTCCTCCCCAGGATCCGTGCTCTGCTTCCCAAACAGGCCCGAGGGATCCAACCTGAACCAACAGACTGAGCTGTGGAGCTGTGGCTGTCACCACCCTCCCTGGCAGGACACAGGACAAATTGGTTTGCAAACCAGTCTAGCAGGCAAACCAGAGACTAGAAAGCCTGAGAAGATCCAGTAACAGAAGATTTACTTACAAGCTCCTAAACAATTTGCAGTTTAGTCTGATCCAGCTTCCAACACGGCACCTTTTTGGAGCTTGAAATAGCATTTTATACTCAGTTACTCCAAGTTAGCCAGAAGCAAGAACTACACCAGCATTAAACTAAGAGTTCTTGGGGAAAACCCTTTACAATTTCATGAAAAGGAAGAATGTTCAGTTACTGCAGAAGTAAGGGCAAGAAAGCTCTTCAACAGAAGCAAGAATCTGACAAGCTCCATACAATTCCAGGAATGAGAACTATTCCGTTTACATTCATGTTCACCAGAAGTAAGGAAATTAAGTTCTCTACATACTGACCCCTGGTTCTATGTCACCCTTTGCTGATTTATTACCAGAGCTCCAGACACAAATCCAGGTACTAATTAAAAGAAGCAGTGTCTCAGTGGGAGTCAATTCTGGTTTTAATTATTAGCCTCCTTTGAAGTGCTATTTCCAAACAACAATATTCAGATCCTCATTTCATAACCTTGTTATGTCCAGTGTCCAGCTTAAACAGACATATCTTTTCTCATTAACAGAGTAGCCTAATTTTTTTGAGGAATGTATTGCATTTATAACCAGCCCTTTATTTACACCAGTATTTTAAATTTCACATTTAAATGGGAAATCTTTGACAGCTGGACTCAATCTTAAAGGTCTTTACCAAAATAAATGATTCAGTGATTCTCTGCTAAAGTCTCAGAAACTCCCCAAACCACTGACCTCCTTATCACATTTCATATGCTATTTTAACCAGGCAGATTTCCACACATGTACACAGCTAGCCTAATTGCTCAGTAATGCCCTTCCATCACATACCTGCAGCAGGATCTGAAGTGAAGATTATAAAGAAGTCTATCACTCGTGAGGTAAAGTCGAAGGCTGTTTGCTGGCTGCCGTGGATAACAGAGATACTGTGCCGGTCCCCATAGCTAGCCCGGGGCATTCCTCCTTGGAATATTATGTAAGGAAGCCTGAAGAGAAAGGAGGAGTTAAAGTGGTCTATGCTGAAGTGAGGAGTAAGAAAAATTTCAAAGAAATGTCAAAGAAACTTTGACAACAAGTTCTTACAATGTTACTCTAAAGGGTTCATATGGCATTGCATGCTGCACCCTTTAAATAGGTGAGATTGAAAGGATACGCCACAAACTCACCCATTTTTTGTTGTCTGCCAGTAGATCTTGGAGATGGCCTTGCAAGGAAAAGGACCTGAGAAAACAGAGTTATTTGCTACAATTTAAGAAGTGCATCTTTACATCAGAAGTTGCTGATTCTGCTTCAGCCAGGTCACCTCACCCTCCACCCTGAGGGGAGCCACCTAAATTAGTAGGAGCCAGCACCACCTCCCCAGACCAAGCCACATCAGACAAATCTTCAGGGACACACTGACCACAGAACTCCTCAGCAAAACACAGCTTAGGCTCAGGCAAAGTTCTAAACCATGTTGCTGATGGCTACCAGGGAATGGAAGTGTTGCTGGAGGAGCTGATGAACCAGAAAGGATTGCTAAAATCACAGCCATTCCTGAAACTAATATAAAGTGGTAGAGCTTTAGAAGCTTCTCTATGCTCAAAAGGTGAGGTCATCCCCATTTGATGGGTTCCAGCAAATCAGAAGCTTAATTTCATCACTGCTCAGGTTGACAAAAAATACACTCAGCTCACTATTAATTACACAGGATACAAGCAACTCCTGCTGAACAGGACACCAGCTAAAACAAAGAGCTGAATCACCAACACCTTTCTTCATAAGGGGCACTAATTTTGTCAACAGACTTGCTCTCCATGTTCAGGAAAGACTTCAACAATGCAAAGGAGTTTCATATCCGAGAAAAAAAACTGTGCTGAAATCCCTTCATTCAGGCTCAAAAGCCATTCATGAGGTACCTCTGCATTTTGCCATTAAACACTAGGGAGAATTGTGACTTGCATATCCTACACAAGCTCAGAATTAGTTGGAGTTTGGACAAATACACAACAGTTAAACCTCACTTACTGACCATAAGGCACAGTGTTTTCCAGAGGCTCTGGCTGCCTGTTGTCACTGGATACTGGCCACTGGGTGTAACTTCCATCATAGTGACAACTAATGAATTTACTGCCATCCCTCTGCCAGTAGAGGTTCTCCAATTGCTGAAAAGAAAGCCATACAAATGACTGCTCTCCAGAGAGCTGTTATCTCCCCAGAACAACCCATTCTTAGTAAAAAAGCAGCTTTGTCAGGCTCTCCCTGCACCTGCTTTGTCTTCAGAATGTTAGTGAGAGCTCTTCCTGCCCTGCTGAACTGACTGTGGACTGAATCAATACCTGGCTGCCCAGGAAATGGTGTGTTGCTTTGTTATTCTGCAGGTCCCAGAGGACAATCAAGCCCCTGCTGTATCCAATCAGGATCTGGTCAGGGTTCTTAGGATGCTCCCGAAGGGCTTCCACCAGTTCACAGGATCTCCTGTTGCAGTTATCTTCTGGCATCCTGCAGGAGCAGAAGAGAAAACCAGAAGATGATTCCAAGTACAACCTAAAAAGACTGTAATAAAAGGTGTAAGAATGAGAAATTAAACCAGAAATTTGAAACATGTAATTACAATCTTCCCACAAATTCTTCAAGCAGCAGCAAAATCTTATGAGAGACATTACACCAGGCCTACCAAATGGACATGCACCCAGTCTCATTTTCTTCAAGAAAAGACCAAGGTTTACAATGAATTCCAGGACTGGATGCCAGGCCTGTAAAGACAGTTTGAACCACCCACACTATTCTCTTACAGAACAAAGATAAGATGGAAATGTGAGTCGGAGATGTGAACCAGGACAGTTTTCAGCAGCACTCGAATGCCCAGAGTGATGAAATTCCCATTTGAACAAAGCAGCATCAGATGTTCTGACAGTGGTTGAAAAAAAAAAAAAAGGATATTTACAGATAAACAATTTTATTTTTTTTTCCAAAACTAAACACAAGGGCCAAGGCACCAGGTTTGCAGATTCACCCCAGGTGGACATGCTGTACCTCCAGAGGGACAACACCAGGCTGACCAGGACAGAAACTGTTACTTAACACGCACCAGGACCAAAAGTTACTTTCATGATGAGAGTCAGGCAGATATGGACAATGCCTAACACAACAGTGAGGCCCCAGTACATAATGTGGGGTGACACTTTAACAAAGGATGTGTCTGGTAATGGGATTCCAGCTCCTGTTTGCTCACTCACCGCTGCAGCACGGCCTCGGGGGTGATGGTCCTGTCCTCCAGCACTCGGAACGAGGGCAGCTCCACCACAAAGATGCTGCCACTCTCTGTGCCGAGGTACAGCACCTCCCGTGAGGAATGGGGAAGCACAGCTGTCACCTGGGTGGCACTCGGGGGAGAGCTGGGGATGCAAAGAGACTTTTGTTACTAAATTTGGGAGAGTTGACAACGTAACAGGGACAGTTATAGGTGTCACTTGTTTTGGAGGCATGATTTTTTTTTTTAAGGAGGAAAGTATCAGCTTTAAGACAAATTATGTCAAAAATTTTTGGCAACTGCATGGACAAAGAACTGGACACCTTTTTTACAGAACTCTCTCTAAGTGTTCCTAAAAATAGCTCACCTAAAACTGGCAAGATCAAGTGAAACTAAAAGTACAACAGCATTTCAAAGTCTGACTTAAGGCATGGTTAGATTTATCTAACCTTAAGATTAATAGCTCCAGTTCTCACAGCAGTGAAAGCACAATATTTTAAAAGATGTCACCCTTTGCACTGGTTGAGCACTTTTAAAAGCTGGTCTCCCATGCCCTAGCCAGCTGCTGGTTGGTTTCCATAGATGCCCTTTCAATGGGTTCAGAGGAGTGGCAGGCTATAAGAACTGAACAAGCTCTAGCTTAAACAATAGCAGAGTTTTCTGGCCTGCTTATCTCCACACCAGCTCCAAGCCCCTCCTGTGGCTTACCCAGGTGGCCCTTTGAGGGTGAAGCGATGCTCCTCCCGCAGCTCGGATGCTCCTCCCTGCTGCTTCAGGCTCCAGAGGTGCAAGCTGTTATCATCCAGCAGTGTCACCAGCTGGCACTGCAAAATCACACAACTTGCTTTTTTCAGAATGCCAGTGTTAAATATAACACAGTAAATTTAGCAGTAGAGTTGCTGCTGTTCATAATTCCCTACTAAAACAGGACTGGGGAGCCAGTTCAGTTTTTTATGGCAGTGGACAAACACAGCAGCAACGGAATTTGGGGGGTGGAGGGAGACAAGAAGTAGCCTAGAGGCTAAAAACCCTGTTATAAAGAAAGGCACAGGTTATCACCGAGGAGAATGACAAGGATTTAGGTTCCTGAAGAAGATCAGCCTGTGCTGTAAAGGCCAGCCATGCAGCTGCAGGCTGTATCTCACCTCCTCCTGGCTCAGCACAGGTTTGCTGAACACACCCCAGCTTTGGGTGGGGCTGATACACTCTGCTACACCACACTCCTCACATTCTTCGTGTCCAACCTCATTCTGGAGGGTTGTGTCAGAATCCTTTTATGAGCCCAGCCCTGCTGGCTGGATGTTCAAATTGAAGCATTTTACCTGCTGCAGCCACACCTGGTGCAACACTCCCCATGGGAGTTTCAGTTTATACCATTAGTTAAGCAAACAGACACTCAAAACTGCCTCAAGAATTAAATCCCTCTCATGAAGAGGCCACTTGTGCTACACTGGGGGCATCAGGCAACAAAGTCTGTGACCAAGACACCAGTCTGACAGACAAGGGAAAGTGATTAGACAGCCACCAGACATTTGGAAAATTCTGCTTTTCTATTTTTAGAGCGTGGCAAAAACTGTTCAGCAATCCCCAGGAGCAAGATTCAATACCCCCAAACACAAAGGCAACAAACTTAACAGCAGATGAGGTTAGCAGTGCTGTTTTGAACTCCTGAAAATAATTAAATCAGCTCAGCAGCAGCTCCTGTTCTATCTGTTGTGCAGAGGAAAGACCACCCAGTCCTGCTGAAAAAATAGGGGCTGCAAAAGGAAAAGGAAGTTCTTGCTTCTGCAGCAGATTGCCTGAACTATCCTGGCCTTATTACCATTCCCAGGATGTTGCTGGAGATAAATGACTAACAGTTATGAACAATAAAGCTAGTCTTTAGTTTAAAGCTTCTCTTTTAGTTTTACTGAGCATCTCCACAGCAACAAGCACTGCTGAGAGCACAAAATACACTGGGATAAATGTTCCCAACCAAGCAGCATTTGAATATACTTGGTAATAGGAGCCTAGATCCCTGGAATAAAATCAACACCTATTTAGGAGAGATCTACGTAAGTCACAGAGGCACTGAAAATGCACTTACCTGATCAGGTATAAAGTGAATCTGCATTACAGTGTTGTTTTCTTCATGTAAACCCATGAACTCCACTCCAGGAGCACCATATCTGACGAGTTTGTTGAGGATCTACAGTATCTAAGGTGACCCACAGCTACAATTAATTGATAAGAAGCTTGCTAGCAAGCAAGATGAAAAGAGATTAGTTTGAAACCATGTTTTATTGTTGGTGAGCTGAACTGCAAAGAATCAATGCAAATCTACTTTTGATTTTACATGCTTGAAACATTTGCAGGCTGTGCTCACTGTGGAGAAGAGGGAAGTTCACTTCTTCCTCCAGCATATGCAGAAGAGGTGCTTGGACCCTGTTTTTTCTCAGGGATATTTGGTGGTTTCCCAGACACTACAATCCTGCTTAACTAATTTGTAACCAGGAGACAGATGGCTGCTGCCTGCATGTGGAGTCCAGCCTCTGAGCACAAACAACACCAGCAATGAATGATTAAGCTGGCAGAGACAGCACCAACTTTTCCTTCCTGGGCTGAGTGACTTGCCTGTTTTACAGCTCATCTAACTGGTCTCTGCCATGAGAATCACCTCACACAAACAAAAATCAGACTGGACATCATTAGCTAAAAAAAATAAATTACCACCTTCAATGTTTAGGTCTTTAATTCCTGGATGGTCAAAAACTCAGGAAGTTGAAAGCATTTCTGACTTCAGCTCTAACCTTTGAAATAGAATTGCTCTAGGAAAAAAAAAAAAAAAAAGAAAAAGGACACCTGCCCCAAATATTTAAACAACCCTGGAATTTACAATGTGAAGGATTGCTAAACTTAGGCCAGATCTAGCCTGACCTTTTGCAGAGCAAGAGCAGAGTCTTGTTTAATATCTGCATCAGCTCAGCTTCTGTTGGAGCTACAGCTCAAGCTCTTGGAAAGATAATCCCACCCTGATCAGACCAAAATCACTCCAAACCCTGGCAAACTGCTTCCATTTTCCAGTAACCCTTGCTTGCAAATTCATACTTGATCTAACTTTTGAAGTGTCTTCAAAGCTGCACATTCTGTTGAGGTGTTCAAAGGATACAGTTTGATGGCTCCTGAGCGTGTCCCGATGGCCATGAGACGGAGGAATGGGCTGTAGCCCAGGGCACTGGGCTGGTGGGGAAATCCATGTTCCACTGTCTGGGGGAGAGAAGGAAATACCATGATCAGCAGCTTGTTTCATGGGCATTGCTGGGAAGAAAGTCAACATGGCCTGGCAAGTCTGAAATACAGCACTTAATGGCAGCTTTTTGTGCTGAAAGATGTTCAAACCTTTTTGATTTGCTGAACAACAATACAATGGTGAATGTGTGCCAAGAATCCCTGGCTCCACAGCCAGGATATCCAGAAGTGTAACAGAAATAAAAGAGAAATATTCTGAAAACAGTAGCCCAAGCAGCTCTTGATGTGAAGATTATAAATAACTCTGCATAAGCAGAGCTTAGTCAGTCAATACAACACACTCCATCACTCCACATCAGCTGCACTTCTGTAAAACAACTGCTCAGCACAATTTCAAAGTCTGACACAAATACTGTGTGCTGTAAGGTCAGCTTTATCTGTCAAATTCCACACAGGTCAGCCTTCCTGACCTCTTTTTGGTGACTGACATGAAGAAATGGTGCAAAGCAATGCAGAGCTACAAGTGAACATCAGTGCTCATCAAGGAAACTGAACAGATTTCCTATGAGCAGTCAGGACAACTAATGTAACCCATATCCATTTTCCAGAGGGAACACGAGGAACACTGGAATTTAATGAGAGCAGGAGCCTGCTAGGCTATCTCAGAGTAATTCAAAGCCATTTGGGACTAAAAAGATGTCACTGTCACGGGGAGCAGTGTTGCTTGGCCTTAGTGGCTTCCCTACAGTACAATTTGCACTGCTCCAGGAGGGAGGTCTGGAGCATTTGTACACACCACACTGAGCATGCTGATGCATTTACACACCAGGGAATAATATCCTCCCATACTTACAGGATGCCACCAAGCTGCTTGGAGAAGAGCTCAGTGAGGTTTTCAGAAGTGCTAACGCACAGCTGCTGTCCTGGTTTAGGCAAAACCAGGATGCACCAACACACAGCCAGGTAAAGAGGACTGGTGTGCCCACAGATTAATAGGGAAGATTAATAGGGATGCTTCCTGGAAAACATTGATCCTTACAGACCCAACTTCTGGAAAATACCTTATTCTAAGGCAAGCTGGCCAGCTACAGCACACTATTGGGAAAAGATTTTTAAAAGGCAGAGAACCCTCCATCTACAGCACTTGCACCTCACTCCCATCCTCATTTCCATCATGTCTTTGAAGCAAAGCTACCACATCACTTAAGTTTTATGCCTTATTCAGCCTAAAAGTAACACCTGGACTTTATTTCCTGCATAGTGATTTCCCAACTTAATCCCCTGCACAAGAATCAAATGGAGGCAGTTTCATTTCTGTGGTCAGGCCATAGCCCGAGGTGCCCCAGCTGCTGCAAAGCCCTTTAATGTCCTGCTCAAAGACACAGCGTAGGAGCATCCAGCTGACTCCAGAGTCTGCCAGTTTGCTTCAGTTTTATCCATTTGATCACAATTCCTAAGCTGCAAGAAAAGACCTCCCTCCTCTAAATACCAGTTACCCAAGCCTGAGGTCCTCTTAAGGGAAGATGAGCCTCTTTAGAAGATAAAACTGGAAATATTGGAGCATTTCCTAATTTTCTGCTTGCCAACTCATTAGGCTGGGAAAAAAAGTAGTTAGTCAATTTTTTATCTTTTATAAGTAGTAAGCCAAGATTAGTACTACAAGCTCCAAGACCACTGAGTTCACTTCCTTTTATGATAAGTAAATCGCCAGCCTTACCTATTTATACTCTAAGAAGGTAATTTAAGTGTTAGGTTTGCATTATTAAAAACAACTTTTGGAAGTCAACCTTTTTACTGTCACCCTTGAAGCTGCTGCTAACCAACCTCTGCATAGCTACACATATAAAACTTCCTAGAGAAGGCTGTATGAAATTAGGAATTTATCAATGGATTCAGAATTGAAACAGGGCAGTTTCCTAATCCAGCACAGGCAAAGAGGAATTTCTCTGCACTGTGATAGCTACTGAGACAACACAGAAAAGCTTCCCAATTGTCAGCATTGTGGGAGTATAAAGCTATGGTGCAAAATTCTGGGAAGAAGATCCAAGGTAACATTATCTTAACAACAAATCAGGCATTTAAATGAATCAGGTGTAGCACAGGCAATAAACACCATTCCACTCTCACCCAAAACAAAGTGAGGAACTTGTTAGGGAGACACCCGTGTAACTCCACTGATAGTTTTAGTTTCAGATTGTTCACAGTCACTGCACTGTCATGTTATCATTACAACCAGGTGCAATTTTCAGTGACACATCAGTTAGAAACTGTGATTATTCTGAGATTTCATCCAGCCCAGAAGATAAAGCTTTAGCCACAACTCTCAGAAAATCATGACTTATACAATACTGCACTGCCTGTTAGGAAGCTGTCAACACCAGCCTTAATACTGGCCTAATTATATCTTGGGTTTGATGTGTTAATTTGTAAACACATTAGACAAGTCAATAAAAGCTTTAATTTTCAAGGATGAGCGAGACTATGAACTGCACAACCAAGTGTGTACGGTTCAGTAATAATAATAGGAGGGTGGTATTTTTTTTTTCTCCAGGTTTTCATTCCACCAAAAATTTTAAGTACCCCCATTCCACAGACAAATTTGCAAAAGAGAAGTATCAGTAACAACCACAGTGTGCTGCACAACTGCTCACGGAGAACAGTAAATGTCCTAAAGGTTTCTGATAGCTCTGAATCTTCTGAAGATCCCCATAAGATGCAACAAAGGCAAGCGAGGCTTCAGGGTGGCTTTTGGGCTGCATTTGACACCACCAGGGCCAGGCATTCACATTCACTGTCCTGATTACCCAGATCTTTTCCTTGTACTTATTTGCACCCAGTTGTTAAATCACATCAAGGCAGCTTTGGGCTGCCCTCCTTCCCTCCCCTCGGCAGCTTTCATCAGCCAATCCTTTCACCTGCCCAGCAGGTAAACACAGCGAGGGGGAGAGAGGGGGGCAGGAGGCAGCAGAGGTTACAATGGAGCCTTTCAGCAGAGCTGAAATAAGAAACTGGAGTGCCCACAATGTGCCCTCCTTCTCAAAAGGGCCTTTGTTTCTTTGGGGAAAGGTAGGAGCTTTTTTTCATTCTCCACAGATCTGTCAGACTCAAGCAAGCCTGGTGTCAGCAGCACTGACAGAAATGCTCCGTGTCAGTCATATTTACTGCAGAAAAAATGTGACCAAACTGAACAGTTGTTCCCAGCCCACACTAAAGCTGTGTCAATGAAATTCAGCTCTGTCTTCCTCCTTTCACTTGTCTCTGCTTCTCCTCTCAAATTGTTTTACGACAGAGCAGAGACAAACCAAATCCCAGGCAATACAAACCCTGTCCCTTTGTTAAGTCCATCTTTTGAAGAAACAATGAAGCCTGTATGTGCTAACTCCACTTTGCTTAGACACTAATTCAGATCTCAGGTAAGCTCTCCATCACACCCATCAGCAAAGGGGCAGGAAGGCTGAAAACAAGGGAAAAAACCATAAATGAAATGCAATGCTCCCAGTTGGGTAACATTCAGCTGTAAGACAGGCTGGTTCACCTGTGTGTTACCCATCATCTAGTCTGACAATGCCAGCCTGAACATGTTTCTTCTGCAGGGCTTGGACTGAGCCAAAGGCATCCAAATACTACTTCCAAAAGCAGGATAAACTCAAAGTAGTAGACTGCCAAGTCCACATACCTTACCCTTCATTCTATCCATTGAGCTAAAAACAGATTCTTGCAACAGGTACACACAAGTATGGGAAGTTCTGACTCATACAGAGAAACAGATAAGCAAAGCTAAATGACTAGCAGTATTTAGGAAGGTGTTTTTTGAAACAAACACAACTTTGAAGACAGTTTGAAGTGCTAGTCCAGTCATCAATCAGTCCTTTAAAACCATCTGGACCACCTCTTATGCAAAACAGAATTGCAAGAGAGAAGCAGTAAGAAGATCACAGCCTATTTATACCTGACAGAGTAAACAAACAAACAAAAATCCACTGCCACCAATTAAACAGACTTTCTAAAAGGAAGTCCATTCTAGGTCAGCGTGGTCAAATACATTCCCCTGCACCAACACTAAAACTGTGTGGCATCATGCATTTCTATTCAGCTTCAGTGTAAAACGAGGGCAGGAATCCCCAGCACCTTTAGGGTACAGACCTTGCCTTTAATCACGACCCACGTCACACACTGAAGGGGTGCAATCCACTGGGCCATTTCTCTGATCAGCAACTTTACAGGCCCACAAAATATTTCCCAAGCAAGTCCTTAACCAGAAGTCTTTCAAAGACCTCAAATAACAAGTGTTTAAAAACCTGCTTACCAGCACTAAAGTGCTTGCTCTAATAGCACATTAGACCAGGACAGCCTTGGCACACAAAGCACTATGATTCCTGGCTTCTTGAAGCCACAGCCTGCAACAGCTCAGAATTAAGGTCTGACTTTCCCAGGTTTTCTCAGTCTACCTAGCTGTGAGTAGATGTTTATTGGATCAAAGAGCAGAAGCTTTCAAATGACCCACTATCTCTGGAAATACTGGAATGGGAAACACAAGACTTGGGGAAAAAAAACCCCTAACTTTTATGCAAGAAAAAAGTAGAGTGAAAAAGATTCTGGTATAATGTTCATTCCCTTCTGATTCTTATTAGAAAAGAACAAGTTACTGTGGCTTAAAGGTTCAAATGCATTTTACAAGGCCTTTAATTACCAAGCTGTTAATGAGAGTAAACCATTAGGAAGTGTCCAAAGTAGTTGTCTCCTTAGAAATAAGATGTAACATTTACCTGCAGGACTGAATCAAATGGAGTCACAAATCCTGATGTCAGCTTCTAATATATTTGGAAGTTTCCCTCTGCTGCAAAAGCTAGCTCTTTCAACCCTGTTTTGCATTATCCAAATTAGTGTGTGTCTGGCAGGCAAAGCTTAGCCAAACATTCTCATAAGAGAAAGGCCATTCAAGGAAGAGCCACCCCTAAGACAGCCACGTTTTTCCAAGGTATATATAATTTTAAATGCTTGTAAACAACTCTGACTCATCCCTGGGACATCTTTTCTGAAGCTGACATTGCATTTATCCGGATACAAACAACTCAAACCTGGTCTGCATTTACTGATTTTTCTACTGCATCTGCACTAGGATTTCCTGGTGCTAGCAGGCAGAAAACAGACCTGAAGCACCCTTGGGTTCCCTTGTCTCCCCAGTGGCAGGGAGGTATGCATGGAACTGGTGTCACTTAGTACCAATTACATTAAATCATTTATCTCAAATAGCCACAGTTCCATTTCAAGTATCCATCTACACTACAATTCTAATGAATCCAGGAGGTTATTTCCTAGCCTGATTTCATTTATCCATTACACTTTTCAGCAAAATTCCATTTAAACCTTGGAAACACAAAACCTACAAATACATTTCTGCTCCCCAAAGAAAGTGTAAGTAGCCATTAGCTCAGCCATGATTTAATACTAGGCATTTTCAAACATAAAAGCACTATGCTCCTGGCCAGAGCTCAAAATAAAAATGCCCAGAGTGTTGGATAGATAGCACAGCCATTGCCATTTCTTCTTCACAGAGGGAAGGAAAAAACCTAGAAACAGATTCAGACTAAGATAATAGTAAATTCATTATTAATGGCCATTGTGCTGCCTAGGTGCTAACACAGCCTTTTAAATGCACATTTAAAAGCAGAGGTACACTTGTAAATCCAAAGTATAATCAGGGACAAAGAACTCTGGCTTCAGCTGCATCACAAGCTGTGGCTTATGTGTATCTTTAGAAAAATGTTTATTTTCCTAACATGGACTGCCTATAACAGAAACAGTCCCAGCACATAGCAGGACAAGTGGCAGACCACTCAAAGGATAGAAAAGCTGCTCTGAAGATCTCTTCTTTTCAGCAAGTGCCACTCAACAGCATCACAATATCCCTCCTCTTAAAAAAGGAGAGACAGAATTGAGAACGTGCCTAGGAGCTTAAAGGAAACTACTCGGGCACATCGGGGGAGAAAAGGACAGAACCGAAAAAGAGAACAAACCACCCCTCCTAAATTTAACTTTTCCACCCACACTCAAGTAGTTCATTCCTCCTTTTGCAGGATGCAGTGGCTCAGGATGGATTTGCCTTGAAGTCTGAGGAAAGCCCCATACCTTGTTAAACTGGAAAAGGTCTCGTTTGAGCCTCTCTCGCACTGGGTCATGTCCGGGTCTTAAGAACCTTCTCATCTTCCTTGCTGTAGTGTCTTGGCAGCAAAAATCCTAACAAAATAGAAAAGAAAAGCCATATAAACAAAAGCAGCCTGAGCAGAAAACAGGCAGAAGTAGGTTATTTATTTTGGTTTAGCAGGTAACAAATCAGCCAGAGCAGACTGAGACAACATCGCTATCGAGTGACTAAAACCTGATACCAGTCTAGCACAGCTCTCTGGTGCAGCACTTCACAATTCCATTTTCACACTGATAAAGCAAACTGGTACAGATAAAACAAGAAGATTCTAAAAAGGGTTTTGCACTTGGCCATTTTGCAATCCCTTGAGCTGACCTTATCCAAAGAAAAGGCAGAACTGCAGTATTTGCATAAACACTCAGACAAACCCAACCTAAAGGCCAACTCCCAGGCTCAGGCATTATTGACTAGCATCAGTTTTCACCCCAGGTAACCCTCCAGCTATTGAGTGAAAGAGAGAAAGAATCCCATTTTCAGGTCTCTCCATGGGCACAGCAGAAAGGGCGCTGTTCTGCCTGCAGGGGAGCTGCATTAATTATTAACTTGCTTTTGTAAAATATGAAGCCAAGCTCCCTGCTGGAGGTGGGGGTAGGGGAAGGGAATCTGGCACCTGCAATTCACCGTGCAGATGAAGCACAAAGCAGCGTGTCCCAGTGCCTGGTCTCTCACAGCCACGGGAGGATCCGAGCAGGACAAACCAGACCCGACCCGCAGGCCAACAATCACACAGGGAATACCAGGCTCCAGCTTCCTACTCTCTACAGCTCAGGAGGCTGGCACATCTCCTCTCTGCAGAGGTGCTAAGTGACAAGTAAAACCCTGCCAACCAAGAGCAAAGGCTTCAATTCACATCCTGACAACTCACCCTGGTGTGCCTGCCCTGGCCATCTCCCACAGGCTGCAATTTACACACGCTCCAGTATTTTATTTTAATTTGTTGGACAGGAAGCAATTTGCCAGCAGCTCTGTACACAACAGACATGTGCAATGAAGGATCAGAATGGATATTCTACATGGTCAGAAGAGGTTCATACACACCTACAGTGAGGTGGGCAGCAGGGGGCTGATGTTGCATGAGAAAGAGAGGGACCAGGAGCACCAAAAGAACTGACAAGTGAACAGAGAGTCTTGGACCCTTCAAACAGTGGGGCTGGAGGTGAATGACTGAGGGGAGGAGCTTTCACACCTGTACAGATGGGAATAGCACAGCTGGAAACAGGGTGGCTGCTTCTGTGCTCCTGCCAGCAACAACGGCCCTTGGATAATGACCTAAAGCAGCCACCCCTGAGGAGCCTGAGTTGTTTTTCAAAGAGTTCCTAGCAAGGCCTTGCACCAGCTGTGAAGGTCCAAAAGAAGGAAATGGTGTGATAAACAGGATGCTCCACAGGCATCTTTTGAGAACTGCGTTTAGAAACTCCCTGAGCTTGAACTTGTACCTCTTTGTTGCACTGCTGCCCTTTTACCTTTCCTGCCCACACTTCAACATCTTCAGCCACCTGTGCAGCACTGCCCTGAGCTCACCAAAAGACTGCAAGGCAGCCCTGCTTCAGAGGATCCTTCAAAAGATCACATGAGGATCATTCACCTGAGTCACTTAGTCCCTAGAATCACCAGGATCCAGGTGACTGGAATATGTCACCTATGTGGCATTCCAGTCACCTAGAATCCCTGCCAGCACCAACCAACACAGAAAAACTGGCTCTGAGCAGGGGAGCTACAGTGTCTGAGTTTGAGAGCCATCAGCACATGCAGGGGGGTGAGGAATGTGCACAGAAACAAAGGTAGGAGGACCCCAGAAAAGAGAAGAAGAATTAAGTGTAGTTTACTTGGAAAGTAAATCCTTCTACAATGACTTAGTACCTCAACTAAAATTTCATAAAGAGGATCAGATCATAAGTCTTCTTTTATCAGACATCCCTGAGAGAGAGACATATTTTCACAAAGCTACATTCACTTTAAGTTAGCAGAAGTTACACAGCAATGACAAGGTGCTGTGCAATGAAAGGAGGGCGTATCACACCCATGTATAACACACAGCTTGCCCTTAGCCAGACAAGGAAAGGAAAGTGCCAAGGAGACACACCCTTTCCCACTGTCAATCAATATCCTGGACCTGCTAAATGAGGCAAACCCACAGAGAAACTCTGCTAATTACCCTCCCCAGTTTAGAACAAGAGACCTCAGCTGTGCCAGCAGAGACAAACTCAGTGTTAGGAGCAAAGAAGAGGGGGTTTGATTTGAGAGAGACACAACTTTGCATTTAAAAACTTGCTAGAATGTTTTATTCTGAAATATTAATTGCATCCTGAAGTGTGCTGTTTGAGCCTGCTTATGCAAGAGCTCCAACATTCACACTCCAGCCCACAACAACTTGTTCAACAGGCTAAGAAGTACAGTAGCTCTGAACTGAGCAGTAACTCACCTGAAGAACCATCACCCTGAAGGGATGAGAGGATCAGAGAAGGCAAGCTACAAAAGTCACCTCTCATAGACTGATACCACATTTTCTTTCTGACCAAAGAACCTTTGAGTGTCACAGTGTGGGAGAGGATCAGAGGCCAGGCAGTTCTGAGCAAAGGCAAAGAAGGAATAGCATCCAGTGCAGCACACGTTGTCCAAGCAGAGTTATTATCACAAGTTTACAAGGCTCTTACCAAAGAAAAGAATTTTGGTTTTAATACAATAAGCAACTATGTCTTCCCATTCTAGAAATAGATTCCACAAGCTGTACAATCTTATCTTCCAGATGCACATTTACATTTCAGCAGGCCAGTTTCTCTCCCACACACCTTTGGAGCCTTACATAAAACTCCAGCCCCATGTGCTCTGCAGTTGCCTGCCTGTCAGCATTTACAACCATCTGGTAACAGTTGTGGCTACCAGTAGCCAGAGAGGAATTCTCCAGTAGCCTCTGAAGCTATGCCAGGTCTGCATGTATCTAATGTTCTTATTTTCCAGGGAAACAATTCTTTAGGCTTTCAAAGACAAGTCTTTTACCAGAAACTATGTGCAACATTCTCTTCTTTTAAGATGCATTGTGGGCAGCTGTTTAGAGGCAACAATAGCCCAAGGCTGAGCCAACCCAAGTTTTGCTGGTACTCAGGACATGGACACCTGACAGCAGAGCTCAGAGTGCCCTGAACATCAAACTCCTGCTGCTTCCCTACCTGAAAGCTCAGCTAAATACAAAAACGTCCCCTTTTTCACCTCACTGGATTAGATCCAGACACAAAGCAAAATCTCCTCACTATTCAGACAGAAAGGCAATGAAAGCACGAGAGGCAAGATGATCCTGTTTCCAATCAGAGACTAAGGAGCAGTTTAACATCAAAACCAGATTTCATTCTGTCTTCCTTGCTCAGCTCTGTTCGTTTCAGATGCTGTGAGACATGGCAGGTGAACCCATATTCAACAGAAGGACAAACACTCCTTCCCAGGAGCAGCATTAATTGTTCCTCACTGCTGAGTGTGACCAATCCAGAGCTCCAAGTTGTCCTTTGGCTTCCTTGCTTCTGCACACAGCAATGTATCTTGGTGCCTGTGCACAGCTTGCTGAGACCCTCTCCATCATTTTCTCCATCAGCTTGGCACAGGCTGGCAGGGAACTACCCTGTGCAGAAATTTATTGTAATTTTTCCTTACGTTCTTCCATAAGAGTGGAATTTCCAGGCAAAATGTTGTAAGTCCCAATCACACAAGTTCATCCAGTCTTGCAAGAAGAGGAAGCCCAGGTCAGAAGTTTTTACTACGTAGACAGTATTAAGTGTGGATGCAGTCTCAAGTGAACCCCACAACAAAAACATACCCATAATGAGTTTATTTTGCTCATGTAGCAGAGTTGCAAGGTACCACCTGTGTGCTTCCTTGGCAACCTTCACTCAACTTGAACAGGTTTTCAGTGGGATACAGTCCAAGAGCTTTCTTTTCAAAATGCCAGCAAGTATCTCAAGAACTCTTAAATTCTGCCTTGATTTAGGTCTCCTTCTCATTCCTTCCTGCTTACAGGTCCTTAAACAGAGAACTTCTACCTATGCATCTGATAACACTTTATCAACCCTGCTGAAATAAAAGAGGCCTTATCAAGCAGCTTTGTTTGAGCTCTAGGCAGTTGGTGCTGCTACAACAAACCATCACCACCATGGCCTTGTCTGAACCAGGTTCTCTCCTGCAGCCAGGAGTTTGCCTTGCTGCTGTTACCAGCAGTCAGCAGCAACAGAACAGAGGCTGGGTCAACTGCACAGCAAAAAGCTCTTCCTTAGCACCAGTGGTGTCACACCAGCAGAACTGAGCAAAGTAGCACTCAAATGCCAGACTCGTCACATTTATCGATTACAGCCACCATGACTCACTGTGAAAGGCCAAGTTTGAGAACAATTTTAGCTTGAAATCAGTGAAACGAGCCTGAGCTATTCTTCAACTGTTCATCTCTACCACCCTGCTTGGCTGTGACACACTGTCAAGGCAGATACTCAAGAAGAAAGCACAAGCCAAGCAGAACAGCTAAAGCAAGGGAAGGAACAGTTGCAGTCCACAGAGAGAAGTGTAAGACACCACCTCCTTTTCCCAGGAGAAGAAAGATGCTCTAACATTAATCTCAGTTTAATGAGACCCTGCAGAGATCTCCCTTACACAACTGCTGTGCTGCTGCTATTCCCCAGCACTTGCAGTTTCATAAACAGGAGAGTGTTCAGGTGCACCTTGCATACAGTAGTCAGAGAGGAAAACCAAAAGATCCCCTAAAAATAATTTATTTTAGTGAACCTAGAGAGGTAGACAGTGAAATGAACAACTGAACAGACTGTGGCAACACTATGTTGCCCTCCCAAAACACAAACAATATTAAATAAAATACCAGACATCAATTCTCCAATAACTCTTTGAAAATTATTGAGAACAAATCACACAACTCAGGCAAGTTCATGTACTTCTAACAGCCTTGTGCTTGGAGTTACCAGGAACCGCCCACCTGCAATGAATTTGGGAATTGTGCAAACCTTGTGTGTCACTACGACTCCTATTGTGTTCTCCTTGTCATGGGGGCATGACAACACAAAGTTTCAAAATGCTACAGCAGAACTAAGTCTTTGCACTGAACAACATTATTGCCCGTGATGCAAAACCCTTCGGAGGCTTTGCTAAGAAGCGTGAATCAAACAGAAGAGCGGCTTGTAACTTTGGAGCAGCATTTTACACACAGTTGCTCCATGGAGCAAACCACAAAAGCATTTGCTTCATAAAACAACACAAAGAGATCCAGCTATGAGAAACTTTTATATGAGAACTAGAGTTTCCATACAATTTCTGCACAGAAACCAAACCAGTGCCTCCTTTGGTATTTTAAAGAAAGATTATGGTACTAGCAGTATCACATACTTTCATTGCCATGTATTAACTGCAAGACATATGTTTAAAACCTCTCTTGCTCTTTGACATTTCTCAAGCCTCTGTGTCAGCCAAGAAAAGACACACCTCTTCCATAAGCAATTCCCAGGAATAATTACGTTACCATACCAGAAGGCCACTGGAAGATAAAGAGCTCTCAGCTGGTTTAACTCCTCCAGTACTTTTCTTTGGTCAGCTGTTATAGCAGATGCAATTTGTTCAAAACCAAATAAAAGATGTTCCTCAGCACCATCTTATGAAGACGTTTGAGAACTCTTCTCCCCTCCAATACCCTGAACTATACAGAGCCCCTGGCCGGGCTACAAGCAGCACTCAGCAGGATTAGAGCCTGCTCACTACTGGCACAGATCATCCTCATCTCCTCCAAGGGCCAGTCTGTCCCTACAAGGAACGTGCCAGGATGCACGGAGGAGCCTTGGGACCTACCAGCACTTTGCATTCCACTTGCCAGAAGCACCAGCTTCCCGAATCAAAGCTAAGATCACCAGGCAGCTGCTCTGGGCACACAGCTTCAGCTGGGACTTGGTAAAGCCAGATATTCCAGTTGACTGAAGTACTCTCAGATGACTACAAAGAGCAGCATTCCCCATCAAGTAAGACATGACAACGGGCAACTTTTACGTCCACCATCTCAGTGGAGCTGTCTCCCTGTCCTGTCACTATCCCCACACCAGCACAAGGCTTTGTGCCATTGGCTGCAGAAACACAGACCTGGGAGTCTGATTCAACTGCTCCACAGCATCAGCAACACTAAACACAAACACACAAAGCTTTCTCCAGCGCCAAGGTTAAGCCTCAGCTCCAGGAGGGGAGATACCAGCAACAGCCTGTTCCCACAGCACAGTGAAGGGCAACCCGAGACAAAGCCTGAGGAGCACCTTGTTTCACCGTTTTATTACACCTGTTTGCTGCCTGCTGGAAGTAACGTGCTCCTTCACCCAGCAAGTTCTCACAACTTTGGGGAGAAGAAATAAAAACCACTAATAGCGACAAGATGCATTTAATACGGATATAGGGAAAAGAAAAGAAAAGAAAAGAGAGAAAAGGCTAACAGAATATCCCGAGGGAGTCAGAGTCACCGCAGTTCTTGTTCATGTCTTTTCCAAGAGCCGCTGCTTGGAGCCAGCAGCAGCAGCAGCAGCACTGGTGACCTGCGTGGCCGGGCTGCGGGCAGGGGCATCTCCCACGGCAGGACGGGGCTGGAGCGGTTCCCGCAGCCCCCGCGGAGGCTCCGCGCGCCGGGAGCGGCCCCGGCCCGGCCCGGCCCCGCTCGAGGGCCGAGCAGGAAGTCCCGGAGCGGGCACCGCCGCCACCTCCCCCGGGGAATCCCGGGATGCGGAGCTGCCGCCCGGTACCCGCAGGGGCTGCGCGCTCCGGCCGCCACGGACACGGCGCAGCG